>CAUDMG010002045.1:0-373119 GCA_958450375.1 Homarus gammarus
CCGGGGTCAGTGCCCCACAGTGCCACAAGGACCTGGAGGGACCCCCCCCCCCACCCTAAGATAATATGCCCCACGGACACTTAGAATAATTTAGCTTAGCTTGGCTGAGACCGGCCTTCCCTAACACCTTGAACCTTTAATGCAGCACAGTTACGGAAGACAAAAAAAACCCGTCTCCGCAAGGTGGATAGCCCACCTGCTGTTAACCTTCTCCTTTACTTCCCACTTCTGAACTTTACCTTGTACTTTATCCTTCTCCCACTCTTAGAGCTATGCTCTACCTTCTCTCCGTACAACCAACCAACCAACCGGGGTCAGTAGCACTTAAGTTTGGGTAGTCTTCGGACCTCCACCGCTGGCCTGCGTTGTCAGTGGACTTGTGTCTTCGATAGGGTGTGTATTCATGGTATTCATTGTTGAGGCTGGCTGGCTGTATTTAGTGTTTTATGTATTTTTGTTCTAGAATCGTGTATTGATTTGGTTGTCAGTGATATTGGCAACCTTAAAGTAACCTGGTATGTTCATGTGATTAGCTTTATTTCATTGTTACTAGTGGTAAGCGCTTGTAAATATAGTTCTGCATTTTATTTAAGTTTCTTTATTCCAGTCATCATGTATTCAGTTATTAAAAGGGGCTTCATTCAATCCATACATTACACCGTAGTTGAAGTTGTTCTCGATACAAATTTACGAACCATATATTGTAATTCTCTATAAATACATTCACCTTTGTTTGTTACGAGCCTTACCCCTTTGACACGCAACACTCTACAGGAAGCTTTGGCAAGAGCCCTGGGCGTAGTCTAACTTTGGGGGCCAAGTACAAGGAATGGAGAGATTTAGAGGAACCTGCTGGTATTGTGAAAAGATTGGGGACAAACAGGAGGACTGTTACAATTGGAAACAAGGACGAGAGAAGGGCAATGCAGAGAAGAACATGGAGAAGAGAGGATGTTGGACGTTTAGGAGAAGATGGACACTTCAAGACTAATTGCCCACAGAATTCCAAGAGAGGGAAAGCAGAGCAGCCCACTAAGACAGGGAAATCAGAGATGGCTGGTGTTGAGGGGCGACGACCAGCTTGTCTCACCAGAGCCCCACTGTTAAGAAAATGCAACCTAGCCACTATAAGCAGTGTACAGTTTTAAAGTGAGACCGATGGCATACGGTGTCCTTTGGTGATTGACACAGCCTTGGAGCAGATTTTTTGTAAGGCCTGGCGTGGTTAGTTATCGAAAACTTCCTGAGACGTCGCAGAAGCTGTGTGGGATAATTGGACAATGTGCAGTGCTTAAGGGGCCTGTGGATATCAGCATCAAGTTAGAAGAAACCCTACAGGTTTATGTAGCGGTTTTGGAAGACCCTTGCATCCAGGGCCTGGACAACCTCCTACCTCGTAATTGTGAACTGGACCTTGGCTCGATGCATTTGAAAATAAAGGGAAAGTGGGTGACGCTGAGGACTATGAGGCATGCAAGTGCTAATATTACAGCTAGTTATTCCCCCAAGATCGGAGGTACGATTGCCATGCAAGATGAACGGTGCCTTGCATACCCGTTTGGGAGTGGTGGAACCCGATTGTCAGCAGTGTTGCAGAAGAGAGGCAATTCCCAAGAAGTTTAGTTACATTGCAATGGAGGAGGATCCAGCCATTCCTGGGGAATGCCTTGGGAAGCTAAAGCTGGAAGAAGAGGACCTACGACTAGTAATCGAGTGGATGAGCCAGAGCTCAGTGCGGTCATCTTGGGGAACAAGTCCGATGACTAAAAACTACTGGGCTCAGTGGGATGCTCTTCGTGTGAAGGATGGTCTGCTGGAGCGCCAGTGGGTGACTACTGATGGCCTTAGCAGGTACTGGCAGACAGTACTTCCCCGGAAGACGTGGTCAGAGATACTGAGAGAGATGCACAACAATTCAGCCAGTGGACATCTGGGAGTGAAGAAGACCCAGAGTCGCCTGTGGCAAAGGTTTTACTGGGTTGGCATGTGTAAGGATGTGGAAGAGTAGTGATGTTTATGCGATGTCTGCTGTGCCAAAAAGAGACCAAAGCTACACACCCGTGCCCCACTGCAGTGGATATTACAGGACCTCTGCCACTCTCTGCAGATGGGAATAGGTACATCTGTGTGGCCATGGATTATTTCACTAAGTGGCCAGAAGACTATGATATCCCAAATCATGAAACCAAGACTGTTACCAGGGTGCTGGTGGACCAGTTTTTCTGCTGGTTTGGTATGCCCCACAAGTTGCACCCGGAGTAGGGCAGAAATATTGAGTCAGCTGTGTTCAGCGAGTGCTGTAAACTGTTAGGCATAATGGAGACTAGGATGACTCCACCTCGGCCACAGTCAGGCGGAATGGTAGAAAAATTTAATTTGACGTTGGAACAAGAAATGGCCAAGTTCTGTGTTATGGGAACAGAAGCTGTCTGCTCTGCTGATGGCATATCGGTCGGCTGCCCACTATTCAACTGGATACACACCGGCAAAACTGAAGCTGGTTCATGAACTGGGGCTGCCAGTGGACCTGCTGACAGGAAAAGCACCTGATGAAGAACTTCCTGAAAAAGTCACCAGTTATGCCAAAAGCCTCCAAGAAAGGTTGATGGAGGTCTACCATCAAGTTCGAGGAGCTCTGGAGTTATCGGGTGATGTGATGAAACGCAACTATGATGGCAATGCAAGCCAAGTCTATTACAAGGACTGTGATATGGTTTGGCTGTATAACCCTTTGCGGAAGAAGGGTCAGTCACCGAAGTTGCAGAATCCATGGGAAGGACCATACACGGTAGTGGAACGCCTTTCAGATGTGACCTACTGGATCAGGGGATAACAAATGGCTCAGCCGAAGGTAGTCCATGTCAATCGTCTGTGGCAGTATCATGGGCCAGGGCAGTACATCTGGGAAGACTCTGAGGAGCTGTCACCTACCACCGACGAGGACCAGACAGGGGATCCTGGAAGAACTCAGGGCCATACCAATCCAGAGAACCCGACCATAAACAAGGAAGAGAAGCACTGTTTCCTCTTAGCGGAATTGGGTGTGACAGGAGAGGGGGACCAATCTGAGTATGTGACCGAGGTTCCTGTGCCAAGGGAGGACTCTGAAGATATCCCAGTATGTCGGCAGCAGCAGCGGAAGAAGAGGAGATCTACCAAGTTTCAGGACTATTATGTATATAGTAAATAAGGGTATCTGGACAATATAAGGATTAGGGAGGGGGTAATGTTAGGCTGAGGCTTAATTTAGTATTATATTATTTGTAAACTAGGTGTTTTGATTATTTTTTTTCCTGCAACAGCTATTTTGGCAAGTTTAGGAAGATTTTCGTGTATATATTGATGTATTAATTATGTAAAAATGTTCTTGAATGTATTGCATATTTTTTTTTTATGATTTACTTCTTATTGTAAGCCTAGATCATTCTAAAATTCTCCAGACGTTTCTCGATCCGACCTCCAGCGTCTGGATGTCACTAGAATGCTCTAGGCGTCTGATGAGATATATAAGCGGCAGGGATCGGCCTTGTGTCAAGTTGATCGTTTCTGCTCAGAGTGTCGAGAAGCCTAGTAGGACAACTGAAGATAATTGTTGTGCATGTATTGTGAAATTGTTGCGATCAACATAAAGTGAAACGACAAAGGAATTGTACACTAGTAGTGTGCCGAAAACAGTGTATATTCGAAGTGAGAAGTCCGGCTGTGAAGCCATTGCCCTGTTAACAGTGTTGTGAAGAAGAAGTGACTATGAAAGCCTACTACAGTGCACGAGTGTGTTTCTGTGACCTGGTGGAAATCTATCTAGCTTTTGTTTGTCTATGCACTGAAACCGATGTTCTGGGCCTGTTAACTGCTGATTCTGTCTCGGTTAATGAGGCGGGAACATTTCATTATATAGGGATTTAGTAGCAAAACCCAATTGTCTGTTATCCATTTATTCAGGAACTATCTAGGATACAGTTCCAAGTGTAGATCACAGTAACTTATCACTGTAGCTATGAGTGTTAAGAGAAGGACGGAGGCTATGTAAATAGACCTGCTAAATACCTCCGTTCGATGTGAGGAGTTGAGTAACAATGCCGCAGGCTGCCGGCCTTTTAATGCTGATTTTAACAGTAACTAAGCCGCGCCTCAATGAACCTGCCCATCACGTGATATAATCATGTCACCTCATAGCCAGTGGAAATTTACAGGGGGTGATGTGATTATATAAAGTCAATGTACTGCCCTGATATTTATATAAAGACTAATGGGCTGATACATCGCTAGGTCACCACCTTCCGAGCTTCCACAAGGAATAATCTAATCTCGCAGAATACATCCTATACATAAACCTAACCATGTTACAAACATATGTGTAGACACTAAGCTGGGGACTCTGGAACCGTTGGTTTTTCATCAACTACTGGGGTCCTAGACTGAAGTCTCTTTTGGGCTAGTATCTTATGTACAATGTTCAAATTGGATGATACTGACTTATATTAGCAGAACAGAAATATCACTGCCACAATTAACACTATAGTGGAGATGGTTAAACTACATATTGCCAATCCCCGTGCAAAATAAAATGGCATTTGATCATTTAAATCTGCAAATTGTGACTCTTTCAAGTAAGAAATAACTCAACTTTTCTGAGGCAATATTAACTTCACCAATAGTGAAGTTCAGTACTTGAAACGGGAATCAAATCTGAAGTAAGATTTAAATTCATTGCAAAATGGTGATGAGTAGGCAAGGTTTTCAACGAACTACAAGTTATTTCACGGTAATCAGGAGCCTTATAATAACCTTTCACAACTAACTGCTTACCACCATTGTGGCATTTTAAAATGACGTTAGTTTCATCAGGAAAGAAAAAATGCTGCACATTATGTAGATGCGCATGAAACACAGTTTTCCTGGTAATTGGCCTATAACTACATTGTGTTAGTGCAGGAATAAATGCGTAAACATAGACTGGACATACGTGTAAATGTAAATATGACGATTTACACCGTGATAATACCTTAGGATCATCTAATGCTAGCAAGGTATATTCTTCATCTACAAGCAAAAGTTTTTTCGTTCTATCCAGAGTATACAGTGTGTCATTAACATATCAACGGAAAGGTTCCAAATACCATGCATTAAATTTATGCTGCCCTAGCATAGGTATGTGGATAAGGATAGCATTGTGCGTGAGAGTTGACTCCAACAGAGGGTAATAGTATTCTACCTCATGATCTGGGAAAATTGGAGTTAAATGATACGTCAACTTGGCTATCTTTAATGCTTCAAGAAGAGTTTTCACAGGCACAAGCTTTGCATCCACTCGTCCTAACCTTGCATCCATGATGCTTGCGATTAGTTCATTAGTTCATTAACTTTCGATTCCAAGGCACTAAATGCATGAAAAGTTTGAGAAATAACACGATTTTGTTTAGATACAGCTTGATCGACAATGTTCATGCGGTCTCCTAATTTAGCTACATCATCGGCAGTCGCTGTGCCAAAGAGAGAGCTTTGGATAAGACCCACAAAATTAAACAATCCTCTCTTTCTTCGTGTTTGAGAATGCACTTTCTTTGCAAGATCATCCTAAGACGCTGGAATCGTGTTTCTGACAGCGACGAGAAGCTTGTGAAGGGTTCTGAGACGAAGAAGCTAAAATTCCACAGTTTGTGAAACCATTGTCGAAATGTTTGGAGTTGAACGGAGATCTTCAAGGACGGTCAAAGCTGTCTGTAGTTGAGCGTCAATGGTTTCCATTTGGCGGGGAAGCTTCAGCAGTCCGTGCAACTCATATTTTATGTTCACCACGTCTTTAACAATGAGAACGCATCCAAGGTGTGCAACAAGCGCACCAGGCTTAAGGACATCTGTGGACATGTCGGTCAACACAACGGTGCCACATAGCAGTAGGAGCAGCACACTGGTGATCCAAGCCATTCTGTAAATTTTTTTTATGTATTTAAATATTTGCTTGCAGAACGAGGTTTCATACAATACTCATTTGGCACACTCTGCTTCTGTACTGGTTGCAAAGATGTGTCTATGACACCATTTGGGAAGTAAATCTTCATGGGCCTTTTTAAGACAATCCGCATGCACGACATCTGCGATCTGTGCATTAGGCTTCCAAATTTTAAACTTGTTGCCCTCTTCTTTGGCGATAATACGGAATGGACCCGAAAATTTGGCCGAAAGCTTGGAGTTCCGTTCAGGTTCTCTTACCATAAAAGAGAACCGGAATTAACTGTTCACAACATCTACAAGAACCCAGGGGGCTCACTGGAGGTCACTCAATTATTCGCTTCAGCCGCTGACCACGCCACACTCACAGGAGGGGATTTCAACGCACATCATCCCTTCCTAAGCTCGGTAAGCCCCACAAATGAAGACGGCCTACACCTATACACCACCTTTCAAGATACACCCGAGATCTGCCTCCTGAACACCGGAGAGCCCACCCACATTAGGGGAGGAAGGCTAGATCTAACCTTCGTCTCCAGTGCACTACAGTCTTCGGCCTCCTAGCAGCTACACCCCACGCTGACCAGCGACCACTTTGCCTCCCTAACAACGCTGAAGGTGAACCAACTCCCCACTCCACCCCCGCCGAGATGGAGATACAATACCCAAAAGGCGAACTGGGAACTCTATAGGAAACACCTGGCTAAGTGGCGCGCCAAATCACAGCCGGCTGGTACAGCACCCGTGGAAGAGACATCCTTCCACCAACAGTTGATCGAGGCATTTCACCGAGCGGCAGAAGAGGCTATTCCAAAAAACAAAACCTACATCAAGACAGTGCAAGGATTACTAGTACTACTGTCCCATGGTGAAAGAACTCAACCACAGAGTGAACATGGTCTGAAGAAACTACAGAAGACATCACACGGATACAAACAGACATCCCTTGCAAGACATTGAATTGAATTTATATAAAATTGAATTGAATTGAAACAGTTTATTTAGCCAGAAAACCACAGATACAGAGTGGATAATAATAACAATATTAATATGGCTGAGCCAGTTGAGAACCTGAGCTCTCTTTTTGGCATCTGATATATACTATACATTTATCTCAAGGACGTATTATGTAACATTTAGTAACATCTGGAATAGTACAATAGCACAGTGGTAATAAGAACACCTCATAATGTTACCACGGTTATCACTTCAATATTTATTTATTTTATTTATTTTTTATTTTTATTTTAGTTTATTATTTTTTTAGTTTATAAGTATATACATAAATTACAGTGGAATTGAAAAACATAAGTATAATGGGGGAGCAGTACAACATGGGTTGTACAGTAATAAGGTTGAACAAGAGGACAGAGCTGTCAGGATTATATCTAGATGGCAATTATGTTTATTTCAATGGTAATTTCTTATCTATTTACATGATAATTTCCGATAAAACGGTTTTGATGGTACAATAAAAGCAGCTACTGTAAATATAGTAGGTTTTACAAGAAATATTAATAGATATTTTTTAAGAGATGATTTAAAGGAAGGGAGCGTAGTCTTTGCTCGGATGGGTGGGGGTAAGTTGTTCCACACCTTCACACCTTGACATTTTATGGAGGTCTGGGACTAAGAGGAGCGCATGGGAGGTGGTCTTAGTAGCTCTGGGTGCCTTAAGTTGTATCTCTGATTATTCCGGAACTGGAAATAATTATTGTCAAGAAAGTGAGTGACAGATTTGTAAACAAAGAGGGCACATCAGTAGGTGTTAATATCTTCGACTTTTAACATTTTCAATTCAGCAAATTTTTCGTTTGTGTGATCTATTTTTTTTTCAAGTAGGTCATTGTCCGTACAACTCTCTTTTGTGCAGTAACCAGAGATTATGTTTTTGAAGAGCCAGAGGCCCCCCCTAGTGTGTGAGAGTGTATCAGGTGTTGGTAAACAAGATCGTGATAGATTTCTTTCATTGCTGTGAGTGAGTGACTGTCGAGTGTGATACATGATACCGCACTGTTTATTGACTTTACTGTGAATGGCTTGTATGTGGTTTCTCCAGCTAAGTTTCTCATCAACACTATCCCTAAGGAATTTAGTATTTTGTTCGCGTTTGAGGACTGTATTACCAAGGTACAGGGGGTCCAAGTCTGGGGGATAGTTTTCCCTTCTGTGAAAGATCGTGTAGTGGGTTTTCTTAAGGTTTAAGGTCAGTATATTACGTATTTCCCAGGTCCTGACTTTAGTCAATTCAGTGTTCATAGTTCTCATCAAGGAATGGAGGTTTGAGTTGCTGACATAGAGATTACTATCGTCTGCAAATAAGTTGTATTTTATGAGTGTGCTGGTGTGGACTATGTCGTTTATGTACAACAAAAACAGTACTGGACCGAGAACAGAACCTTGGGTGATGTCATACAAGATTGGCGATCAGTCATATTGGTGATTATTATAGCAGTCATACTGCATCCTGTAAGACAGATATGAGGTAAAGCAATTGTGCGACAGTCGGTTAACGCCGTAATGTTCAAACTTTGAAAGGAGGATGCTATGGTCGACAACATCGACGGCTTTAGAGAGGTCCAAGACTATACAGACTGTGAACTGACTGGCATCAAAGGAATTTAAGATGTCATTAGTAAACGATAGTAGAGCACTCTCAGTCGACCTTCTAGCTCTAAATCCAAACTGGGAGTCTGTAAAGATGTTATTGGCATTGGAGAAGGAATTTAGTCTACAACATGCTAGCTTCTCCAGTATCTTACTCAAGGCTCGGAGGAATGATATGGGGCGGTAATTCTTGACTCTTTGTACCCAGATTTGTTATATGCTGGGTGAACTTTAGCAATTTTCAATTTATCCGGAAAGACACTACCATTGAAGGAGGAGTTACAAATGTGGAGGAGAACAGGTAGTAATAAGTGGGCTACTTTCTTAATGATGCTCATTGGTATATTGCCTTCGCCTGCTGCTGCATCTTTGGACATATTTATGATGGCCAGTAATTCATCTGCTGTGACAGGGGATAAGAACGGCTCATTTTACAGTCTGTTTTGCAGGTAGGCTCTAAATTCCTCACGGTGATCAGGGATGCTCTCTACAAGATTTTTGCCAACATTAATAAAATAGTCATTGAAGTGGTTGGCAATGAGGGAGGGTTCCGTTACAACTGAATCATTTATCATAAAAGTTGAGTGGGGGGCCGAAGGCTGAGGTTTCCTGTTATGAATAGAATTTATGACATTCCAGGTTTTCTTACCGTCGCCTGATGCTAACTGGAGCTTATTTGTATAATAGTTACGTCTGACATTTTTAACTGCTTGAGTTACTCTATTTCTGATACTTCGGAAAGCATCACCGAAAGTTATGGGTCTTTTTGCAAATTTCCTTTGGAGTTTGTGTTTTTCTTTTATCATTATCTTAATTTCGCTTGTGATATAGGGTTTGGAAATGGATACAGTTTTCACTGACTTAGTCTTGAGCAGGAAGCATTTATCAAAGCAAGCATTGAAGATGCAAGAGATGTTGCTGCTGTTCACGTTAGGGTTGTCGGAGGCATAGACAAGATCCCAGTTAGCATTCATTAGGTTGTTTTCAAAAAGGAGCATGTTGTCGGTGCAGTAGTCTATGTATTGTATAGAGACTCTACTAGACCTTTCAGGTCTAGTGGCTGTTTTATACATGGCAAAAACTGGGAAGTGAACTGAGATAGTGATATAAATAATTCAACTTGCAAGATTGTTAGGACTGTTGTTAGTCCAGATATGATCTATCACAGTGGCAGAGGTGGCAGTTACTCTAGTGGGTTTGGTTACAGTGTTGAAGAAGAGTTTAGAATGACAGGTAGCACGGTCTAATACTGAGGTGTCGGTTTCTGATTTTAATAGATCAAGGTTGAAATCTCTTGATATGTAGCAACGTTTCCTTTCTGAACTTATGATACTGATAAGCTCCGAAAATTTATCAAGAAAATTCCTTACATTAGTTTGGGGGTCTACTAGGATATTTCGTGCGTCGTTACGTAATTCAGTGAAAACACTCTCCATATACTCCTCCTGAACCTTTAAATCATCTCTTACAGAAGTGTTATACTTGATATCAACATAAAGGGCGACACCTCCACTGTGTCGTGACGTGTGGACGCAGTGTCTATTATAATTAGGAATGTTATACAAATGTTTAATATCGCTGGTGAGTTTGGTCTCACAGAACCCAAGTACATCAAATTTATGGGCAATGGAAGATAAACACTGATCTAAAAAGGTATCTAGATGAAGGGGAATACTGCTGATGTTATGGCTAATCAAGGAGAAGGAATGAGGTAGTATAAGACTAGAACTAAACTCGGGAGTGTCAGGAAAGTAATAGTTACAGTTGGGATTGGTGTAGCCCAGTGAGTTTTGTAGAAAGGCATCACGATCGATATGAGGAAGTATTGTGTCGACACCATGGGTAAATGGGGTGTAACTTATACATAAGAACATAAGAACATGAGAATGGAGGAAACTGCAGCGGGCCTATTGGTCCATACTGGTCAGTCCCATTTATGCACAACCCCTATTGCTCATATATCCATCCAACCTATGTTTGAAGTTATCCAGCGTATTCGAGTTAATGGTGACATTTGGTAACTTGTTCCACTCATCCACTACTCTATTTCCAAACCAATGTTTGTCTATTTTACGCCTAAATCTAAATTTGTCTAATTTAAAACCTTGTTACGAGTTCGCTCCTGGTTGGATAGTTTGAGTACTTTTGTAATGTCCCCTTTAATCAGCCCTGACTTCCATTTATACACCTCGATGATATCGCCCCTCACTCTACGTTTCTAGCACATCTAAGGGAATGACACTAGCATCATCATTGTGGGAACATTGATACTGATTAAAGAACAGTAAAAACTCAGGGTCACTGAGGTGTGAAAAAGGAAGATCTTTGAAATTTTTAATAGTGGGGGAGTAACGTACTCACAAGTGCTACAACCAACAGAATTAGGATGACCGGTACTGTTGAGGGTGATTCATAGATAGAGTGGGAGGTGCGCCTGTCACTCGGTTTTGAGGGTTGCTGGTTTCCACCAGGGAAGAGAAGGAAGAAATCAAAAGCGCTAGCTGACTCAAGTGGTGCTCCGAACTGAATGAGCACACCTCCCTCGGCAAAATGTGAGCCCAGGTCCGAAGGGCATCTGGGAAGGCAACGCCACCTCCACCAACCCATCCCAACCCAGAGGAGGAAGCCGAGAGACTTGCAAAATTCTTCTCCAACCGAGCAGCAATGATAAACCTCCCGAGACATGCGGAGGAGACACAACAGCATCTGCGACAGACCAGACTCCAGAAGTCGATAAAACGAAGCAAGGACACAGCACCAGGGGCCGACAGGATAACATACTCCATGTTTTCCCATGCCGGAGAAGCCGGGCACGAGGCTTTGCTACAGGTCATCAACGCTTCGTGGATAGCACAGAGACAACCATCGGAATGGAAGAAGGCAGATATACAGCCCACCCCGAAGCCCAGAGAACCAGACAAACCAAGACCCATCTCCCTCCTCAGCTGCATAGCGAAGACGGGAGAAGGAATGGCTCTCAACAGACTCAAGTGGGAAGTCGGCAGCCCACACCCCCACATTTTTGCTTACACCGAGAACACCGGCACAAGCAACAACATTGCCGAGATACTCTCCACAGTGGACAATAAACCAGCTTTGGTGGTCTTCCTCGACTTGGAGAAGGCCTTCGAACTAGCAAATCCACTGGCCATTATAACGACGCTCGCTGAAAAAAGGGTCAAAGAAAGGTTGCCGGGGTGGATCCAGAACTACCTTACACAGAGAGAAGCAAGAGTTCGCTTTGAGGGGACAACGTCAAGTTACAGGGTCCACGAAAACGGAACCCCACAAGGAGGCATCCTCAGTCCAACGCTGTTCAAGGTCTTGGTGGAAAATCTAGCCAGACTACCATTCAGACAAACAGCCAAGCTCCTCTCCTATGCAGACGACTTACAGCTCATAGTAAGAGGAGCAAACAGACTAGCCAACAAGCAACACACACTCCATCTAATAGAAGAGGAGTGCAACAGACTTGGACTCAAGATAAATCCAGCCAAGTCGAAAGCGATGGCCATCTGCACAGACACACCAGACATGATGCTCTCCATACAAAACACGCAGGTAGTCTGGACTAACACCCACCAGTGCCTTGGAATCTGGTTTGACCGGAAACTGACTTTCGAGTCGCAACTCAAGTATCTCAGGCACAGGACGAAGAGCAGACACAACATAATGAGGTCGCTCACCAGCACAACCGCAGGAGCGAACATACACGTGCTCAAAGCCTACTACACGGCCGCCATCAGATCGCTGGTAGATTACAGTGCTCCAGCGCTCTTTGGACTGAGAGAAGACCAGATAGCTAAGCTTAAAGTTATCCCAAATAATGCTTTCAGGACCATGCTCGGACCACCCATGTGGACCAGAATTTGCAATTTGTAAATGGAAACTGAACTACCACCCCTGGCAGTACGAGTCAAGCAGGTGACAGCAGGTCTCCTCGCCAAAATCTGTAGATCAGACAAGCCCACAGCTGCCAAAACGCGAATCAGTGCCTCCCTCCACCTAGACCATAGAGTGCGAGGGGCCACTTGGTCGCATAAGGCAAGCGAGGTTATGAGGCACCTCCAGCCACATTCAAAATCACCGAACTAGGTGATAACAAAGCCAACCTATAGAAGGAGGACCTCAAAAGAATAACTCAGGAAACCATAGCCACCGAGACACCAGCTGATACAACATCATATTTCACAGACGGCTCGGTGGACCCAAAACATCACAGATCCGGAGCGGCCTTCTACACCTAAGGTCAGACCCATCTATGGAGACTTTCTAATGACTGCTCCACCCTACAAACAGAGTTGGTAGCAAACTCAAAGGCCCCACAACACGCTGCAACACAACACAACAAGTCCATCATAATTCACACGGACTCGAAAACAACCATGCAGGCGCTGAAACACAGTCAACCAAGAGACAACGTCTACAACATAACCTCGATCCTCGCACAGCTATAGGACTTCCGAAGACAAACTCACCCAGTCGTCTTACACTGGATTCCTAGTCATGTAGGGATCAGGGGAAATGACATGGCAGACGAAGCAGCCAAGGCAACCACAAGTTCTAGAAGCGTACACATTCAAGTTCCAGCAAGCGTTTAACAGATCAAAAACCACCTCAGAAAGACTACCAAGTTCCACATCCAAAAGGGCTTCCTTGACGCATTCAACGTTGGTTCCCAATCAGCCAAATGGTACCTAGTGGCTACAAAAGGGGAACCACCATTCGCGGACAAGAAAACACCAAGACAAACCCAAGTTGGCCTTCATCGACTACGACTAGGGTACAAGTGCACCTGGCAGACGATCAGAAATGTCGTCAGGGAATGCACCTATTGTCAGGAGCCAGCGGCCAACCCACTGGAACAGTATCTCCTCTACTGCGAAGTCACACAAAGTTTCCGAAACAGAATTCGAAACTTCCAGGAAGAACACTCAACACCCGCGGCAACTCTAAAACCGAAAGGCCCAAACAAACCATATTCACCACTTTCTCCGGATCATCACACGCTACCCACCACCCAGATAGCTAAGGAAGTATCCTTCCGCAACAAGTGAGGACCCCAATTCGGGGGGCGCTCCACTCCGAAACTGACCACGTCCAAGAGTGGGGGTTGGCGGTAAGCGTTCACTGACCGAGGGTGTGCTCACACTTACAAACCTGCAGTATCCTTTCATATCTGCAGGTAGGACAACCTCCATCCCCAATCCCAAATCCGGTCTATCTGCTCCTGGAGCTCTAGCCGGAACCACCAAACGGGCCGCCTACAGGCAAAGGCCCGTGTCGGACTACGGCCCGACATTCTCAACAACATAACAGGCTACTGAAGCACACTCGCTCATTCGCTACACTCAGTCGCCAGCCAGCCTTCGCCGTGATTGGACCCCTCTCCAGACCCTTCACTGCCAAAGCCAGCCAGCCTTTGTCTCAAACTGCTTACTAACCGTCATCTGACGCCACTCACAACCACCTTAATACTCGGGAAGCTGGCTCCAGACAACGTATTTTCTGTGTCTCCCCACTGATCAAGGGTGTCTCCTGATCAGAGGCAGGCCAGATTGGGTGTTCTGTAACGGTTTCCTGCAGCGGACCTGGGCCGCGATCCCACCGGTGGCTATTCTTCCTCTGTTCTTCCTTCTTTTTCGCTCTGGCCTGGGGACCTGCACCCTAAAGGTGTATTCGTCCTTGGGTCCCCCCTGTAACTGTTCACCTCCCTCCCAGGAGTTTGTGAACACGAAAGGCGGCAGGAGCATTACCCATCCCTCCGCCGAGCCTTCCTGGGTAACCGTGATCGTGCGGATCCAACTAGGAAGGGGGTTGCAATCCTGAATCCCCCCCCTTATTAGGTACACTAGATCACGTCTATAAGGGAGCATTCATTAACACTAGGGGATTCTGGATGAGAGTCGCTGGAACCACTCTACGACCACTCGACCAACAAGTGACGGTGGGGGGGGGGGGGTGTTGTAATTCCCGTGACAAGCTCCTCTCCTGGAATAGATAGGTCTCCAGCCTCACTCCACGCAACGGTGGCCTGTCCACGACGTATTCCCTGAAATGAGGGCACACCGGGTACGAATACGCTCCCATGAGGGCAGAACTAGCAAGACTCCTCACTGCAACCTTACTCATCAAAATATCTAACCTCATCACGACCAAGGACCCCTTCATAGCCCTGTGCCTAACTGAGAATGATGTAGACTTACTCCTATCGAGCGAGAGCACAAGAAAACTCAAGTCTGCAAAATTTGAAGTTGCAGTCCCTCCACAACTCCGAGCAAGGAAGTCAATTGAAGTCAAACGACTAGATAAAGTGATCAAGGAAGAAGCAAGTGAACAGCAATTGGTATCTGACATAGAACATAGAGACCAATGGGCCAAGGTGGAGGAAGTGGTCAACCTACCCAGATCTGCCATCCATGCTCAAAATAAGATTCACAGAATTATCCATGGCCCAAAGAGAAATTCAGGAGGGACTTTGTCTCTCCTACAACCATGTCAGCAGCAGCCAGGTGGAGCAGGAGGAATTCTTCCCCCTTACTCCATGCTGGAATTGCTACCAATACTCACACACGGCTACAGTCTGCCCTAACAAGGACACCAAGCACTGCACAGAATGCGGGAACAAGGGGTACACCTTTAGAGAGTGCAAAAACAAAGATACCCCCAAATGCCGAAATTGTGAAGGCGATCACAGAACACTGGCTACTCGCTGCCCCATACGAAAAGCTATAGTTAACCAAAAGAAGGGGAAGTAGAGGGAGACGATACGGGAACAGCAAAACAGGACATATTCAGCTGTGACAGAATTAACTCGAGAAACGACAAAGGTCCTCGAAAAAGTCGCCACCCCCCCCCCCCCCGCAAAGCAACCTATTTTATTTCAACTTGGAAATAATCTTTCCTTAAAAATAATGACCTCCATAATCCACGCCCACATCATGAATATAGCCAGACCTTTAACTTTTGCCAAGGCAGCAAGGGACATGTTCGCCACCAACAACCTGCCGGACATGGAATTCCCAAACGACGTGCCTTCTACCGAAATTTTCAACATAATATACAAACCAGAGAACACCGCAAATCAAGAACCATCGACTCAAGAACAGACTATCGCAGACATACAACCTGAGCCAGCAAGCGAGGAGGAAACGATGGATGATAAAAACGAAGATGAAACCACCACAATAACAGAACAAGCCGCTAGATTCAGCACCCCCAAAAAGAATCAAGCACCTCCACCTTCACCTAGAAAGACCACGAAGACCTCGGGTATGAAACTGGTCTACGATTTTTCTCCACTACAGCTCCCCCCATAATCTCAACAGAAAGACTGTTGGCAGAAATAAAGCAAGGCAAGATAAATTACACATACTCAGACAAAAACCTAGATGACACACATATTGAAACACTAATTAAGAAAGGAAGAATCATCACAAGACACAACAGAATAGAGAGAGTTGATCAGTCAACATATAAAAAGATCCGTCTGGGCCTGGACAGGAGGGTGTCAGGGGAGCACCGGTCAGCAAAAATGACATAAACCAGCTCTTGGCACCAGTCTTCATAATAAACAAACTAAAAATAAACCAACACAATGTTTTAGCATGGATCCTACAAAGAGCAAGCGAACTATTTAACACCTACCGTAACATAGAGCCAGATATTATCCTCATAAATTCACATAGTAAGAAAAACTCAGAAAAAAAATTAAATATTTAACAACACAGTCTAACAAAAAAAACAAAAACAATTAAGACCCACAACATGATGGAATTGCCATAGCCATCAAGCCATGGGAGAAGGTTGGCATGGATGTTTTAGGTGGTCTAGTACAGACTCATCATAATAATAAATATATTTTAGTAATGATACACACGTTTACACGTTACTGTGAACTAGCACCTATCCCTGATAAAAGCGCAGAGACAATTGCTCGAGACTTTAAGAGTCGTATTCTCGACAGGCATGACACTCCTAACGTTCTACTTACAAATAACGGAGGCGAATTTAACACCGCGCTATTAACTAAATTATGTGAACTGTATCACATTAATAAATGTAATATCAAAGCCCATCATCCTGCAGCCAACGGGATGGCTGAACGGCTTAACAGAAAAATTCTTAATCATGATTCCATCGGCGACACACCTCACTCACGCTCTACAATTATGACAAACGACTTCCATTCGAGCTTGAAGTAGGGAGACAGCGAATTTTCGGTGACGATTTCCTCTGCGAACGGTATCAACAGTCCAAACTAATTCACCAGCGAACTCAATAAATGTACACGAGCCATTGGCGATGTCGTGGGTCGACCAGCGTTGGTTAAAAATTATGTAAGATCCAAAACGGACCCCATGTTCGTTGGTCCATATAGAGTTATGCAACACGAGTCAGGTCACAGTTACCAGTTGAAACACATACATACAGGGGAAACATGACAGAACACGGGGACAACGTCAAGCTATTGAAGCCCCAAAGAGCAGTCCAGTCACATAGTGCCGTTGAACCTTGTGTCACCCCTACTGATCTTTCTTCTCCTTCATGTCAATTGTGCACTAGATCCACGTGTGATGGACATTGCTGTTCTAATGAGTAACTTTTTCTTGCAGAACCATATTGTCTACTTTCTCTAATGACTTGGTTCATCTCACAAAAGGGTTAATGAGTCTACTGTGGATGACACTCCTATACACTCTCAATGGACTTGACAACTGGAGCGTACCAAATTATCTTTGGACCTCGTTATTCACCAGTTTCCACAGTCCTACATGGATACAACCACCACACATTCTCCTAAAGCTCCCCTTGCACATAGTGACGGGAATAGAAGGAAGAGAGGTCTTCTAAATTTCTTGGTTTACATTCAGAAATCATTCTACGGCGTAGCCACAGAAGATGGCTTTCCCCAGTTGCAGAAATAGATTAATGTACCTAAGCAACAGGCCTACCAGAATTCCGCATTTCTGTCCAGTCAATCTCATCTATTAGCTAATCAAGAAGCAAGATGAAATTAAGAACACTGTAAACCAGTTGGTGAATAAAGTTAACCTGAACTCACTTACTCTCAATACCTTGCAAGAGCAATTCATCATAACCACTATGATAGACTCTCTGTCAAGTCAAGAAGAATATTAATGTAATTATTTTATCTCATTAGTTACCAACCTTAACTTGTTGAACAGGGTGATTGTAACTCCCGCTTTGTTGCCTTTCAGTGAATTAGCTAGGGTTGTAGGGATTGCTACTGATCTTCTCAAACTTAAGCTTGCTGTTCCTGTGGCTAGGTTGGAAAATTACTGCAGACATCTCTCTGTTTCTGTCACACCCGATCAAATTATATTATATCTGCCATGAGTTGATAAACATGAGTTCCGGAAATTTGACATTACACCCTTCCCTAGTATAGAGAATGGTCAAGCTGTAATAATAATTAACGTTTCCACATCTATCCTGCTGTCTAGAGATAGATCTCTCATGGCGACTCCACCTCTGTCAGCATATGCTATATGCCAGAAGGAGTCAAGTAATCTTATTTGTTATCCTACACGAATTAATATAGCCGGGTCTTATTCAAACTGTGAGATGGACTTAGTCAATAACACGACAAATTTGGAGTCATGTACTTTTAGAAGAGATCCAGGGTACTGTGTATCTGTATTTCCCATAGGAGCTGCCCGTTGTAGTGTTCTGCCCTGATGAATCGCCTAGAAACTTCACTGTGGGACGAGGACGTTATAAGTTACCACGTCACTGTTCACTGTCGTCAAGTCTGCGCACCATATGGGGAACTACACGCCATGACGCATCATCCATCCTCAGGACACCTATTACCTCTCACCCATTGAACCTTCAGAAAATACATCTAAGTGAAGTGATCACAAACATTACAGTGTTGAAGGAAAAATCAATGGATACCTATAGTGATGATGATGCAGCCTTGTGGCACCCACTGACATTTGTGAAAGATGATACTCATCCCACAGTGACTTCAGCCTTGGTGGTGTTTGCTGTGATTACCAGTATAATAATAATATTTACTGTCGTCTTCTATGTAAGAAGCAACTTTGTAAACCAGCTTTAGGTAAATCTGTTATACAGGTAGCTGTCCCTATTATTATTTATTATGCAGCCTAGCGCAGTACATAGTAGTAATCATTTGAGATCATAACCAAGGTAGGCATTTAACAATAACCATGTGTTAGGACTCTTTCTTTTATTTTAGTCATCCGAGGACGGTCGACACGACGTGGCCGAGCAATCTGTAACCAGTATAATTTACATACTGTATACTTTAAAGTAAGGAATTAATAACTTACAACCGTGGATGTATAATTATGAACATTCATTATTCAATGACCTGTAGATAGTAAAGGTTGTTCATAGGTTATAGCTGTATTAAACATCCTGCGGATGTTTTGTCGAGCCTGAGTGTCGCAGTATGATGCAACTTTGCTTCACACTTGTATTGCGTCATTTTTTTTTTGTTTTTTTACGGGAATTAGCCCACCCGGGCACAGGTCAAACGACCCACAACAGGGCCTGGGGGGCAAAAAATAAGAACAGAAAGAAATTGAATATAGAGAAGAAAAGGGTTATACTGTGTTAATCTACACCACGAAGATGCCGGAAAAGTATGTTAGATAGTTAGTTAAGTAATATATAGATAATGGCACCACCAGTTAAGAGTGATTCATGGGTCAAAGGATCATTTACCAGCCGGTTGCTTATACGAGTACACGTCATGTAAACATAGCTGACTATAGTTTTGCTTGACATTCCACGGAAGTGACTACTTCCTCCTTCGAGAACCTTCTAGAAGCTTGATTCATACATCGTTCTTGTGGCGAGTGAAGGAATTACTCTCGACGAGCGTGTCATAGCCAAGCCCCTTGTCACTCTTGAACTGGACCCCTTTGAGTAAAGATCTACACCTGGACCACCTCAGTTCAGGCTTGCCTAACACAGAGCCGCCTTAGTTACAGCGTTACCCACATTGAGAACGCTCCCGGTAATAGATCACAGGGCCAGTCTAATTAACTGTACAGTATTTAGACTTGTAAATATCACACTGTACATATACACCAGTCTTGTGTATAATTTATCCCCCCTTTTGTGGAAGAAGTGAACGCCCATTTAGACCATAATTATCGACAGTCTCAGGTATCCTACTGATATCAACGGGACTCTAAATCACTACAAGCAAAATAATATTTAGTGAGACTGTATACTGACAAGTCTCACTCCTCACAGCCCTACAAGCCACAGGCTTACATCTTTACCGAATATCACAATTTTTCTCCGAGAATCTAGGTATCTAGGTTTTCCAGGAAGACTAATATGAAGAGTTAAATCTGGATACAGTAGACTGACGCTTTTGTCCGGTTTACTCAATTAAATCAATTCAAATTCTATACCTTGGAAAGGATCTGAAAATATCCCTTAATCTCATACCATGTTGACCAAGTTCAAGGATTTTGTGAAATATATGACAAGTTGAAGCTTTTAGCAGCAGTGAGTAGCCTCGGGACTAGTCCTGTAAAATGTCCATGAATTACTGTCCTTGCCTGGCAGTGTGTATACAGCAACATTGTGTAGTCACGATAGGCAAAAGGAAAAACCTGAACTGGGGATCTGCCGGCGGTGGGGAAGGAGAGAAAACAGCCACCCCCCCCCCCCCCACTTCATCCGCCATCACGCTCACAATCAGAGGACACACTTAGTGAACTAGTGAACTATAATGAACACATGCAAGCCTTCTGTGTGACCACTTCTTTCGTCTGGGTTTGCATTGTTCTTTTTACAGGCGTCCAACTGGCTGTCTGCACCACTTCTTCCTGAAAAGGCTCCATTTTGGAGTCTTAAACATGATGAGGAAATATTTATACATAAACCTGGGGAGGTACTACTGGCTGGGAAGAAATTGGAAGCATAATGTTTTGTCTCATGGTAGATCCTGCTGCCATATGGCATCACAAAAATTGTGACCAAATCAAAGGTTGCTAATTTGATTGACTTTCTGCCTCATCGACAAACAATTGCAGGGTCATAATTTCTCTTACTTTGACAATTAAACATACTGTACATATTGTTTCTCAATCTCGATATGTTTTATTTTTTCCATTTTTTTATTTATTTATGGGTTTTATTTTTTTGCTCCCATTCTCATTTATAAGTGCATTAATACAAGTATGTTATAACAATTTTAGTTATAACATGTACTGTACTTATTTCTATCATTGCTTCTGACTGCAGATAGACACCACCTGTGGCTGCCTTTTCTCGCATGGGACTAATTAATATCTATTACGTGAGGGATGTTTTTCAAGTAGGGCTTAACGAAGTCATTGATAGATTTCTGATCACTTTTTATTATTATTATTATTATTATTATTATTATTGATAATAATAATAATAATAATAATAATAGTAATAATAACAATAATAATAATAATAATAGTAATAATAACAATAATAATAATAATAATAATAATAATAATAATAATAATAATAATAATAATAATAATAATTATAATAATAATAATAATAATAGTAATAATATTAATAGTAATAATAATGATATAATAATAAAGTGGTCCCTCGATTAACGAACGGTCCAATTAACGATTTATCTTTTTTTTTTTTTTTTTTTTTTTTACGGGGATAAGCCCACCCGGGCACAGGTTACTGACCCACATCAGGGCCTGGGGGGCGAAAATATAATACTAATACTAATAATACTAATAATAATAATAATAATAATAATAATAATAATAACTATTATTATTATAATAATAATTAATAAATATTTATAACAAAATACAAAAAAAAATATTAAACATAATCATAAACATAAATAAATACAAAATAAAAAAAATAAATCAAGAATGAGAAATGCTAAACATTATGTATGTTGTATTGTCAAAGAGAAACAATTGAAACCCTGCAATTGTGTGTAAATGAAGCAGAAAGTCAGATTAGCAACCAGGGACTTGGTCACAATTTTCGTGATGCCATATGGTAGCAGGGTCTATCATTAGACAACCCATTATGCTTCCAATATCTTCCCAGGCGGCAGTACCTCCGTGTTTGATAGCTGCCTACTACCTACGAATTAGCTCCCATAAGGATTTTCAGTTTCATTAACGAATAAAATTTTGATACACCCTTTGTTGTATGCCTCAGCTGATCAGCTGATCGGCTAATCCGCCAATACAGTAATTGGTTCTATGTTTATATTCGTTTCCAGTGGAGTATACGTGAAGAAAGTTGTGCTCTTGAATTTTTTGCATTTTAGATATCAAAATTATTGATCATTCTAAAATTGAGTTAGCATAATGATAATATAGACAGTAGGGGGTACAGTTTTTGTGAGCCCATCAGCTGATTGACTCACCCGCCAAAGCTTCTCTGTTTAACTTTGTATACAGTGGAGTAAACTTCGGTTTGTTGGTCTCTTGAATATTTTTACATTTTTGCATTCAAATTATTGGTCATTCTGAAATTTAGTTTACATATTGATAATATATAGTGCAGTGTAGTGTTGATTTAAATAAAATAATCTTTAATTATAGGTAATGAACTTAAAATTTTATTGGTGATATTACTGTATCAAGCATGGGTCCAAAGAAATCTAGAAAAGCGATTTTAATTCAAGTGAAACAGGAAATTATTAAGAAACATGAAGAAGGCATTAGAACCAATGTACTGAGTAAAGAATATGGCATGTCGGCATCAACTGTCTACAATTATTGCTTTGAAAAACAAATTTAAAGCAGTGAAAGTGAGAGAGAATTCTACCAGAGTGTTTAAAGGTAGATCTCTAATTGTAGAAACAGAGAGGTTACTTCTTATTTGGATTAAAGAAAAACAAATGAAAGGAGATCCCATTTCTACTGAATTCATTTGTGAATGAGCCAGGGAAATTAATGAACATTTGAAGGAAGATCAACCTTGTTCTTCTGAAACTGTATTTGAAAACTTTTAGGCCAGCAAGGGCAAGTTCGATAAGCTTAAGAAAAGAACTGCCATTTATAATGTTGCTAGACATGGTGAAGCTGATTGTGCGGATAAAGAAGGAGCTGAAAAATTTGTAGTAGAATTAAAAAATACTGATGGATGAAGAGCAGTATCTTCAACAGCAAGTTTTCAATGTGGATGAAACCGGGCTGTTCTGGAAGACAATAACCAAAAGGACATTCATCACCAGAGATTAAGTTGCTTTACCCCAGGTGGGGCATAAACCCATGAAGGACCGTCGCACTCTATTGCTTGGTGCCAATGCTTCAGGGGATTTCAGACTGAAGCCTGTGCTCATATACCACTCTGAGAACCGCAGGGTGTTCAAGCAACAAAAGGTGGTAAGAGGACAACTTGGAGTATATTGGAAGTCGAACCGCAAGGCATGGATAATTAGACAGCTCTTTAATGAGTGTGAAGAGTTACCTCACCACCAATAAACTTCCTTTAAAGGCTCTTCTCCTTATGGATAATGCCTCTGGTCATGACCCTGAACTTGCCAGCACTTTGGAGGCTCGATTTGACTTTGTCAAAGTTTGTTTTTGCCTCCCAACACTACATCAATTATGCAACCAATGGATCAAAATGTAATCAGCAACTTCAAAAAGCTGTATATGAAGAAGATGTTTAGAAGGAGTCATCAGGCAACTGCCACTGATCCTGATCTATCACTGACACAGCTCTGGAAGACGCAATACAACATCCTGGATGCTGTAAAATTGATTGTGTCAGCATGGAAAGAAGTTTTTACTCGATGCCTGAATTCTGCATGGAAAGCACTGTGGCCATCAGCAGTCCATGATTTTGAGGGATTTCAGGAAGAAGCAGAGTTGGACAAGGAGATTGTGTCCATTGGTCAGTCAATGGGACTCGAAGTGAAGGAGGAGGATGTTGAAGAGCTTGTCATGTCTCAGGAGCAGGAACTTTCTCCTGAAGGTTTGAAACGACTTGATGAGATGCTTGAAACAGACAGTGGTGTGGAGGAAAGGAAAGTAATGACCATATGTCTTCTTCAGACTGAAAAGATGTTGTTCACCACTGGGAGATGTTTAGGAAACTGGCTTCAAGGCACCCTGATGTGGAAACAACAGAACCTATGTTGTGTGCCATGGAGGACAAAGTGGTCTGCTTCTTCAAGAACCAGCTAATGATCAGGAGGAGAAATGCCACACAACTAACAATTGACAGCTTCTTCTCTAAAAGTCAGCATGAGAAAGATGATTCCCCCTCAGTGTTCCTCTCCAAAACGGATAGAGAATTTTCATGTTAGAGAATCTGTCAGTCCAGAGGTTCCTGACATTATTATGGAAGGTGACGCGCCTTCCAAGAACCATTAAAATGCTGCTCTTCTCCCTTCTCCTCCACCCCCACTTCCTTCTCTTCTCCCTTCTCCTCCTCCTCCACCCCCACTTATTTCTTCCTTCTCCTCCTCCACCCCCCACTTCTAATTCCCATCATCATCATCAACCAGCAACATTCTACATGCACACCTCAAAGTAAGTGTACAGTACTGTACTCTACTGTATTTTGTTTTTACCTTGTATGTACTTTTTTCTGTGTGTATTATAATTATTATTATTATTATTAATATTATTTATATATTATTATTATTATTATTATTATTATTATATGATTATTATTATTATTATTATTATTATTATTATTATTATTATTATTATTATTATAACCTTTATGTCTCTCACCCACCTTTCATCCACGTCCACTTATCTCCTCTCCCCTTTTCGTGCTTTCCTCCCTTTTTCCAAGGTCGGACGTGCGGTATCAAAAAGGCACTAAAGATCACTGATGTCCAATTTTTGACACTGTTACCGTCAGTCCTTCTGTGTCCACTCCTTCATTAATCTTTAATTCTCTCTGTCTTTACTGCTTATTGTTATTCTTGTGTCCTTGTGACTTTAATATTCTGCCTGTAAAATTATGGACGACTTCCCCTGTGTGGGTCATTAGCAGGTCAGTGACGCCTGAGGAAGAAGAGGGAGGCAGTGTCCCTGTTACATACACTTGAGTGAGTGTGTGACGGTGTGTGTGGTGGCTGTGGAGCACTACCACCGCCATCACTCACACTTATATATCGGTATTTTTCTGACATACAGACAGAAACTTCTTTTGTTTTGTACGTTATTGTTTTTTCACCGTAAATCAGAATTTCAAGCCTTACCTACGATATACAGTTAAATACTGTCTAAGTAGGAAATCATAACGAGGATTAGAAATTAGAAAGCAGAACAAAAATTAATTCATCTTTTTTTGCGTTCAATGGTGTTTAAAATAAAGTTCTTACACTTTTCTAAATTCTTACTGTGCATCAATTACTTCCCAGTAAATCTATCACTTAAATATGGAGCCATGACGTTGACAACAGCAACCACAGAAAAAGCCATATGGGTTTCAACGTAATATTTTTATCCTTTGAATCAGAATCTCTTATAATAGTATTTCATATCGTTCATGTTCAAAGAGGGTCAGAAGTAATAAACATATATACAGTATATAAAATATCAAAGTCTTAGAATTTTGTATATTAATATAGATTCCGGGAGGTGATAAAAACAAGAATAACGAGAGTTATTTTACAACATGGATGCTTAAATTATGTGTTACGAAAAATACGACACAGAACACAAGATAATGAGTTCCAAGGCTGAATATGGGCTCTTTTCTTGCCACACATCTGTAAATTTTACTTTGAGTTCTGACTTACGCCGGTACTTTTGGTGTTCATAGTTAAGTTACACAGTTACAGTGTACCATGTGCTCTTTGTGTTCATAGTCGAGTTCCATAATCACAAAATTACAGTGTACCATATGCCTCTGGTGTTCATAGTTAAGTTACACAGTTACAGTATACCGTGTGCTTCTGGTGTTCATAGGTTTTATTTATTTATTTATTTATTTATTTATTTATTTATTTATTTTATTTTATTTTTTGATTATTATTTTTTTTTTATGTTTTTACGGTGAATAGCCCACCCAGGCACAGGTCATCGACCCTGAACGGGGCCTAGGCGGCGAAAAAATAAAGAGTAAAGAGAAATTAAAAATAGAACAGAAAAAAGACTTAATCCACACCACGAAGATGCCGGAAAAACAGATTTTTGAAGTGAGATAGATTGCATGAGTATGGAAACACAAAAGTAGGAAGAGCATTCCACAGTTTGGCTGTGTGAGGAAAGAAGGGTGTACTATAACGGGTTATTCTTGTGGAACCAACATCCACAGAGAAACAGTGGGCACAGTGGGCAGGACGAGTGTTAGGAGCCTACGGCCTTGCTAGCGGGTACACAAGATGACAAATCCACCGAACATTGCTCGTTAAAGTACCTGTAAAAGAGAGAGAGTGAAGCAACATTGCGGCGAACAGAAAGGGAAGAGAGATTATCAACTAAAGGAGTTAATAAGGAGTTAATAAGGAGTTAAAAAGACGAAATGCTTTTGATTCCACCCTATCTAACAGTTGGACAGAAGAAGAGCCTCCCAGATATGAGAGCAATATTCCAAGTTAGGACGAATGTATCCCTTATAAACTTGAAGCAACTGCTCAGGAGTGAAGTAGCTACGGCATCTGTAGGAAATCACCAAAGCAACTGTCGAACTACCCAACGTGTACACGGGCACTGATGTTGTGTGTCTCCCGGAAATATGCAAGGTAAAAGGGCTGTCATGTGAATCTACCCTGAGCAATATACGCCCTGATGATTTGACAGACGTACTGATTCTAAATCGAACAGGCGTTCAACGAATCTTAAAGAAAGGATGTTATTTGTGTGATTTTCTTGTATATCACAACAATGTCGAAGTACAGCCTACTAAATTCGCAATTCGAGGTATTGTTGAGAAATGCCAACAGACTCGACAGGCCAAGATCGATCAAATAGCACCACATGTTAAGGTTATCGATCATCCCCAGGGCAAGACACGCCTTTTAGAGCTACTTGCCGACTATAGAAATATAGTAGCCTTGCCAGGGGAAACGCTAGGTCAGACAGATTTAACATCCCATCATATAGGAGGTGTTACGACCGTGTCGTATTTTTCTATTTTTTTTATATATAACATGCTCCCATGTTGTTCCATATTATTCCTGTAATGATGTGTTAAATTTACTATTATATATTCTAGTCACCTTACCCTGTGCTGTTAAGGTTTTAACTCATTATTTGTTCAAGCCCATCTTATTTCTTTATTTAGTATTGTAACAAGCATTCTTTGTTCTCTAACGACCATCTGCATCGTTAAACGACCCACGGGCGGGTTTTGGGGGGGAATTGGCCTTATATATAGGACCCACCAGCAGACTGAGTTTAGTTCTGTCCTCTTGTCATACAGTTCACATCCTTTGAGTGACTCTCGTCACCTGTTACTTATACTTAATTTATTTGTGTTGTTCTGTCGCCACCAATGTGGTATATCTATGTGAGTACCTATTTATGTCTTTATTTATGTCCATTAGTATTTGCTTAGTTACATTTAAGTAATTCAGTGTTGTTTCACGTTAGTTAATTTCAGTGTTAGTTTTTATATGTTTATGCAGTGTTAACGTAATCCAATGCTATATTTTGTTCTTTTGGTGTTAAGATGTTTAGTATCACTTGTGTCTTAAAAGTTTCGATGGTGAATGAATTTGTTGTGACAGCCTACGAGGCTCTTTATTGTGTTAATATTTAATACGTACCTGCTTATAGACTACCTCATAGCCAGCGCGCTGTAGTACAAGATATGGTACAGGGTATGTTAGATGAGAATGTTATTAGACACTCAAAATCCCCTTTTAATAGCCCATTATTCCTCGTCCCGAAAAAGGATGGTGGATGGCGCCCTGTTATAGATTTCAGGCGCGTCAATGATCAAACGATCCCTGATAGGTACCCTATGCCTATCTTGAGCTACATATTGCAATCCTTAGGCAAGGATAATGCGGTATTTAGCAACTTAGATTTGCTTAGTGGGGATTGGCAAATACCACTCGATGAGAAATCACGAGAAATCACGGCATTTAGCACGCCTCTAGGCCACTTTGGGTTTCTACGGATGCCATTTGGTCTCGGAAATGCCCCACTAACATTTCAAAGAATGATCAACACCCTGTTTGCCGGATTGATTGGTTCCATAGTTTGTGTTTATTTGGATGATTTAATAGTAGTCAGTAAGGACGTCGATTCCCATCTGATTAAACTGCGTGAAGTGTTGAACAAACTTTCAACAGCAGGCCTCAATATGAAACTCTCGAAGTGTGAGTTTTTAAAATCCAGAATCCAATTCCTTGGTCATGTAGTTGACGGTGAAGGCATACATACAGTTAATGATAAAGTCAAAGCTATATCTCAGCTCCCGCGTCCTACCTCAAATGATCATGTGAGTAGCTTTCTTGGCTTATCTGGATATTATCGTTCCTTTATCAAGAACTATGCAACATTAGCATCGCCCCTAACAAGGTTGCTCAAAAAAGATGCAATGTTTATATGGGACGCTGAACACGAGGATTGTTTTACGGCATTGAAGACAGCGCTTACCAATGCCCCGGTTCTAGCATTCCCAAACTAAACTCAACCTTTCACTCTCTGTACTGACGCTTCCGGAATTGGAGTCGGAGCAGTGCTCATGCAAGAGGATACGCGTAGGAAGTTAAGAGTGATGGCATTTGCAAATCGCAAACTAACTGATGCTGAAACACGTTATTCGGTAACGCATTTAGAAACGTTAGCCGTTGTGTGGGCACTTAAGAAGTTCAAGGACATTATCTTTGGCTACAAGATAACTGTTTTTACTGATCATGCGGCAGTCACCGAACTGTTCCATGGCAGAAACTTATCAGGCAGATTAGCACGCTGGTATCTGACAATTCAAGAGTTTGACCCCGAATTTAGGTTTTTACCTGGGAGGGCGAATGTTGTCGCCGACGCTCTGTCAAGAAATATAGCACCAGTAATGCCTGTATCAGCATTCACTCTTTCGCAGCTGGAAGATGAGCAACGACGCGACCCATATTGGTCAGCTGTTATTTTTGCTCTCGAATCGGGCGAGGATGTTAAACTCCCCAAGTTATTTCTTCCCTTAAGTCAGTTTGAATTACGACATAACATACTCCATAGGACGAGAAAATCTCCTGAGGGTAATGTGTCTCAAATAGTCGTACCTGACACGTTGCGCAAAGCAGTAATGACATTGTTCCACGATGTCCCACAAGCAGGTCACCAAGGTCGTGATAAATGCTTAGCGGATTTACGAAAGAAGTATTTCTGGAACACTATGAAGACATAGAATTACACATAGCTAATTGTTTGGCATGTGCTCAACATAAAGGTTCAACAGGATCACCAGCCCCGATTCAACAATATCCTACACCAGACCGTCCGTTTGACACAGTCGCTATTGACTTGTTACAGCTCCCAATGAGTCATCAGGGATCAGCGTACGTCTTAGTGTGTGTGGATCATTTTTCAAGGTTCGTGGTCTTGGTCCCACTAAAAAGCAAAACATCCGAAGCAGTAGCCTTATGCATTAGTGTTCAATCTTATATGTCCATATACTACGCCTAAAGTTCTGCTCTCTGACAATGGCAGAGTTCAAGAATCAGCTAGTAGCGCATATATGTGCACAATATGGTATTAAACAAACTTTTGTGACAGCTTATCATCCACAGGCTAATGGCCTTGTTGAGAGAATCAATCGTAAAATCCTAGAAATACTGAGTCCAATTGTCAGTGGTTTTCAATAAGCATGGGAGGATTGGTTACCGCAGGTTGCAGCGTCTATAAATGGGTCAGTTAATAGCTCTACGGGCAAAACACCCTACTACATTAGGGTGTGTCATACGGAGGCGAATTTTTTGTTTTTGAGTTTGAAAATTCGGCCCATGGTATTAATGATGTAGTTCTATGTGCAGAATCATGTGATATCTTCAGATTTGAAAAGTTTTTATTTTTTGCGAGGTAAATTTTAACTTGAAATCTTATGAAAATTCAGTATTCCCACCCTTTTACCAACACCACTAAATAGCTTATTTAAATTAAAGTAAATGTATCAGGTTAATTTATTAGGATGAAAATGATCCAGAATAGTAAAACGAATGATCTTGACACATTTATTAAATTTAATATTCCTTTAGAAAACAAAATTATCAAATACAAAAACCGGTTTTACTACTACGACCCGGTGTTGCTGCACACCATAGAGAACATGTCTTTCTTGCCACTGTTTCTACTCATCACCTCCTGCTGACCACCTGAGCTCGGATGTAGCCTTCCCTCCTCTCCTGGCTGTACACGTGACTGCTGGCCTCGCTCACTTGCTGTACACAACGCTCTATACTCTGGGTGTGCGAGGGCCAGGCAGGGACATGCATGGGGTTGTCCAGGAAAGCTCTGAATTGAACATTGGTGAGGCTGCAGGTAAGAGGGGGCTCACTGCCAGCCTGGATGTTATCCAGAGCTATGAGATCAGTGAGGGTCTTGGCACCTAGATTGACTTCAGGAGTCTTCCTGACCCTGAAGGAATCGTCACCAACTGATTCGTCATGCCCAGATCCTCTCATAAGTCTCATATCCAAGATCTTTTTGACTGCCATTCTTCTCTCCTCCTCATCCTTACTGCAGAGCATTGTCTGCAGAACTGCCTTGGGATGAGCATACCAGGAAGATCTCCTCACAGTCTGCTCCACAATCTGAACAACCTTCCTTGGCTGACTCCTCAGGAGCTCAAGGTGGAAGAGAACATGCCTCGGACCTTCGGAGAACGGTGACTTGACCTTGGTGTTGAACCAATTTGGCAAGTAGACACTCACGATGAATTGGACAATAAGTCTCAGGGTGTGAAGCTGGTTCCCTTTCAGTTTATGATGAGCGACCCAAATTCTGCAGAATCTGAGAGCCGTTGTGAGCCACCTAGAATGTGAGACTGGACCTATCTGCAGGTAAGCAAGTCTATCAGGCATGACCCCAGTTTTGATGGTACTGCAAATCATGTAACCATAGTACTGGTCAGTACTCAGGTCGTCAATGACAGTATGTGCAAGCTCAACGAGTGGAGGGCCAACTGTGATTTTTTCAAAGCTCGGATTTATTTCTAACTCAGTGGCAGAGTCCAGCATCTTGCCAAGAGGACCAGACCATCTGTTGTTTGAAAGAGTCTTGCCATCCATCTCCTGGATCAGATGTCTGAGTGGCAACTCGTTGGTATGGAGGTCACAAACAATCCAGTCCAGCTTCCTCCCAATCTTCCGCTCTATCCACTGTATGACCCCCCCTTGCCACCCTGTGTTCGTGTTGGTGCTGTCCCCTCCAATGGCCTGCAGGGTCTGGTCTACGTTCCTCTCTCTGAGCCAGTTCACAATGTTATCTGCCACTATCTCAGCTGGTTTCCTGATGTCATCTTTCTCTGGAGTGAAATGCCACAAATATTTCCCTCCTGGTTCACTGCAGCAGGAGTAGTGTTCCTCCTTCACCATGGCAGGGAATAACTTGTCAGAATCTCCAACTTTCATGAACACTTTAGTGTCATCCCTTCTCCCATCAAAGAACAAACAATTGATTCCATTTTCTCTTATCCCCTTATCAAACTCCTCTTCTAGGTTACTGACAAGTTTCTCCTGAGCTCTCCTTACTTTGTTATGATCTATCACCAGGTGAACATCATCAGGTGTTATCAAACCACCGTCAATCCAGGCAGCTGTTGCCATCTCTGCAGTTTCTCTGAGACCAGTGTGGTGTCGCATGCTGGCCAGAGCTATGCCCGGGATATCTTTCCTATTTCGAATCTTATGCCTGGAAGGTTTGGGATCATTATTTTCTGGGTTTGGGACAAAGTCACCATTCTCCTGGTCAGCACTCGGATCAGCCATGGGGAAGTCATTAAACTCTGAATCAGCTTGACTCCAATCATCGGCCTTTTTTATCTCACCCTGGGCCTTCTCAAGTCTCTTTTCCTCGGCAACTCTTCTCCTCTTCTGTCTCTCTGTGGCAGCCTCTTGTCTCTTGGGCTCTGGAATATCTTGGCTAGAAATCATGAGAGCCCCTATACTGCCAGTCTTCTCTCTCTGTGCTTTGACAAATGCCAGTTCGATCACAGGAATCTTCAGTTCACGCTTGCAAATACAGGAGATGTGGGCCTCGGATTTACAGTCACGATCACATCCAAACTCAGGACAGAGAACAATTGGGCACTTGCAAGTAATTATGTCAAATAACTGGTCCAGTTGCTTGGCAAAGCTGTCCTTAACTGCAAGTTTTCCTCTCCCAAGAGAGATATCTCTTGTCTTTTCCCAACTGGCTAGCAGTCTCTCACTAATCTTCTTCGGACTTGTTATGACTGGAGGCTTGAACTGAGCGTTAGCCAGAGTGTACTGTGCCAAGACAGCTTTGGTCATATCACTGGCAATGTCTTTGTTTGTGTAAGTTCTTTGGTTCTTTTCACTGATTTCCCTGATTAAAACACCGTATCTCAAAGCATCTCTCAATGTAGGCAACTCCCACTTCAGGAGCTATCTCCCAGACCCAAGATAGTGACTGAGATGGCTGGATTTTTGGTTCCTCGTCCTGACAGAAGCAGCCATCGCAAATATTATCAACTTATAAATGCATCAGAATCTGAAACAGAAAAAAATATTGTTAGTTGGGTTGTTAAAGAATGAAGTCAGAAAGCAATGTTCACTATTTAATTGTAATGCACTAATGCAGCTGTACGTTAGATTTTCGATAAATTTCACGCTAAAATTTACCAAGCAAAAGGTTGCAAAACATTGAAACTGAAATTATTTTGTTCATATATACTAAAATCTACCAAAAAACTGATGGGCCATTAGTTTTAGCTGATCTTCCCTCCTATGACACACCCTACTAGCGCAATGCAGTTATTCGCCAGTTAGTCTAAAGACTGTGTTTCACGCTCATCTTCACAATGTGCAGTACTTGTTCTTTCCAAATCTCACTATTGTCATTTTAAAATGCCATGATGGTGTTAAGCAGCTATTTGTGAAAGGGCACAAGGCTCCTGATTACTGTGAAATTCCTTGTGGTACATTACGGACCTTGCCTACTCATCAGCATTTTGCTTTAAATATAAAACTCAAGTCTGCTTTAATTCAACTTCCTGTAATGAATTTCACTATTAAGGATATTCAAATAGTCTCAGAGAAATTAAAAGTCTTAGCTTTCTTGAACGAGACACATTTTGCTGATTTGAAAAATATTTTTCATTTTACCTATCACGGGAATTTGCACTACCAAGTCTTACAATTCACTCTATTTTGTTAATTCTGGCCATTATGTTCCTGTTCTATTATTACAAGGCAGTGTCATCCAAATTCAACTTTGTTCATAACATACTAACCAGTATGACACTAAAGTATAGGTCCCCTGTAGTAGGTAATACCCCTACAGTAGTAGAATCCCCAGCTTAGTGTCTACATATCTGTTTATAACATGGTTAGGGTTGTCTAGGATGTACTGTACTCTGAGTTATTTAGGCCTCACGGAGCTAGGCTGGTAGTTGACCGAGCGATGTAATGGGCCCCTGTCTCATCAACAGAACATATTATAGAAATGGGTCAATACATCTGATATTATATTCAGATTCATCCCCTGTAACCTTCCACTGTCTATGAGTAAGACATGAGTTGTACACGTCAGAGGACAACTCTCCCAAGAGGGATGAAGCCCATACTCAGCATATGTGTAAGCCCACACTGCGAGGCCCTCAGTCACTCACAGCTGTATCGTAAGGACGTGATCTAACGTTTATATTACATAAACGCTGTCCCTTTCTCATTCTCTCATATATAGTGGAACTTACGGTCGATCTACACTCAGGAATTATAGATACAATCCTTTTATAATGAAATCAGTAACTACAGTTGGGTTTCGTTACTTAAACCCAAATAATAAATATATGTGAACGGCCTGGTTAATTGGAGAATCCAGCTGATTCAAAATGAGAGTTTAAGACAGTTTCGAAAATGTTAGAGAGGGATGTAGCTAGGGCAATAGAGCAATAGTTAGAGGAATTGGAATGGCCACCCTGCTTCGGATGGGCTGAATCGAGGCATGCTTCCAAGAAAAAGGAAAAGTTTGGGTTTCGAGGCAAAGGCGAAAGAGGCGGGCAAGCACAGGGGCTAGAATTTCAGCACACTTTCTAAGACCACGAGGGGGTATTCAGTCCGGTCCATGCACCTTATTCACATCCAACCTGGATAACACAGCAGCAACTCTATGAGTGGAGATTATAGGAAAGTGCATAGGTTCAGTAGGATGAGTAAGAGGGATAGAGCTGGAATAGTCTAAGTAGGAGTTAGAGGAGAATAAGGTGCCAAAGAGATTGACTTTATCAGGGGGAGAGTTCGCTATAGAGTTATCAGTTCGGAAGAGAGGAGGAAAAGAGGGAGTGCAGAAGTTATTATGATGTTTTTCGTTAAGGACCAGAAGGATTTACTAGAAAAACAGTTAGTTAGGTCAGCGGTCTTTCTTTTTATAAAATTTTGCTTGGCTCGACGAAGAATAGCCATACAATGATTCCTAGAAGTAATGAAAGAGGAGTGGGTAACAGGAGGAAATAGTTTTATAACTTGATACGCCTTACATGCAAGAGAACAGGAGCGATCAAACCATGATTATGAAGTGAAAGTGTTGGTAGAAGATGGGATAAATTCACTCATACCACCCTGTATAACCCCAGCAATTCTGTTAGCACATACCGAGGCGTCCCGAGTGGAAAAGCAACATTCGTCCCAAAGAAAGTCGGAGAAGAATTCTCGCAAGGATTACCAGTTTGCCCTCCGATAGTGCCATAGTTGGCGTTTAGAAGGGGTTGGGTGAGGTGGTTGTGCCAGTTTGATTTAATAGAAATAAGATTGTGATCAGAAGACCCTAAGGGGGTAGAAATTGAGTATGAATAGAGTGAGGGGTTAGAGGTAAAACAAAGATCAAGAATGTTAGCGAGTTGATCGTGTTGATCTGGAACACGTGTAGGGTGTTTAATTATTTGTTCCAGAGTTTTAAACAAGGAAAATGAGAGTGCCTCAGCTCCACCAGGGTCATCCCTTGCAGAGCTAAGCCACTCTCTGTGAGGTACATTGATATCCCTAGGTAGAGGATCTCTGTGTTGGGGTGTTTGGATAGCACCGACTCTTGGCAAGAAGTGAGATAGTCAAAGAGTTCCAAATAGTTGGTAGAGTTGGAAGAAAAGTATAGGAAACAAAGAAAAATAGTCATAGTTGGTAGAGATATTTTAAGCCAGACGACATCATAAAGAGAAGATTCAAGATCCGAAAGTCAAGGTATAGATGTATAGTCCCATTCAAGATTCTTCGAACACTGCTGGAGACAGATGGTAACTCACGGCCGTTTGTTTACTTTAGTACTTTGTAAAATTTATGAATAAATGTAAAAGTGATTGGTGGTTGGTTAATTAGTTCCCCGTTGCTTAATTTAATGGTTGGGCTTTGTTGTTTCGTATTATATTATACTACGTACTATAGTAAACAATCGACCTTGAATTGCCAGCTGCCTCCAGCAGTGTTCGAAGGATCTTGAACGACACTGTACGTGTGTTGCGCCATACACCTCCCTTCAAACGGAAAGAGGTATAAAAGTTATAGTTGGAGACTTCAAAAAGATTTGGATGAAGCTGCTTTGGTCAGTTGAAGTTCAAATAGTAGTAAGAGGTCGGGGAAGAGATTAATAGATGGTGCTCCACAGAAGAAAATTTGGATCTCAGGCCACGAATGTTGGAAAAATTAAATGCAAAAAAAGCCGATCTTCCAGTAACTGCGGTGACGTCAGTTGAGGCCCCAGTAGTTTGATGATGATCAGGTCGGCCCTGGGGTCCACAACCTTCTCGACCAGTAGGACCCATCCGAGAAGACCCCGCTTTAATATTATTGTCAACTGATTTCATAGAATAAAATAGATCGAGTGAGAAAGGTTATATATGTTGTGTTGTTAAAAGTAAGAGAGACAATTGAGACCCTGCAATTGTGTGTAAATGAGGCAGAAAGACGTATCATCAACCTGGGAGTTGGTCACAATTTTCGAAATGCCATATGGCAGGAGGATTTTCCATTAGACAACGCATTATGCTTCCAATATCTTCCCAGTTACACAGTTACCAAAGACAGCTTAGAAAGATGTGAATGGGATTGGAAGGTGGCCAATGGATCTCTTCACTCCATCTTGACTGATCTAGAAGCGGCACTATCAAAAAGTCCTTAAATTTATACGGTGCAAGTTCAAACCAACAAGTATGAACGCATGTGTTTAAAATCAATGTTCATGCTACAAAAGTGAATTAGAATGTGTAATGGTATGTGCAGAGTACCATCGTGATTCCTGCAACAATACTGAACCTGTCATGGTCAGTGATGACGAATATATCGTTCTGGAGACATAGACAGAGCAATAAGGCAATATTATGTCCCAAACTCACTTGACCGAAATAAACCTTAAATAGCCCTGAAAGTATTTCATTTCAAACCCTTGTAAAAAAATTTCCCCGAAAGAAATTGATGGGGATTTTAAATATGTGAATCAGGAAATATTTCTTCACCTATTGACCCGAAAATTATTTTCATGGGAATTGTTTTGGGGGGGAGTTCCACCATTCTCCTACTGGTATGTTAGCCAATCACAGTGATCTGCAAACGTGACGTCATATACACACCTGTCAGTTGATTAGTTGAGACAAATGAGAGCCCCATACAAAGCACAAGTGCGTATTAAAAAACACAAAAACAATGTCTGTTTTGAATACTTGAACAGGAGAGATGCGCCACATATCTGTGGTTGGCAACATTGCAGGTATTGTCTGTACACCATTTTGGGTAAGGTCCCCTTTAAGATGTATACTGTGATATGGCTGGCCTCTATTAATTAAGAAAGTAGGCTTTGCAGTGATTATGTCATTCGTAATAATGGGTTTTAAATAAACCGAAAGAGGTAACAGTGTTCTCAACCACCCCCCCCCCTCACCGCCTCCCGTACTGGGTATAACATCATCAAAAGTGACTTCATGTTATGTAACGATTAGCGATTATTTATTCTCCACTTACATATTTTCTCCTATCCCTGCGATGTAATAAATTAGCAATTACTCACAGTTATCCAGTTTACCTCTCTTCTTTTCCCTAGCTTGGTTACCAAGGAAAGAGGACAGGCGATCCATCTCACCTCTCTCCCTCTACGAAAGACAGAGTTTAACTGCCAAATGGTTCAACAGTTCGATGACGTCACGTATTAAGGGTGAGAGAAACCAGCAACGTGGACTCGCTCAACGTTTATTGATTAATATGGTCAAAACCTGTAAAAGTGAGACACTCGTTAACTACTGATTACATTCCATTACATGTATACATTATACGTCAGTTAGGAAATACACTATTCTGTATGGTTATTATCCAAATTGCCTTACACTATGCAAGTATGTAGTTCACAACAGTTCACCATAATACAAACAATCACCGTGTATTTTCACTCACGTGTGCGGACTTATAGCTCCATTTAACTCCTAGTATCGCTCAAAGCATACAGAGTTATATCTAATGTGTGTACATTAGATGGGGCTAGACGACACTGTGTACCAAAAGCGTCCCGAGCCCATATCTTTGTGCGTCCACAAACATTTGGCGAGGTCACAGGTCGCGTGGCCTCATGGGAGTCAGAGGTCCCAGCGTACGAGGGCGGCGATAACACTCTCCCCGTTGGGTACAAGCCAAAAACTTAGAACATTAAATGGTTCCCTCGAGGAAACAGATCTTGGTAATAGATAATAGAAACTCGCAGCCAGCAGTGTGCACACGAACCTGACGGACGAGACCATCTGCATTAGCAATCGCTTCGACAACCCGAAGAAGGGTTTTTCCGGTATTGAGAACAAGATAGTTGACTTTGAAGTTACGAACAGGCTGAAGATGTTTTTACCGCTTGCGGAGAATTGGTAGATATTTCTTGGTCCAGCGTTGACAAAACCGGTCTGCCAGAAACTGATCATGTTGCCACCTGGGTCGATAGATGTCTTTCAGCGGGCATCCGCTGAGAGGAGGGACTGGAGCAGAGTCAAGTCCAAGCATTTTTAGTGGAGTCAAGGCCTCCAAATCCTTGGCATCAGTTGAAACTGCAGATATTGGACGGCTGTTAACGATAACTTCTGCCTCACAGAATAATGTCTGTAGTCGCTCATTACCAACCACTTGAGACCCGACGATTGCCCAAAGCACCTTACCCACTGTTTGGATTTTTTTACATATGCCTCCCATTTGTGATGCTGCAGGGTGATTGAACACCCACTCCACCTCCTTCTTCAGAAGATGTTGCTATATGTGTTTGTCTGCCACCCAGTTGCAAGCAGCTGCCCTGAGTTCTTTGCAGGCTCCAACCATGATTGTGCCATTATCCGAGCGAATGCGTTCAGGAGCACCTCTGCGCGCCATGAAACGGGTGATAGCATCGATGAGAGTGTCGGCATCAAGAGAGTTGAGCACTTCCAGATGGACTGCACGGGTTGTCAAGCATGTAAACAGACACCCATAGCGCTTGGCTGTCTTGCGCTCTTGTTTGGTCTGGAACGGACCACAACAATCCAATCCTGTGAAGGCGAAGGCAGGCTTTCCTGGGCAGGTCCGATCTGCTGGCAGCACGGCTTCCCTTTGATGCGACGGCAGACAGTGTATGCCTTGGATATCTTATCCAGCAGACCACGGTACTTAGGTATCCAAAAATTTTGACGCAACAATGAAAGCCTTTGCTCCCTTCCAGAATGTCCTGCATGTACTGCATGTGTTTCTCGTACAATTAGCGTAGTCACCGGGTCATCACGTGGGAGCAGTATTGGCCCACCATGTGTTGCCACCCATTCATGGTGCAGCCTTCCTTCAACCCTCATCAGCCCATCTTCAGACATGTATGGTTTTAGATGATAAAGCTCACTCTGGCGTGTCAACCTTTTCTTTGCAATAAGTCCCATTTCTTGTTGGTATCGCTCTCCCTGTATCACTCTAAAAATTGCTGTCTTGGCATGGCGTAACTCTGACACACTTAACACGGTGATGTTTGCTGTTGGTGTTTTATCTTTAAGGGCGTTGATAACCCTCCGGATCCAAGCAAATCCTCTTTGAAGCTGGAGCCAAAAAGTGTATTTTCCCAAAGGCACTGCAAGGCTTATTCGGTCTTGTCTATTATGGAGGTCAGTGAAGTCATGTCAACCTTTCACTTCAGGATCGTCCTCGAGCTCCATGTTAACCTGCTGTGCCTTTGGCCAATGCACAGGAGGTAGCCTTATAAACCTTGGACCCTGGATCCAACGACAATCCTCTAGCATCTGAGAAGCGGTTATTCCTCGTGTTGCATCATCTGCCGGGTTCTGCTCTGAGCTGACATGCCTCCATTGCCTCATGTCTGTGACTTCTCTTATAACCGACACTGTTTGCAACAAAGGTGTGGAAGCGTTTCCCAGCGTTACCAATATACCTCAACATTGTCATACTATCCGTCCAAAACACAGGGTCTGCCAGTGGTAAACTGAGTTCATGTCTCACTGTTGTGTCAACATGTGCTGCCAGTACGGCAGCACAAAATTCTAGCCGTGGTATGGTTTGTTGCTTTAAAGGTGCTAGTCGACCTCTGCCATACACAAAGAAACAGTCAATTTTTCCTTCCTGGTAATACTTGATGGATATGCTACTAAGACGAAACCTAACAAACTGGGCTATCAGCAGTCCATTGCAACTCTCCCTCTCCCCAGTCATTGCAATACTTGCACCACAGGATCAGAAAAGGGGAGAGCCAAGATGTGTGGTTGCAGCTTGCGCTCTTGCCTCACCACATGAATCAACTCACACGCAGCCATCATCTAGCTCCTCATATCTCTCGTCATCATCAAAACCCCTATACCCTCAAAAGTCGTATGGCGACGGACGAGTGGCGATGGGGACAAGCAGAGATGACTACCGGAAGTCTCTTGTCACAACTTTGCACAGGGGCGGCATAGATTAGATGGTCGTTTATGCACTGGGATCTAGGTAGCAATGCAAACGGCCCTGTCTGTGCTACTGAGCAGCCGTTTCGAGGAGCCACTTTGCTCAACCCACATGGGGAGGGGGCTACAAAAAGGTGCCCTAAACAAAGCCTGCCTAAAAAAACAGCCTGACTGGTCAACCGTACCCAGTAATGTCATAACTTATGCATTCGAAAACAAAATAAAAAATACAGATCCAATCGAAAACAAACTAAACAACCTCTTTTGGTCGCTGCATGGAATGTCAGGAAGCTTCTGGATACTGACACATATGAGCGTCCTGAAAGAAGAACCACCCTTGTGGCAAAAGAGCTGGCGAGGTATAGCATCGACATAGCAGCCATTGGTGAATCCCTGCTCCCAGACGAGGGTCAACTCACAGAACGGGGATCTGGCTATACCTTCTTCTGGGAGGGTAAGGCTGCTGCAGAGAGAAACCACATTTATGAAGTTGGCTTTGCCATCCTCCAGGCTAACTGAAACGCTTATTGGGATCAACGAGAGCCTCATGACACTCCGAGTCCTAAGTCCCACTGAATCACTCACGTCATGCCTTTTTCATTAGTGCATACGCTCCAACACTGAATGCAGAGTGTATGTATATTATGTATGTTGTATCTATACTATGTATTAGGGTGTGTCAATTTAGGGGGTGAACTGGCTAAATTGAAAATCGAGTAATTTGGTAGCAATTTATTGTAGTCTTTAAGCATGCAAAACAATATTCTGGCATAAATTTTTTTTTATAATAAGTCCTACCTACATCAAATGGATTTTTAAATGTACATATTTGTGAATTTATAACATAACCAGCGTTTGCACACATGTTACTGTTTCAAGTTTCAAATTATTATATTTTATTATCCGTAGTCTATTTGAAAGTAACCAATGCCTTCATACTCTCTTTGCTTTGGTTTCTTGTCATCAGTAGTCTGCTTGCTATTTGTGCTTTGATGTAACCTTCTCGCCTCTCGTGGCTGTAAACATGGCCCGCTGCTTCTGTGACCATTTTCACACATCTCTCCACACTTTGAGTGTGGGAAGGCCACTTCGGCACCTGCATTGGAGTCTCTTTAAGGTTTCTCAATTCTTGGCTAGTTAGACTTGTTGTCAATGGTGGCTCTAAGACTTCCAAACTCAAGTCAACCAATTCTGACAATTTGGTGGCATTGACGTTTATTGGGGGAACTTTTCTTGAATGAAACGAACAGTCTCCCAACTGGTCGTCATCTATTAGCGTTCCTCTAATCTTTAGAATGACTTCTGCAGCCTCGGTTCGGAGATTGGTACATTGACTGCAAAGCATTGCTTGCAAAACTGCTTCTGATCGAGCATACCAAGCGGACCTTCTTGCCACAGGTAACACGATGTCCCTCACTACCTTCCTCTGTGTTCTTACTAGCTGCAATTGAAACAAAAGGTGATTGGGCCTGTATGTATATTATGTATGCTGGAATATATATCATGTATGTATACTATGTATGTGCTCCATTTATGTATTATTTATTCAGCCTAGCTAGCAGCGTGTGGCAATGTTATTACCATATCCCACACGCTTAATTAATGTGCCTGGCGACGTATGGAAGCTGCTAATGTATCACTTGCCATACGTCGCCTATAGCAGTTGACCGGGAGCCTAGTCAAGAGAGAGTGCTGCTCTCCTTTGTGTACATACTCTTATCCAGTAAACCGAACCTACAAAACTATACAGGTGTTTGTGTTCTCTCCTGTATATAGAACTTATTATTCAGAACCTAACATGGCGCAGTGCGTAGTCTTACTGGATAATTACGAGTGATAGCGCAAAGTTTGTAGAAAGCCGGCTAGGGTCCCCTCCCGTCTTGGGTCAAGCCTTGGGTCAACTCCCGCGCGCGTCACCTCTCCTCGAAGAATTTCAGCAACTTTGAGCAGTGTCAGTGACAGTGATTTTCTGTGAAGTGTTTAGTGCATTGTGTGTTCGTGCCATTCATGTGTGACCTTGTTCTAAAGGATTCCCAAGGTATACGGCACGTTCTGGGCATTCGTAAGGAGTAGAGTTCAGTGCACCCGTCTCTGACCGCGTCCTGAGGGTAACTAGACTGACTGGGAGTCGCCGCGCCTCTCCCTCCACCCCCCTCACAGCGCCGCCTCCACCCCCCCCTCACAGCTGGGGCGAGACGCTCTACCCGCCCAGGACACACACTCACTCGCACACGTACATATACTGTACTAACACTCGCTGACCGCGCGGCTTCCTTATATATATTTTATATATATAACCTACTTATCTGTGTATTTAATTAATTTTTTGTCTGAAATCTTGTTGATACGACGGGCTGACCGGTCAACACTGATTAAGACATAGTACACAGAGGAAGTAGTTATGTCTCACGCCTTACGTAGCCGTGGACCCAGCGTCTGGATGACCCAGGCGGGTGATAGCCCCGCAGAGACGGATGACCAGACCGGCCACGACGCTTCAGCCCCCACATCGCGCAGTCCCTCACCTCAATATTCAGCGTTGTCTCCAGAGATAATTGCTTTACTGAAGTTTATGAGAGATGAGAAACGCGAGGATGAAGCCCACAGACGTTTGGCGGATGAGCACAGAAGGCAAGCAGAGGCAGAACGAGACAACCAACGGAGATTGGAAGACAGTGAACGGTTTGAAGCCTTGATATCTCGCCTCACTGTTAACCAAGCCCCTGGCTCTAACACTGCCTCGGTACTGACTGGTTCAGATACCTCATCCATGCTTCCTTCACGCCCCCCAGCCCCACCTAAAGCAGCAGCTCAAACGCCGCCCATCTTGAAGCCTGATGAGACTTTCCAGACTTTTCGTGAATGGCGGCGACGGTGGACTGATTACTCTACAATGGTGGATCTCCAGAGTTTGTCACAGCCTAAACAACTCATCCAGCTGCGCATGTGCCTGTCCTTGGAAATTCAGCGTGTCTTGGAACATACGTTGCAGGTACCCCCAACCTCTTCGCTGTCTGTAGAGGAGGTACTGGACGTTCTACAACGGCACATCAAAGGACAGCAGAATGAAGCTCTGCGCAGGAGGGAATTGTTTAGCTGCAGACAGATGGAGGGTGAGTCTTTTGATGCCTTTTACGTGCGTCTTAAGAGAGCCTCGGAAGAGGTAGATATATGTCCAGGCCACCACCAGCAGTGCGAGGAGACCCAGTTGAGGCAGGTGATCCTGATGGGTGTTAAGGACGAGGAACTTGTCCAACGCCTCACCTCCCTCGACTCTTCCTCTTCTCTTAAGGATGTGTTGACGATATGTCGCTCCTATGAGGCTGCCAGGTGTGCCACCTCTGCCATCCGTGCTCCCCCACAGCTGTACGCGCTGTGTCCCGGTACAAGAAGGACAAGAAGTCTGTTCCTACGCCTTCGCCCACCACGTCCACGCCCGGTTTATTTTGCAACAACTGTGGTAAGCAGCACGGAACACAGGTGTGTCCAGCTGCTCAGTCTACCTGCAACAGTTGTGACCGTAAGGGCCACTGGTCACTCACAGTACGGTGCCCAGCCAAACGCGTCCAGTGCAATGTGTGTGGTCGTCTGGGCCACTATGACAAGTGTTGCCCTTCCAACATACCCAAGGGACCGCGTCGGCGGAAGCTTCAGCCCCCCTCCACCAGAGAGGGCCGCCCACAGTCTTCCAATCAGAGGTACGACGACTCTTGACAACGCTCGAGCCACATTAGGAATGTGTGCTCCCCCCAGCGTCCCAGGACCAAAGTCCCCCAGTACATCAGCGTCATCGTGACCTACGGCGGTGTGTCATCCCGCCTTCAGATGTTGCCCGACACCGGCGCTGATGCTACAGTCATCGGTCCCCAGCATTTGCAATGCTTGGGGCTCTCTCCAAGTGATCTAGGACCGCCCCCCAAGGATCTCCGCTTTATGGCAGATGGTTCACAGATGACCCCGGCCCTGGGTTCACTCCAAGCACAAGTCACCTTTGGCAACAGGTCGTGTCAAGCCTGGATTGATGTGCATAACGGTGTCCAGACTCCTTTGCTGTCCTACAGACATTGTCAGGAGTTGGCCATCATCTCCCAGGACTTCCCCAAACCTATTCTTGAGGTAAAACACGCCAACAGGGTGCAAAAAGGGAGCAGCAACGACCCTGCTGCCGCCCTACCCCTGCCTCTTGCCAGTGACACCTCTCCTTCGGATGCTCGGAAGTACTTCCTGAAGGAATTCAGCGACGTTCTGGTGACCAAGTCCGCTCTGGAATCCAAGCCTCTCAAGAAGATGGCAGGCCCCCCCATGAGGATCCACCTGAGGGACGACGCGAAGCCATTCGCTATTTACACCCCTCGACTGGTTCCCCTGGCCTTCCGCGAGGCGGTCAAAAACGAGCTGGACTCCATGGTCGCCCAAGAAATTATTGTACCAACCGGCGATGACCCGTCTCCATGGTGTCACCCGATGGTTGTCGTCGCAAAACCTAAAGGTGGTGTTCGGATCACCACTGACCTTTCCAAGCTCAACAACCAGGTGTCTCGTCCTGCGCACCCTTCTCCCACGCCCTTTGCAGCCATACGCAGCGTGAACCCGAAGGCGCGCTTCTTCACGACGATGGACGCCCTGTGTGGATACTGGCAGATAGAGCTTGCCGAAGAAGACCGACCACTCACAACGTTCATCACCCCGCATGGACGTTACAGTTATTGCCGTGGCCCCATGGGATTCGCCGCTACAGGAGACGCTTTCTGTCTTCGAGGTGATATGGCTCTACAAGGTCTGGCAAACTGCGTGAAAGTGGTCGACGACATACTCGTGTACGACGAGGATTATATGGATCACCTCTGCCGTATCTACGAGGTACTCAACAGGTGCCGGAAGCACGGCATTACCCTAAATGCCGACAAGTTTGTTCTGGCCAGCTCTTCAGTTGACTTTTGTGGGTACACCCTCTCAGGGAATGGTATCGCAGCTGACCCGGAAAAGGTCCGCGCCATTACGGATTTTCCCACCCCTGCTAACCTGACCGACTTGAGGTCCTTCATCGGTCTCGTCAACCAGTTAGCAGAGTTTTCGTCGGACATCTCCGCAGCTGCTCAACCACTTCGCCCCCTGATGAGCCCCAAGAGGACATTCCTGTGGACCCCCGACCACGACAAGGCCTTCCAGCAAGTGAAACAGGCCCTGTCTCGTCCACCTGTCCTCGCCACGTTTGACCCAGCCTTGCCGACAGTTCTGCAGACAGATGCCTCACGCTTGTATGGCGTGGGATACGCCCTACTGCAGGATCATGGTGGAGGGCAGTTCCGGCTCGTCCAGTGTGGCTCGCGTTTCCTCTCTGACACTGAGACGCGCTATGCCGCTATTGAGTTGGAGCTGTTGGCTGCGGTTTGGGCGATGTCCAAGTGCAGGTTTTACCTCATAGGCCTGCAATACTTTCACCTAGTGACCGACCATCGCCCGCTTGTCCCGATCCTCAACCACTACACGCTAGACGCCGTTGAGAACCCTCGCCTCCAGCGTCTGAAAGAGAAACTCTCGGCGTACATCTTCACTGCAGTGTGGCGTGCTGGTAAGGAGCTCTGCATCCCTGATGCCTTATCCCGCTCCCCTGTCAGCCGCCCTACTCCAGAAGACCATGTACTCGACGCCGACCTCGCTCTTTCCGTCAGGACTGTGGTCACTCTCCATGCCGTCCAATCCCTTCGTTCGGACCTGTCACCAGATGACGACAAGGCAATGGAGGACCTTCGAACAGCGGCCCGAGATGACCCTTCCTATGTCCGACTCGTCGAGTGTGTGAGGAATGGATTTCCTAGCAACCGCTACGATCTTCACAACACCCTGCTCCTGTATTGGAAACTCCGCGATGAACTCTACTGCGACGGAGACCTTGTTCTGTACGGAGCACGTGTAGTTGTCCCTGCTGCATCACGTCCCCACGCCTTGGCCCGCCTTCACGACAGTCACCGTGGAGCTGAGGCCACCAAACGACGTGCACGACAGACTGTGTTCTGGCCCGGCATCAACTCCGACATCTCCAATGTTGTCCGTGCGTGTGAGCCCTGCCAAGTATTACAACCCAGCCAGCAGCAGGAACCCTTCATGAGTGACGACAACCCCACCCGCCCCTTTGAGTCTGTGTCGGCCGACTTTTTCTGTGTGTCAGGAAAGTCCTTCCTCGTTATCGTCGACCGTCTCTCTGGTTGGCCGGTTGTCATCAAGTGCGGTAATGACACGACGTCTGCCGCCACCATCAGCAAGTTCCGCCACTACTTCCGTGACGTGGGCGTTCCTGTACGCCTGCGAACCGACGGAGGGCCTCAGTTCACAAGCCGGGACTTTGCTGCGTTCCTTGACCGATGGGGAGTCCGGCATGTGTTGTCATCGCCCCATTACCCGCAGTCCAACGGCCACGCTGAGGCTGCTGTCAAATCCCTGAAGAACCTCATCCTTAAGGTGGCCCCTTCTGGGAACATTGACTGCGAGGCCTTCGACAGGGGTCTTCTTGAACTCCGCAACACACCTAACTACACCGGACGCTCCCCTGCCCAGGTTTTGTATGGACGCCCCCTTCGTTCTTGTGTCCCTGCTCACCCTCAATCCTTCTCCAAGGAGTGGCAGGCCAAGACAGAGGATTGCGATCGCCGAGCCGCCGAACGTGTTCAGGACGTCGCCGCCCGCTACAATGACCACGCCCGTTCTCTCCCCAGGTTGAGTGTCGGCACCCAAGTCCGTGTTCAGGACCCGACCTCCCTACGTTGGGACAAAGTAGGCGTAGTCATGGGTCTCGGCAGGTCACGGGACTACCAGGTGCGGTTACCCAGTGGTCGTGTGTGGTGGAGGAACCGCCGTTTTCTCCGACCCGTAACAATGCCTTCTGCTGGCCCCGCCACCAGTGTTGAGTCCCATACCCTTCCCAGTGATGAAGTCCCTCGACGCTCAGAACGGATCCAAAAGAAAAGGTCCGCTCAAGACTTTGCTATGAGCGTATAGGGGGGAGGGAGGTGTATGTATATTATGTATGCTGGATTATATATCATGTATGTATACTATGTATGTGCTCCATTTATGTATTATTTATTCAGCCTAGCTAGCAGCGTGTGGCAATGTTATTACCATATCCCACACGCTTAATTAATGTGCCTGGCGACGTATGGAAGCTGCTAATGTATCACTTGCCATACGTCGCCTATAGCAGTTGACCGGGAGCCTAGTCAAGAGAGAGTGCTGCTCTCCTTTGTGTACATACTCTTATCCAGTAAACCGAACCTACAAAACTATACAGGTGTTTGTGCTCTCTCCTGTATATAGAACTTATTATTCAGAACCTAACAGGGCCCATCCACCCACATAGGATTAAGTTTCACACTAAACCACTGGGGAAGATAAACTCCAATAATAAATTCAACAATTAACCTCAAATTCTTCAGCACTTTGCCCTTCAATTCGTGTTTGGAAATCCAAATCCTGCAGAAACGAAGGGCTGTAGTTAACCAACGGCTGTGACTGACAGGTCCAATCTCCAAGGGAGCCAATGACTGAGGCACTTCTCCTGATCTTATTGCTTGGGCAATACGATAAGCATAGGATTGATCTGTGTTGAGATCTTTGATGACTCCTTCAGACAACGCCGGAAGGGGAGGGCCAACTTCGACCTTTGGAAAGGTTGTATTTATTTCTAGTTGTGTTGCTTCATCCAGCATGATGCCAAGGGACCTGACCACTTGTTGTTGCTCTTTGTAGGACCATCAAGTTCCTGGATGAGATGACGAAGAGGTAGCTCGCCTGTATGTAAATCACATACAATCCAAACAAGTCTTCTTCCTAGTTTTTTCTCTAAATGCGTCATTACACCCCCCCTGCCATCCGGCGTTCACTGCAGTTGAATCTCCACCAACAGCCTGCAGTGAACTGCCAAGTCCTCTCTCCTGAACCCAACATAAAATATGATCAGCAATGACCTCTGCATGTTTCTTCCCTTCTACTTCAGTTTCGGGAGCAAAGTGAAACAAAAACCGACCACCAGGCTCAGAACAGACAGAGTAGTGTTCTTCTTTGATGAGACCTGGAAACTTTCTGTTCACTCCCTCTACTTCTAGCAAAACTTTTGTGTCATCTATTCTTCCATCAAACAAAAGACAGGAGAGCCCTCCCTCGCTTAAATCTTTTTCATGCTGATCAGATATTTCCTTCATTATTTTTTCTTGTGCTCTTCTAATTTTATTATGATCTATCACCAAAGATACATCCTCTCGGCTGATGAGGCCTGCATCTATCCAAGCGGCAGTTGCAATTTCTGCAGCCTCACGAAGTCCAGCATGGTGGCGAATACTAGCTAAAGCAATGTTTGAAATATTTCTTGTGTTGTATTTCATTTTCTTTGGTAAAGGTTCAGATGGCTCTTTGGAACTATCATCTGATGTTGCTTCCTGTTCATCAGAAGAACTATCAAAGAAGTGATAAACATCTTGACACAGCTCTTCCTCTCTTTGGATGGCTTCTTCACTCTTCATTTTCTTCTTTTGTTCCCTCTCTCGGATTTGTTCTCTCTTCTTGGCATTAGCAATCTGCTTCTTTGGTTCTGAATAATCTATTGAACCCATTTGCATACTTCCTTGGCCTTCTGCCTTTGTCCTCTGTGCCTTTATAAATTCAAGCTCTAAAACAGGGATCTTCTTTTCACGAGGACAACCACAATCAATGTGGGAATTATTTTCTCTCTTACCTGAGTGAGAACAGTTGGATTCAGAACATAATTGTATGGAGCACTTGCAGGTCAAAATGTCAAACAGAGTATCAAGTGTGTGCAGAAATTCATTTTTCCTGGCCAAGTTTCCTTTACCAAGTGATGTTTCAACTACTTTGTGCCATAATTTCGTTAGTTTTAGCTCAATAGTTCGACACTGATTAATCACAGGTGGTTTGAATAGTGCATTAGCTTTTGTCCATTGATGCAGAAGAGGGACTATCATGTCATTTATGAGTTCTTTATCTGTATAGTTCCTTCTGTCCTTTGCATTTTTTTCTCGAAGGAGTAACCCTAATCTTAGCATGTCTCTCACTGTTGGAAGTTCTGATACAGGAAGCTCCTTCCCTTTACCAACTAGCAGGCTCAAGTGGGTTGACAACTGACTTCTTGTCTTCAATTTTGACATCTTCACACTATCTGACAAATAGAAAAATATTTCAATGTTTCATAATTCAATTGTTGTTTCAAAAATTATCAATTTGTTTATCAAAAATGCTGTAACAGAAATAACATAATAATTTCTTAGAACATAATGTTTTATACAATGATATAAGTAACTGCGACAATCAATATGCCCTACTTACAATAATTAAAATGTAGAATTCGTCTGGTAGAGTAGGTGCAAGTGCAATGAGAGCAAACCACCGTCTATGATATCTAGAAGGAGAGTGAGCCGGGCGCCTTATCCTCACGCTTGGTACAAGTCAAAACAAGAATTAAACTGTCCCACACGGAGAGCCTGTTCATGTTCATGTTCTGACATGCATATTGTACACAACCTATAGAACCATAAAATACTTCATAATCCATATGCTTACATGAGATTAGTTAATATCAAGTGAATAATTCTAATCAAGTCTCATTAATTTGTTGAAATACTGATATTTGAAACTTTAAGGTATATTTGATGTAGGTGAGGGTTATTTCAATTCATTTTTGTTTGCTAATCTCAAGTTTAGACATAAAGAGGCACAATATTTTGACTACCAAATTTGATTTTTAACATGTTGACAAAATTGACACACCCTACTATGAATGTACCCCAGTTATATACATTACTTCTCTAGTCAGTAGCATGTGGCAATGCCCCTGTTTCATGTCACCACACGCTTAGATAATGTGCCTGGCGACATCTGGAAGCTGCTAATGTACCACTTACCACATGTCGCCTGAGAGGTCAGAGAGAGGTCAGTTGACCCATAAAGAGTGTAAGGGACTACCTGTGCATGTAAGCGCACTCTTGTATATTTCTGTTAATAAGAACCTACAAAACTCTACAGGTGTTTATGATCGCTCCTATAGTTAGAACTAAGTACCCCGAACATCTCCATGGCGCAGTGAGTATCAAGTGATCGATTAAGTGGAAATTAGTGCGTTCGTGTAAAGTCAAGACCGGTAGACCTCCTCCATCATCTCGTCATCTCGGTCATCCATTGCCATTGTCTCCCCCAAAAATTCGTTTGAATTGCCAACGAGTTTTGAGCAGTGTTTCAGTGACAGCAAGTCCCTGTGAAGTGCTAAGTGCCCCTAGTGTGTGTAGTGCCATAAGTGTGTGTCCTTGTTTTAAAGGATTCCCCAAGGTGGAAGGCTTGTTCAGGGCATTGGTGAGGAACGGCGTCAGCGCGCGTCCTTCCACGGCTGTCTCTCGCGGGTAACTGATCCGTCGCTCCGTGCTGTCTGGAGGGTAACTGATCCTCCTAACACTCACCCCCCACCGCCTCCCACTGCCTCCCTCCGCGCTCCCCCCGCCCTCCGCACCTACACACACCAACCCACGCACGAACACACTGACTGCAAGTGCCCCCGACGTCTTTGTTGTCTGTAGAGGAGGTACTGGATGTTCTAGAACGGCACATCAAAGGTCAGCGGAATGAAGCTCTCCACAGGAGGGAAGTGTTTCGCTGTAGACAGATGGAGTGCGAGACTTTTGATGACTTCTATGTACGACTCAAGAGAGCCTCGGAAGAGATAGACATATGTCCCGGTAATCACCAGCAGTGCGAGGAGACCCAGTTGAAGCAGGTGATCCTGATGGGTGTTAAGGACGCCTCACCTCCCTCGACTCTCCCTCCTCTCTTAAAGATGTATTGACAGTATGTCGCCCCTATGAGGCTGCCAGGTGTGCCACCTCTGCCATCCGAGCTCCCCCCACAGCCGTACGGGCTATGTCCCAATACAAGAAAGACAAGAAGTCTACCCCAACGCCTACGCCCACCACGCCCACGCCCGGCTCCCTTTGCAACAGCTGTGGTAGGCAGCACGGAACACAGGTGTGTTCAGCGGCTGAGTCTACCTGCGACAATTGTGACCGCAAGGGCCACTGGTCACTTACAGTATGGTGCCCAACCAAGCGCGTCCAGTGCAATGCGTGTGGCCGTCTGGGCCACTTCGACAAGTGTTGCCCGACAAACAAACTCATGGGACAGTAACGGCGGAAGCAGCAGCGCCCTTCCACCAGTGAGGGCCGCCCACAGTCGCCAAGTCAGAGGCACTACGACCCTGGACAACACCCAACCCATATTAGGAGGATGTACTCTGCGCGTCCCAGGACCAAAGTTCCCCAGCACGTCAGCATCATTGTGACCTACGGCAGTGTGTCATCCTGTCTCGAGATGCTGCCCGACACCGGCGCTGAAGCTACGGTCATCGGTCCCCAGCATTTGCAATGCTTGTGGCTCTCTCCAAGTGATCTAGGACCGCCTCACAAGGACCTCCTCGTCACGGCAGACGGTTCACAGATGGCCCCAGCCCTAGGTTTACTCTATGCACATGTCACCTTTGACAACAGGTCGTGTCAAGCCTGGATTGACGTGCATAATGGTGTCTCGACTCCTTTGATGTCCTACAGACATTGCCAAGAGATGGCCATCATCTCCCAGGACTTCCCAACACCGATTCTGGAGGTAAAATATGCCAACAGGGTGCACGAAGGGAGCAGCAACCACCCTGCTGCCGCCCTACCCCTACCTCTGGCCAGTGACACCTCTCCTTCGGTAGTTGTTCCTGCTGATTCACGTCCCCACGTCTTGGCTCGCCTCCATGACAGTCACCGCGGAGCCGAGGCCACCAAACGGCGTGCAAGACAGACTGTGTTCCGGCCTGGAATCGACCCCGACGTCTCCCATGCTGTCCATGCGTGTAAGCCCTGCCAAGTACTATAACCCAGCCAGCAGCAGGAACCCTTCATGAGTGACGACAACCCCACCCGCCCCTTTGAGTCTGTGTCGGCCGACTTTTTCTGTGTGTCAGGAAAGTCCTTCCTTGTTATCGTCGACCGTCTTTCTGGTTGGCCAGTTGTCATCAAGTGCGGTAATGATACGACGTCTGCCGCCACCATCAGCAAGTTCCGCCACTACTTCCGTTACGTGGGCGTTCCTGTGCGCCTGCGAACCAACGGAGGGCCCCAGTTCACAAGCCGGGACTTTGCTGCGTTCCTCGACCGATGGGGAGTCCGCATGTGTTGTCACCGCCACGCTGAGGCTGCTGTCAAATCTCTGAAGCACCTCATCCTCAAAGTGGCCCCTTCTGGGAATATTGACTGCGAGGCCTTCGACCTGGGTCTCCTTGAACTCAGCAACACACCCAATTACACCGGACGCTCCCCTGCCAGGCCTTGTATGGACGCCCCCTCTGTTCTTGTCCAAGGAGTGGCAGGCCAAGACAGGATTGTGATCACCGAGCCACCGAACGTATTCAAGACATCGTCGCCCGCTACAACAACCACGCCCGTCCTCTCCCCAGGTTGAGTGTCGGCACCCAAGTCCGTGTTCAGGACCCGACCTCCCTACGTTGGGACAAAGTGGGCGTAGTCACGGGTCTCGACAGGTCACGGGACTACCAGGTGCGGTTACCCAGTGGTCGTGTGCGGTGGAGGAATCGCCTTTTTCTCGGCCCCGTAACACCTTCCGCTGACCCCATCACCAGTGCTGAGTCCCATATCCCCCCCCCCCCCAGTTATGAAGCCCCTCGACGCTCAGAACAGATCCACAGGAAAAGGTCCACTCAAGACTTTGCTATGAGCGTATAGGGGGGAGGGGGGGAGGTGTATGTATATTATGTGTGTTGTATCTATACTATGTATGTACCTCACTCATATACATTATCTCCTCTAGTCAGTAGCGTGTGGCAATGCCCCTGTTTCATGTCACCACATGCTTAGATAATGTGCCTGGCGACATCTGGAAGCTACTAATGTACCACTTACCACATGTCGCCTGAGAGGTCAGAGAGAGGTTAGTTGACCCATAAAGAGTGTAAGGGACTACCTGTACTTGTAAGTGCACTCCTGTATATTTCCGTTAAAAAGAACCTACAAAACTCTACATGTGTTTTTGTTCGCTCCTGTAGTTAGAACTAAGTACCCCGAACATCACCACAGAGGATGACATCAAGGAGGCCTGTTAGGCCGACCTCGACAGAGTGCTAAGGTTGTGCTCGTTGGCAGGGAACCATAGGGAGAAATAGAGTAGGCAAGTGTAATCCCAATGGCATGTGTGCTGCACACAATCTCACTATCACCAATACCTTTTTCAGGCAGGCCGACAAGTTCAAGGGTTCCTGACAACACCTACGATCCAAACACTGGCATCTCATTGACTACATCATTGTCAGAGAAATAGATTGCCGAGATGCCCTTATCAACCGTGACATTCAGGGCTGAGACCACTGCGACAATGATCTTCGGCTCATCAGAGCCAAGCTCTTGCTTCATGTCGCCCCAAAACGGCGAAGGCAACAAGCCTCCAGAAAAAGTTTTAACACTAAGCGTCTGGAGGATCCGGCGGTAGCACATGCTTTCAGAGAGCAGCTCGAACATGGGCTGACAAGGAATCCGACAACAAGCAACCCAAATCCCAGTGCCGAATAGGGTATTCTGACTGGTTTGATGAAAATGACCCGGCAATCAATGTACAGTACTCGTCGATGATAAACGTGCTGCTTTAACTGAATTGCAGAACAACCCTCAGTCTCGGAGCAAAGCTGATACCTTCCACAAGAAGAAAGGGACAGCCCAGCTGGAACTTCGCAATCTCAAGAACGACTGGTTTAAAAATAAAGCATGTGAAACACAAAAATTTTCAAATCACCCCAACCTAGGTGACATCCTTAATAACTCATATCATTGTGTCATAGCTTGATGATCGTCATACTCGATTCCGAGTGACAGCAAAGTAGTAGTAGTAATGTAGAAACCAAATTATAGTAGATCTTCGGATGGGTCCTTGTTAACCTTTTTACTAGTTTGATACTGATCCCTTTATATCCTTGAATCTGTATTATGTCAATTCTGATATTTTCTAGGTTGTCCTTGTATGTTGAACTTATTCGAAACTTTTTGAGAATTAATTAACATTACCAGGAAAACGTTAGTTGGTATAGGAATGTAGGTAGATTTGTGAAACAATATTCATTCTCCACGAACCCATGCTGTGATGTCTTAATAAGTTTGTACTCGGTCAGGAGGTGAATGACAGTGTCTCTCTAAATTCTCTCGAAGAATTTGCAGACATAATTTTGTGATTAGACTGATTGGTCAACAGTTTCCTGCTGCCCTCCTACCGCCCTAATTGACGATCAGGGATGGAATTTCGTAATGCAAAGTCTCTAAGTACTTCCCCTTCATCCAGGGAGTTTGTAAACAGTAGTGTCAGTGAAGTTCCTTACTCACTGGTTACATATGTTATCACCCTTTTCTGTGCTATCTTCAGACCGTGATTGGTTTTCTCTTAGTTAATTTTCCGCCCCTGTAGTATATTGTACAACCTCCACTGCATCTTGTGTGGATACTATTGTATGAATTTATTTGGGGTATCTGCTGTCTGTTTTCACCTGTTAGAACCATGTCGGTGTCATCTTTCACAGGTCCTTTTACCTTATTAATTTACCTTTTTTGTGTATATTGTATAATCTCTTTGGTCTTCCTCTCACTACCGTGCACACAACAGTACTGTCATAAATCTTCACTTTCCACCCTTACATGTTATGCTCTTACGTTCTTACCAACTTAATATCGTAGCGCCACACATTCTTTCTACATCCTAATTTATCATCTAATACCATTAAGCAGGTTTTCTATGACTGCTGCTCATGGTTTTGATCTAACACTAAAATTAAACAAGTTCGATAACCATATACTGTATAAGGAGTGGAATAAACAGCCCTCTTTCACACTCCATACTTAAACTCTTCTCATAAATGAAGGTTGTCAGGGATCGATTTATTGCACTTCGTTACATTATCATTAACCCGCTTTACATATCCATCTTCGCTTAAAGGACGAAATTTTCAAGCAATCATCAGTGTAATTTAGTGTAATAATGGCGTGTAAAAAGCTTTCCTTAGTCCTTGTGCAATATATTTACTCTAAAAAAGTAATTAATTAATTATTTATTTTAAATACAGTGTATGGACAGACTAGCAGTAAAGACGATATATAAATAATGAGGTGCTTACATTAATTTACATATATTCATTATTTCTTTAATTCTTCCAAAAAATATCCTTCTATAGCTTCATTTTTGTCATCTATTACGATTAAAACGTCTCTTATTCCTTGAACCGAAATCCTCACTGTACATAACTCTGTTATTTCAAGAGTCTATATGGGCAAGATGCACCCGTGTAACGTAGGCGTCACGTGAGAGAGGGCAGGGGGAGGAGCAGCGCACTCGACGATCAATACACAACTGAACCTCCCTCTCTCATTACCACCAACAAAGCTTTATGTGAGTTGGCTGATACATGTTTTGGTGACTTGCATTGGATACTTTTAGTCTGTATGGCTGGACTGTCAACAGGTCGGCCAGGTACTTAGATGACCATACCCAAGTCGTTCTTGTAGTTGGATGGTCAAGTACGGCCTTGTTACGTTTTAAATGCAGGAAAGTGGCTTTCTTACCGTAGAACTCGGATACCTTCACACTGGTTACTCACCCAAGAGATTATGGTGTATCACTACGTAGAATTTTGCTCTGCTTCCGGCATTCAATGCGTTATGTAGTTGATAAATGATGATTTAATGAATTCCACTAACTTCCAACATCCATCTAAGTTATTGGTTATACTTTGTCATAACCAATCAGTCATTACCCTTGGTAAAAATAATAAGAGAGGGATCACAGATACGGGCAGATGATTTCACTTACGTTTATTTGGCACAATTCCATACACTGGACTTATAATTTGCATGGATAGGTCAGTCACTCACATTCACGCCACAGTACCGTAAGTTATAAGGGAGAGTTTGTCAACCTGGTGAATTAATCGTTTAGATCTATTCGGCCGGCCTGGAGTGCTCTTGTAGAAAACAGGCCCTCACCATTGATCACTTCCTTTACAGGATGTGTTAACTTGTCGCTGGACTTAACAAAAATCTCGGGGATTTGCACACACAGACCCGTAGCACTGGTAGGACTGTATGGCCCCTGATCTTAAGTCCGCGGAGCAGGAGGTCTTCTCTAACCCAAGGTCTAAAGCCCACTGGCTAAATTGTTTTTTTTTCTTTTGAGGCGTGAAGTGATGAACAGTACACCACTGTCCCACTGGCCTGCCCCCCCCCCCCCCTACATGTCCCAGTCATGGCTGGCCGGGTGCCTTATCTCTACCGTAAACAAACATTTGGGATGGGTTGTGCGGGAGGCCCAACGCAACCCTTGACAATCGCCCCTACTAAGAAAAATTTTTCTCTTGGAGAATAAATTTTCACCTCCTGTATACAATCAAGAGAATGCCTAGCCCAGACACACAATTCGACATTCACACTGTGGTGTGTGTGTAACACTAACACTGCAACGGAATGTAGTCGCCAATCGCCACTGAGGGAAAACCTCAAGATTTACTTTATTTTTTTTTCTGGCTGGAGGAAAACTCCGCGGCGAGGGCGACAATTCCCGAGCAATAGTTCATGCTAAGCGTAAGCACGCTACATTTACATTAGAGCAACGTGTTGTGTGGTGTAGGGTATGTAGACATTGTTTAGGTGGCACAGGTGTTGTGTTATGTTCTCAAGTGTAGAAAGGTGTGAGAAAATTATACATAACTTATGACGAGCCGCCAGACGCTTGGAGGCTCGAGTCGACTGGAGTCTAGACCAACTCCACACTCATTTGGGAAGGTGACCTCTCAATCAGTTGCTCTGGTTCCCCCACAAGTCGAGATAGGAGGTCAGCCCCCACATTCAGGCTGCCCTTGATGTACCGGAGGACGAAGTTGAACTGCTGGAGATACAGTGCCCACCGCATCAGACGAGCATTTGCATTCTTAGATGGTCGGAGACTGGTGAGCGGCATGTGGTCTGTCTCCACCACAAACTCACCCCCGTAGAGATAGTAGTAGTACTTCTTGATGCCTTCCACCACTGCCAGAAGTTCCTTCTCGACCGTGCTGTAATTCCTCTCTGCAGGTTTCAACTTACGACTGTGATACGCAACTGGAAAAACCTCGCCGTCTGCCTCTTGTAGTAGCACCGCGCCAACCCCATCCTGTGAAGCATCGGTCCGGAGGATGAAAGGCTCTTCCTTCCTCACTAGTTGAAGGATAGGTTGCTTGCATAGCAGGTTCTTGAGGGCACTGAAAGAATCCTCTTGTTCAGGTCCCCATTGCACCTTGTTGGATGCATGTTTCTTGAGCAGGTCGGATAAAGGGAGAGCCACCACGGCAAAGTTTGGGATGAAGTTCCGGTAGTACCCTACGAGGCCCAGGAATGACCTCACTTGTTTTTTTATAGTGGGCCGTGGTGCATCTTGGACCTTTTTGATCTTCTCATTCTGACAGGTGCAGCGTCCTCCGCCGACAGTGTGCCCGAGGAACTGTACTGCAGCCTGACCGATCTCGCACTTGCTTGGTTTCACGGTCATGTTTTTTTGTTGGAACCTCCGGAACACCTCCTCTAAGAGTTCCAGGTGTTCCTCAATTGTTGCTAAATGGATTAACACATCGTCCACAAATGCCTCAACTCCCTTGATGCCGTTTAGGACTTGCCTCATGACACGGTTGAAGATGGCAGGGGAGTTTGTGAGACCAAAGGGAAGGACTCTGTACTGATAGAGACCCCCTGGCGTACCAAAGGCTGTGATCTGCCGACTCTTCGGGTCCAGTGGGATTTGGAAGAACCCCTTGGTCAGATCAAGTTTGGTAAATAACTTGGAACCAGCTATTCTTGAAAAAATAGTTTTCTGATCACACATAGGTTCAGCATCCACCTGGGTAATGGCATTTACTCTCCTATAATCCCCACAGATCCTGACACCCCCATCCTTTTTTCGGACGACTACCATAGGACTACAGTATGGAGACAATGATTCCTACTGCTTCCATTTCCTCAATTTCTTGTTTGACAGTGTCCAGTAGTCGCATAGGTATAGGATAGGGCTTTACCCGAACAGGTGTAGGGCTGGTCAGTTCAATAGTGTGACAGTCGACCCGGGCAACTCCTGGCTTATCAGAGAAGATGTCCTTGTAGCGATGCAACAGAGAGCCAATGGCATCTCGTTCCTCTGCTGATAGATTTCCGTTCACCTCAACGTTCGTGAAAGTCTCACTCTGGCGGGAGCGTGCAGTGACAGGCCCATCCTCCTCATCACTGTCAGAGATCACTGTGGCAGCACAAGTTACCCCTGAATCACACTGGGAAGGCTCGTCCCTGTCTTCCTCAGTGGAGACTGTACCCCCGATCGGTGACTGGAAGTACTTCTTCAGCATGTTGATGTGGAACTTCTTTCGTCGAGATCCCACCTGGACGATGTAAGTCAGATCCGAGACACGCTCTGCAATGTCAAATGGACCTTTCCACTGAGCCAGTAACTTATTGGGCATCGTAGGCAACAGAACCAGGCACTGATCACCTGGCTTGAGAAAACGAAGTTTGGCTTTCTTGTCATAGTAAGTCTTCTGGACCTCTTGAGCCTTTATCAGCTCTTGCTTTGCCAGTTGACAGGTTTCTTGGAGACGATCAGCTAAGTCAATGACATATGTATAAGTGGTCTTGACTTCCGGATCTGATTCCTCATCATCCCACAATTCCCGAAGAACCTGTAGTGGTCCCCGGACGGACCTGCCGTACATAAGCTCGAAGGGAGACACCTTCAGCGAGCTCTGTGGCGCATCCCGGTACGCGAACAGAAGTGGGGCAATGTAGCGTGGCCACTCCTTAGGTTGTTCGGCTGCCATCCTCCTGAGCATTTTCTTCAGCGTCCCATTAAACCTCTCACAGAGTCCGTTGCACATCGGGTGATAGGGTGTTGTCTTTAGCCCCTTTACCGATAACAGCCGCAACAACTCCTCCATCATGGCAGAAGTAAACTGGGTCCCCCTGTCACTGAGGACTTGTTTGGGAATACCAACCCGACAGAAGATTTCCAACATGGCTTCTGCAACAGTCGTGGCCTCAATGTTCCTCAAGGGCACAGCCTCGGGCCACCTCGTGCTAAAGTCCACCAAGGTGAGAATATACTTTGCCCCATCGCTCGCCCTTGGGTTTATCGGCCCTACAATGTCCACCGCCACCCTCTCAAAGGGTTCAGAGGTCAGTGGGAGGGGCCGTAGTGGTGCAGGCGGAACTCGCCCTCGATCACTGGTTTTCTGGCACACATCACAAGAGCGGACTAGCCTGGTGATCTCCTGGCCCATCCTTGGCCAGAAGAACGCTGCACTGATGCGATCAAAGGTCTTCTTTTTACCCATATGACCGCCAAGAGCAGTGCAATGACCTAGCTTGAACACAGCCAGGCGGTACTTGGAAGGAACCACGAACTGCAGTCGTGTTTCACCCAGAGACGTCACAGTCTCTCGGTAGAGACGGTTCCTCTTCTTTACGAACCTCGTTCGATTCCCAAATGTCTCCTTGATGGTCCCAACTATCAAACTCTTGTGTACCGAAGTGAGCGTGCTGTCATCCTCTTGCTCTTGGACGACATCCTGACTATTGATGAGATCAGACGATCTGGCAATAGCCAATGGGGTGACTCGAGGTTTTGTTTGGGCCATACCCTGAGTGACTGCAGTAGCATTAACTTGGGTCAAAGCGGCAGCATCAGTTTGGGTTGCAGCATCTACTGCACAACTGTTTCTTGCTCCCTTGATATTCCCAATGATGAGATCGTATATAGGTTCCCTCATGACTGCTGCAGTGACCCTGTAATGGTCATGACGGCTAACCTGAAAACCTTAAGGATTCATATTACGCTCAAACGTCCACAAAACCTTCCGTGTCCCCCAGTGGAAACGTCCCCCGTTTTCTATGTTTCCCCCGCCTTTGTCTATGGGAGCAGACGCTGTATGTTGGGACCTGTTGCCATCCAACCTTTGTAATCAATTTAATTTTGCTTTTGATAGCTGAGTCAGAGCATTGTTAGTGAAGATAATAGTAGAGAATGAAAATGAGTTCATAGTCTCAATTTCAACGTCAGAGTGTACCGTGAATTAATTCACCGGAATAGGAGTAGGTGGACTCCCTGGTCTGTTTTGAGTGAGGGCCCCGCGGGCATTTCTACCGTTAGTGAGTGCCCGTCCCTTCACCCATACAGGTATGCCACTCCACTCTGTGTTGTAATTCGCCCTTCTTTAAGTGATTTGACCCAATTAATAGTTGATTGTGCAAGTGTTACAGTAACGTAGTTGATATGCTCTGAGTGAAGTCATATTTACGTCTTTAACGTCCCCTGAAACGTGATGTTGTTGTCACTGTTAGTGAGTGCCCGTCCCTTCACCCATACAGGTCCCCTGACGCTGCCCCGTTTGTCTCCCGATCCCATTGTGATTCTTGAATCGCTCTACCATCCAACAACGGCCTCGGATGTATTAGATGTCCAGCCGGGATCATATATGAGAAGATGGCACCGATGCGGCCTGATTAATGTGCCCCAAGGCTTCGTTGGGCCAGACCCCAGACCCGCCATGTGTCTGGCTACCCCACAATAACATCAGCCCCAGTGCTCTACCCTGGGTTACTCCTTGGAATTATATGTCCACAGAGAGTGTTGTAACATGTATGTTAGGGATAATTAGTTGGAAATAATTATCCCATGTCGGGTAGTGGACCCCTGCATATACTAGTGTCATTGTTAACGTATAGGTTGAATAATTTACAATGAGTGCCATGTAACGTACCACCAGTAATGTTGTGAGTAAGAGTAAAGAAGAAGGTACTGAGTTTGCACTAAGCCCAGGAGGTGAACCTGGTAATCATATGATTAATACAAAATCTTTTCCCATTGATTGCATATTAATAAATTTGTTTTTAGAGTACTTTAGGTGTATTCATTTCTCCCACAGTATTTTACCTTTATTTCCATCCAAGTGACCTGATACCAAAATTACCATACTCACGTGCCTAGACCCTCGACCATGCTACCAAAAGAAAGGACCATGCTACCAAAAGAATGTCCATGCTACCCAAGAATAGGTGACGGAACTGATTAAGAGTAAGAACTAAGAGAAGTAGATAAGATGAGGGTGGTGTAGAAACAGAGAGGGAGTCAGGCCCCCCTCACATTGGTGACAGACCAAGAATGCGCCCCCTCACATTGGTGGAAGCTCGAGAAACCGCCCCCTCACAACCCAACCTGAGAAGAAGGGGGTGTCCACCTCAATCTTGGCCACTGGAACCGTTTGAATGTAACTATTGGCTAATTTAACACTTACTTGTGCTCCCGTGTATTGATGTTGCCCCACCATTTCCTTCCTGACAATACAGCCCGATGCCCCACTATCTCGCATGACAGTCGCTGGAACTCCTCCAACGTATCCAGGTTTAACAAGGAAGGAGGGGTGACCCCTGGAGGAGAGGTTGGAGGCGGCAGTTAGTCAGTAGGGGTGTTGGGGTAGACTTGATTCGGTATGAGCCCCTGCTTCAGGTTGCATGACGATCGGCCCTGCTGGAAGGTCAGGCCACTCCCCGCCCACAGTTTGAACATCGGCGGCTTCCTGCTGCTGGTCTCTTTGTGGATTATTATTGCTGGCACCTTGGCCTACGAATTGGGCCACGGCGGCTTCCTTCCGCCGGTTCCATCGTGGATTGTTGCCCGGGCGCCAACTGTCCTGATACTTCGGGGGGCCTTGGTACTGCTTCTGCTGCTGTTTCTGTTGCTGTCTTTGCGGTTGTGGTTGCTGGTTATTTCCTTGTTGCCTGGGTGGGTTCGGTGGCTGTTTCTGTAGAGGTTGTTGACTTTGTTGGTTACCTGCCGACTCCCTGTTCGACCACCGCCTCCGAGTGTGGTACCCGAAAGCGCTGAAATGAGCGTCTGATTTGCTTGCCATTTCCTTCGACGTCTTAACTCCATTAGCCCTGATTTGAGCCACAAGTTCAGGGGGACAAGACCTTTCTAACTGCGTGCGCACCATTAAGTCTATAAACCCCTTCCACGGACTTGGGGGTTTCATCCTTACTCATCCACTGAGCCACATAGTCCCTTAAACGATCCCGGAACTGTGCAACCGTTTCATTTTCTTCCAACATTGCCCTGTTGAACTGATGCCTGGCCTGCTCAGTAGTCAGCCCATATGCCCGCAGCAGTGCAGACTTCATGTCAGGGAATTTATTTTCAGGATGCTCTAGTCGTCGAAGAATCCCTAAAGCTTTCCCATCAAATAGGCTCAGGAACTCAAATTCCTTAATACTGTCATCAAGCTCGTAGGCTTCTGCGAGATGCTCAAACCGGGAAATGTACATTTCCATGGATTCGCCCTCCTGAAAGGTGGGCATCTGGGGAAATTTCCTATAAGTGACGTTTTGAGTGGGAGAATTTTGGCTCCTTTCCGCTAAGGCCAGTTGGAACGCCCGTTCCCTTTGTCTCTCTTCACGTTCCAGCTTCTTTTCTTCCTTCTGAAAGTCTAGCTGGGCTAAGAGTTCTTCGTGCTCGCGTCGCTTGTCTTCTCTCTCCTCAGCCTTCTCCATGTATACAACCGCCTCAGCCCCCTCCAGCTCGAGGGCACGTGCTTCCTCAAAAGCCGCTGCACGAGCTGACATGGTGTAGGTGTGGGCGATACAATGGTGCAATCATCCACGGTCTGTGTCCCTGTTCGGGCGCCAATTGTTACGTTTTAAATGCAGGAAAGTGGCTTTCTTACCGTAGAACTCGGATACTCACCCAAGAGATTATGGTGTATCACTACGTAGAATTTTGCTCTGCTTCCGGCATTCAATGCGTTATGTAGTTGATAAATGATGATTTAATGAATTCCACTAACTTCCAACATCCATCTAAGTTATTGGTTATACTTTGTCATAACCAATCAGTCATTACCCTTGGTAATAATAATAATAGAGGGATCACAGATACGGGCAGATGATTTCACTTACGTTTATTTGGCACAATTCCATACACTGGACTTATAATTTGCATGGATAGGTCAGTCACTCACATTCACGCCACAGTACCGTAAGTTATAAGGGAGAGCTTGTCAACCTGGTGAATTAATCGTTTAGATCTATTCGGCCGGCCTGGAGTGCTCTTGTAGCAAACAGGCCCTCACCATTGATCACTTCCTTTACAGGATGTGTTAACTTGTCGCTGGACTTAACAAAAATCTCGGGGATTTGCACACACAGACCCGTAGCACTGGTAGGACTGTATGGCCCCTGAGCTTAAGTCCGCGGAGCAGGAGGTCTTCTCTAACCCAAGATCTAAAGCCCACTGGCTAAATTGGATTTTTTTCTTTTGAGGCGTGAAGTGATGAACAGTACACCACTGTCCCACTGGCCTGCTCCCCCCGCCCCCTACATGTCCCAGTCATGGCTGGCCGGGTGCCTTATCTCTACCGTAAACAAACATTTGGGATGGGTTGTGCGGGAGGCCCAACGCAACCCATGACAGGCCTGTACTTGGATGGTCAAGTACAGGTCTATATCTGGAAGGTCAAAAATACCCCGGAAAATCTTAAGATAAACATTTTAAATATAATAAATAAGGTGAAGATGCACATGGAATACAGCTATGGGTACAGTTCTTGGGTTCAGACAAGTAATTCTTGATATGGACTTCCCTTCTTCAGCACGGGTTGCAGTGTGAACCCTTACCTATCCGGCTGCATATAGAAAAGTATTTACATTATTTTTTTCATCTATATTATTATGTAATTTAATTCACATAGGCAACGAAAAGCAAATATGGTGATAGAAGGAAATTATCGTAATGAGTTGATAGTTTTCATTACTTACACTTTATTTTGTTCTCATAACCAGTTACTTGGAATAAGGTCGAATGATTAAACATAAATATAGTGCAAAATTTCAAGTGAGTGATGATCACAATTTTTAGCTGTGGTGTATTTTATTTGACCCCGTTCAAGGTGTGTGTGTTAAGAACTACTGATCATCGATATTTTGGTTAATGGAATGACTGGAGGGCAGGGACCAACTTCAAAGTCATGACAAATGCGATATCTGACATTGGCTTGCACATTAGGCTATAATTGGCTTGCTCACTAGGATATAGTTATTATAGTAGGTTTGATCGCTGTCTGGTTGCTGTCTGGTTGTGTCATAATGAGGATGGCGGCACAGTCGCAGGTGCAGAACCCAGATGGTGTGCACCCTAGCAGGAGAACCCTCAATAATACACAATAGTGCTTCACAATCACATGTTACACAATCTCCAGCTGAGGCCTACAATGAAGCCCCCCCCCCCACCCCACTCCTCGGCCTTAGAGGATATTACCATACTAGACGATGAGTCACACGCACATGGTAAGACAAATAAATGGATCACTTAAGCTCATGAGCCAGCAAGTTGAGAAGGCACTTTTATTTTTTAAAGTTTTTTTACCTAACTTTGAAGATCTCGGAATTCAGAGAGTTACGTGTGGTTGGAATCGACACATGTGTGTAGAACTTATTAAATAACCATTACCCAAATAAAAACAAACAACGATGGCTGGTGTATCGCTCATCAAAGAGCAACACTACTTAGTTCAGTTACTCCTGTGTGTGACCGTCAGCTCTCGTCCACCTTGTTATGGTTTAATTTTGGGCCAAATTATATATTGTTACATGCCTATGTCGTTTGATGAATTGATATTCACCTCACATAAACATTGTGATTACTCCATATATAGCAAACAAACTGGAAAATAGATTATCGCGATGCGTTATGTACAAATACAGCGGCGTGGAACTGAGCGGCCATAGATAAACTAAAATCTTGATATAAATAATTAGTAAATAAACGAAATTCTGAAAGATTTGTGCAATTACAAAACACCTTCCTCCATACACACTTTCTCTCCACAAAGAGCCAGACTATCACCAACAATTGTTTTACTGTTGCAGTGTGTACTTGACTATACAGTATGTGTGTGTGTGAGAGAGTGTGTGGATGCTGTGCAATTGACTGTGTATGTGTGTGAGTTAGATCACACAGGGTGGTGTAATGGGTCTAGTGTGGCAGCAATATTTCAGTGTTATGATGCAGGCACTGCTTGCTTCCTCTCGCTTTCAGCTACTGCCGCTGCCTATCCCTCGTGGTGAACAAGAAAGCAACCTTGCGTTAGTCTTCCCCTGCCAGTACACAACCTCTTCACCATCAAGACTCCTTCTGCGCCTCCTCGTGGCGACACACGGTATACGGGTGCCTCGCGGCACCAGGCTAAACCAGTAGGGGATCTCGGAGCAGCGCATGTGGACACGCCCTGGCGCTTACCAACACTGCCCCACTGCGTTGCGAATTAACTTTAGTAGGTATAAGGTTACGAGAAAACCCCAAACGAAAAATCGGAGTGGAGCCCCGCATCAGGGAAACATGCTTACAGAACTCCAGTAAGACCCAGTAGCGGAATAGGCGGAAGAGGTGACTATCATGGGAAACCAATGAGTACACCAGCAGATGAAGGCAGTGCAAGATGGTTAAGCTACTAAGGCGAAACCTGACAAACTGGGCTATCAGCAGTCCATTGCTACTCTTCCTCTCGCCAGTCGTTGCAGCTTGCTGCACCACTGGCACAGGAAAAGGGAGAGCCAAGATGTGTGGTTATAGCCTGAGCTCCTGCCTCACCACATAAGTCAACTCACGTGTAGTCATCATGCAGCTCATCATACTTCTCATCACCATCAAAACCCCTATACTCCCAAAAGTCCTATTGCGACAGATGAGTGGTGACGGGATTATGCAGAGATGACCACCGGAAGTCTCTAGTCACAAATCTGCACATGGGAGGCATAGATATGATGGTCGTTTATGCACTGGGATCTAGGCAACAGTGCAATCCAGTCCTGCCTGTGCGACTGAGCAGCTCTTCTCAGGGGCCACTCTGCTCACCCCACATGGGGATTGGGCTTGAAATGGTGCTCTAAACATAGCCTGCCTAAATAATCAACTTTATTGTGCAACATCACAGAAAAAAGCAAAAACAACCCATACAAATTGTTATGGTCGCTGCCTAGAATGTAAGGGCCCCTCTGGATACTGGCACAAATGAGCATCCTGAGAGATGAACCGCCCTTGTGGCAAAAGAGTTGTCTAGGTGTAACATCACCATCGCAACCATTAGTGAGTCCCGGTTCCCAGACGAGGATCGACTCAGAGAATGGTGACTCCAATGCCAGAGTTGGAAGAGATGCTGACATATGGCAGGGAATCATAAGGAGAAACGTAGTAGGTAAGTATAATCCCAATGGCCTACTCCTCCTCAGCAAGTATGCTGCACACAACCTCACTATCACCATTCGTGGCAACAGCCACGATCCAAACACTGACATCTCATTGACTGCATTATTGACAAAGAAAGATATCGCCGAGATGTCCTCATCATCCGAGACATGTGTGGCTGAGACCACTGTCATGCTGATCGATGGCAGGTCAGAACCAAACTCTCCCTTCACGTCACCCCAAAACGGTGAAAGCAACACGCATCTAGAAAAGGCTTTAACACTAAGCAACTGGAGGATCCAGCTGCAGTACATACTTTCAGAGAGCAGCTCAACGATGGGCTGATAAACACCTCAGCAACAAACAACCAAAATCCGAGTGCCAAATGGGGTCTCATCAAAGCTGTCATCACAAAACCCTGCAACGAGACCCTCAGCCAAATCAAAAGAAAACACCAGGATTGGTTTGATGAAAGCGACCCGAAAATCGAAATACTCGTCAGTAGTAAACATGCTGCTCTCATTGACTGGCAGAACAACCCTAAGTCTCGGACCAAAGCTGATACCTTCCTCGAGAAGAAAGTGGCGACCCAGTGCGATCTTCGTAAACTAATGAACGAATGGTGGAAAAATATGAGAAATGCAAAAATTTATGGATCAGAACATGATGGGTGAATTTTTCAATTCCATTAAATACCCCATTTCCCAACCCTGGGATCGCCAAGCGTTTTTCTGGGGTCGCGAAGCAGTTGCCACTTCATGGAAAATTCCCACAAATCTGTAGGAGAAATAGGCCTACGTGGGAGGTGTTGAATGAAATTTGATGGATTTCGATATAAATCTGTGTGATTTCGTGGGGGAAATTAGCTAAGGTGCATGGGAATTTTCGTTCTTAGAAGTGGCAACACCGTCTCCAAGCCCTACGCCGTCCTACGGCCTACGGCCCTAGTGTATCATACAGGTTCAGTTCCCGAATCTGAGATGTTGCCAGCATATATTTATATGTTACTACTAAAAACAAGTATTTGCTGGATTTTCAGGTACATAAAATACTTATGTAATATTGGTTGAATGATTTGGAGATCTTGTTAAATACTGCTGATAAGGTGGCGAATTTTTTCTTGCGTATTATTTCATAAATATAATGCAGTAACCGCCAACCCCCGCCAACCCTGAATCACACGTGTTTCCCCTCAGCCAGTCAACCACTCGAGCTGTGGTCGAATGGGAAAGTAACCTGTTCATCTTCTGTTGGTAAATTAATGTATTTTTACCCGTATATTGAATTGGGAATGTGCTGCATAGGTACACTCAGTGTGTCCTTTTTTAAATGAATATGAAAAAGAAGTGTAGCGTCACCAGAAACAGTGAGGGAGGTGATAGGAAGGGGGTGGGGTGAAGGGAAGGGGATGGGGTGAATGGAAGTGGGGTAGGGTGAAGGGAAAGTGGTGGGGTCTGAAGGGAAGGGATTGGGGGTGAATGGAAGGGGGTGGGGGTTAAAGGGAAGGGGGTGGGGTCTGAAGGGAAGGGATTGGGGTGAATGGAAGGGGGTGGGGGTTAAAGGGAAAGGATCGGAGGGTGAATGGAAGGGGGTGGGGTGTGAAGGGATGAGGATTGGGGTGATAGGTAGGGAGGGGGGATGGGGGAAGGGAAGGGGGTGGGGGATGATAAGAATGGGCTGGGGATGATAAGAATGGGTGGAGATGGGGGCTGGGATTGGGGTGAGAGGAATGGGGTAGGGGGGTTAAGAGAAGGGAAGGGGGTGGGGTGGTAGGAAGGCGGTGGAGGTGGTAGGAAGGAGGTGGCGGTGAAGGGAAAGGGGTGGAGGGTGAAGGGAAGGGAATGGGAGGTGAATTGAAGCGGGTGTAAGGGTGGAGGGTGAATGGAAAGGGGTGGGGTGAAGGGAAAGGGGTAGACGACGAAGTATTGTACCACAGTATTTCAGTGATACTTGTTGGTTGTTGCACAAGTCGATGCTAATTTTACCTTCCGTACATGTGCGTTGCGTTTTTTTAAATTTGTACCAAAGAGCATCTCTTGCCTGATGCATCAGTAAGCAAGTATATATTTAATTTCAGAGTCTTCAGTGATGTCCAGAAAGAGGGTGTACAGAGAAGAATTTCTTGACATTGGGTTTACGCTTCTCATCGATCATGGGGTCGAAAAACCTCAATGCGTTATATGTGGCGAAGTGTTCAGCCACGAGTCGCTCAAAGAAAAAAATCTTAGGCGCCATCTCCAGGGAAAACATCCGACGCTGGCAGAGAAAGGCTACCAGTATTTTAAGAGGAAAGAAGAACAACTGAAGCGTCAGCGGTTAGACACCCCTATGAACATAGCAGTGATTTCTGTTTGGCAAGCAACAATTGCATCCTATCTGGTTGCAAAAAGAATTGCCAAGTGTAAACAGCTACACACAATTGGGGAAAATTTGGTGAAGACAGTAGTCGTTGATATGGTTCACACTGCTATCGGAGATGATGCAGTGAAAAAGATTGAAACTATTCCACTGTCAAATAACACAGTTAGCCGATGGATTCAAGAAATGTCAGCAGACATCAAAAAACAAGTAGTAGCTGCCATCAAGGAAAGGGGAAAATTCAGCTTGCAGTTGGATGAGTCAACTGACGTCAGTGACGATGCACAGCTCTTGGTATATGCGCGGTACCAAAGGAAGAGCGACATGGAAGAGAACTTCCTGTTCTGTAAACGACTGGAGACGACAACAACAGGTGAGGATCTGTTCAAGTTGGTTGACAGTTTCATCAAGGAAGAAAACCTAAGCTGGGATCAGTGTTTCAGTGTGTGCTCAGACCGGCAATGCTAGGGGCACGTCAAGGTTTCAACGCTAGGGTAAAATAAAACAAGTCAACCCCGCAGTGATATTGGTTCATTATCTGCTCCACCGGGAAAACCTTGCCTCCCGGAAACTGCCACATGAGCTTAACTCATTTCTTGACCTAAGAGCTGCATTTGATATTGCCAATAGGCAACTGATATTGTACGAACTAGCCAAAATGGATATAGGAGGTATGCTGTCACACTGGATAAGTGGTTACCTAACCAACAGAAGGGCTGCTGCACTGTTTCAGGGTTACAAAAGTGAAGTTAAAGATATGCAACTTGGTACCCCTCAAGGTGGAGTACTTAGCCCCACTTTGTTCAATGTTCTTATGAATGCATTATTAAATTTAATACCAGACAACCCCAGCAATATCTCAATCAGCTATGCTGATGATATTCTTATACATACTAAAACTCATCGTGAAATGCAATCCACCCTGAACCATGTATACACAGCCTGTGAACACCTCGGTCTTATTATCTCCACATGACAAAACTAAGGTGCTCAACAAACAAGCTGGTAACCGCAAACGTGGCCCCGCCAAGTTCAAGATAGGTAACAACACTATTGACTATGTTTCTTCTTTTAAATATTTTGGTGTTTCCGTCCCTTGTACCCTACCTGCCATACAACAGCTAACCCGCCAATGTACTGACAGACTGAGACCTCTTAGAAGTGTAGCGGGGTACAGCCCGCACTATGGTGCTAATATTAGAATTGTTAAAACAATGTACCTAGGCTATATAAGATCTCTGATAGATTACCACGCACCAGCCCTGGTCATTCGTGACGGGAAAGGCGTTGACAAGCTTTAGAAAATGCAAAATAAAGCCCTCAGAATTATCCTAGGATGTCCCATGAGCACTAAAGTACTTAATATGAGGAAAGAACTAGGTATACCCAGTGTTAAAGATAGAATAATTGAAGTCAACCTCATGATAGCCCTGAGGCTTCTGCGTGGTGATCCTAATAACATTGTTTCCTTAAAATTGCTCGAATGTATGAACCATGGGACTACTGAGTCTAAATGGATCCAAACTACAGCTACACATATGAAGATGTTTGGACTAGACCACCTGTACAAAGTTGAGACACAACAGCGCTTCCTGCCACCCTGGCGGACAGTTCCCTTAGATATCACAATACCGACGTATCCGCCTAAAAAATTAATTATACAAAGCATTTATCTCCAACACACTGCCAAATTGAGAGCTCTTGAACACATACACACTCTACAGACTGATGATAATATCACACAGACCATCTACACTGATGGATCTCTAAACACCGCCTGTGGGAGGGCTGGAAGTGCTATTGTTGTGACTCAACCTGACGGTAATATAATTAAGAAAGGAGTTAGAATTAACAACTGGGCATCCACTCTACAAACTGAATTAGTTGCCATACTCACAGCAATTAAATTCATTGAAACCACTGTTACTGACAGTCTCATCATCACTGACTCTCTATCCTCACTACTTGCCCTTGGTACCCTCGACTCAGGTTGTCACGCTCTTGTCTCTGAAGCCAGACACAAATATGCGTGCCTTGTTGACCGGGGTGTCAGGGTCAAACTGTTGTGGATCCCCTCTCACATAGGCCTCATAAAACATGACAGAGTTGATGCCTTCGCCAAACTCGCGTCTAACAAAGACACCGTTGAATACAATTTGGGTCTGTCAAAAAGAACCCTTAAAACTGTAATTAGGAAAGAACTTATTGATGAGTTTGACGCAAGTAGACTAGTGTAAACAGGCACTAGTCGATCCATAGGTTACCATGATGAGATGTATCAAGTGAAACATGTATATGGAGCAAGTAACAAGATCACTAGATTACAAGATGTTGTAACCGCTAGATTAAGGTTAGGATATAAGTACCTTTGACAGTATGTTCCTCAAGCAGATGTAAAAAAAAAATGTAAAGTGTGTGGCCATACATATGGCCACACACTTGAACACTACGTCCTCGACTGTGTGAAGATAGAACCTTTTAGGGACAGGTCCAAGCACACTGTGTGTGAAATGGCACAACACTTCATCTCTAATGGCAAGAGAGCCGACATATTAAGATTGTATCCACTTTTTTACACTTAGTAACTATATCAATTCTCATGTACAGAACCAAATACGCAATGTGCTAGAATACCTCCCACGTAAATGTGAATAACAAAGTGTGAGGCCAGACATACTGCCTCACACGCCTGTTCTCACGCATTTGTGAATAAGTTACCCTTTATGTATAGAACTAAACAAATAATGTAAATGAAATACTGTGTAACTTTCAATGCCATAATATCCTGACAACGGGGGTTAATTATTATGACCCTTTGTAAACCCTACTCTGTAATCCTTTTGCGCTACCGCTCACAGGATGAGTGTGGGGTGCACAATAAAGTAGCCGCTGCAAGCGGCAAAATCAAAATCAATCTGTGATGGAAGATGTGATTCAAATAGTAAACTTTATTAAATCATCAGCTCTGAATTCAAGGTAATCAGATGTGCTCTGATATGGGGTCGGAGTATGAACACCTGCTTTACTACGCTGCCGTCAGGTGGCTGTCTCGAGGGAAAGTGCTCCAGAGAGTGTTTGAAATGCGTGCACAGGTTGAAATCTTCTTGAACGAGAAGAAACACGCACTGGCATCAAGGCTTTCGGAACCAAGGTGGTAGCTTCAGCTGGCATATCTGGCAGATATATTCTCTGAGTTGAATTTGCTGAACATGTCCATGCAAGGAAGGGTTGAAACTTATCTCACTTTGTCAGAAAAACTCAAGGCATTCAAGGCGAAGCTGAGATTGTGGAAGGGAAAGATTGAACGGGAGAAAGCTGCGTTCTTTCCACTCTTGAACCTTTTTCTCGAAGATGAAGAAGACGTCTCACTTCTGGACATACAAAATATCATTGTTGAGCATCTTGAGAAGTTGAGTGATGAGTTCGACAGGTATATTCCGGATGAAGAATTGCACGAGAAATACAAATTGGTGCGCAGACCCTTCAATGTCCAAGTCGAAGCCCTCTCAGAAGAAGAGTCTTCCATTTAAAGTCTCCATGAGGAGCTCATCGAAGTACAACATGATGAAACTCTCCTCTTCAACTTTAACCGACAGTCACTCGGCGTGTTCTGGACTGCTGTTAAGAAGGAGAAACCAGTCCTTGGAAGCGAAGCTGTGAAAGTGCTATTGCCATTCGCTACTACTTAATTGTGCGAATCCGGGTTTTCCGCTCTGGCTCTCATCAAAACAAAAAGCAGGAATCAGTTGCAACCTGAACACGATTTGAGAGTAGCACTTTCCACGACTGAGCCACGACTGGAGAAACTTACCAGCCTGGTCCAGGCTCAAGGCTCCCATTAGATGAGATTACCCAACTCTGATTTCGAATTTGATCAGAGACATTTTCATTTTTAGTTAGTCTTGTGGGATGTGACAAAACAATAGTATTTCATCTTAACATTGAAGTACATGTTTCGTTAAGTTTAAGCCTTCTTTAAAGTTCGTTTAAATGCATATTACATAAATGAAAAATTATTATCTTGTTTACTTGAATAAAATTGAACCATGTTATTTTTTTTTTTAGCATCCTTACAGTACCTTTTTTTGCACTGTCAATTCGTAAAATAATAGGTATTTATAGTTATAGCCCACACCCAGGAATATTAACCTTAACCAGTGGGGTCGCGGTCATGGCTAGAGGTGCATGATTGGGGTCGCCAGAAAAAAAGGTTGGGAATCACTGCGTTAAAACAATAAATGACCCAACCCCTCATGGTATTGCCCCCTTTCACTCATCCGACGGTAACTCCCTAATTAAAGACGATAACATCCGTCAGGGCTAAAAAGATCACTGCCATTCGCTGCTCAACCAAAATGACTCACTACAGCTATCATCCATCTCTGTATGAGATAGCTACTGCCATCAAGCAGATGAAAAATAACAAAGCCACAGGGCCGGATGGAATCCCATCCGAGGTGTATAAAGCAGGAGGACCTCTGCTTACCAACCGTCTCCACTCTCTCCTGGAGAATATATGGGAGATGGAGAAAATCCACCAAGATTGCCAATATTTATAAGAGCAGGGGAAACTGGTCAGACTGTGGCAGCTACCACGGGATTCAACTGCGACCTGACTTGTACAGTAGCTAAAAAAAAGTGTATGCATATACTCTGTGCGAAATAATAATAATAATAATAATGGAAGCCCCTCGAAATCGCGGATGGCCGACCCAAGGGCCTCCTAGGTGTGAATTTGTTAAGGTGTAGAAGCTGTCGCCAACACAACAACCACACACTAAGTTATCGAGCTGCATGACACAGTGTCACAGAATAGTCCGAGAAGACTGGACAACTCCACTGGCTAACCATTACCCCGGAATACGATCCGCAAATCGATAATCTAGGTTCCCAATTAATGCTGGGTAGACAGAGGCAAATGGCGTAAAGAAACCTGCCCATAGTTTTACCCTAAACGAGGATCGAACTCGGGTCCGCTCGCTGCGAGGCGAGGATGCTGAACAATGCACCACCAATTGAATTAATATGAGATCACGGACGATAGGTATTGCGATAATTCTTGTTGTTCCACCCACACGTTGGTAGACCTGTATTCACGAGGGGCCATATGTTGATTTGTAGCGATATTTTCTGCCGTACTCATAGTAAATATATTTGTAATGTCATAAATAGCTTTGTAATGGCCCCTGTTTCATTAACAGAAAGATTATATAAATGGGTTAATTACATATTGATTTATATACATAATCATCCCCTGTAACTTTCCACTAGCTTTGAGGAGTCATCTTGATGGCATCTGGTCTTCACCCTTCCTTATAAGATGTGGCAAGAGAGAGCTTAGGTCAGCATTTGAAAGGGCCAGGCGTTCAGGGCACTGACGCCCTGAGGCCCCACTCTCCCTCCACGCCTCACATACTGTAGAAAGGACGTCTTTAAGCAGGTCTATTTACATAGCCTCCGTTCTTCTCTTAACACTCATAGTTACAGTGATAAGTTACGGTTGATTTGCCCTTTGGAATTGCCTTAGTTATTCCTGAATAAATGGATAACAGACAACTTGGGTTTTGCTACTAATACCCAATGAAATATAAACATTCCAGCCTAGTTAACTTCGACAGAGCCCTACAGTTAACAGGCTATGACATGATGGCAGCAGTGGTTACGAAAACGAAATTCTGGTGTGAATACACATTCTACATAACAAGTCATCAGTGTTTTCCGAAACAAGAAAAACAAAGAAACAGTGACTTGTTACATAAAAGTTCCAAGTGTTGTGATATATCCCGTAGTGAAACGATTATAGTTGAGTGACTCATTCTGTCACCCAAAGACGGTGCAGAATTATTCCCAATAGCCGATTCTGAGTTATTGATGACTTTCTATCTTATGGAAATTTGGCAACACCCCTGTCTGGCAACAAGCAGTGGCACAAAGAACTTCCTTAGTCAGCACTGGGCGTTCTGAGTACCAGCGTACAGTGGTGCCACATATCTACAAGTTTCAAGGTTTGGCAGCACAGGATCTTTCACCATTGTTTAAGAAGACTGTTTTGGGCTGTCGTGATTGAAGATTGTACAACTATCTGAGTGCTCTCAGTGAGTCCTTTTATATACAGGGCTTCAGAAGGTTTGGGCACTCAGAACAGGATACATCTCATCAGTGAGCAGGTGACCGAAGACGTCAAAACCCAGCACTCAACACTTTGGTGAATGGACTCCCCCTCGTGAAGTGGACTCGCCCGTCGCCATCTGGGAGCATCATTGGTCGCCACGCAACCAGGCGGAGGCAGTGCCCACACACAACCACCCTGACCTTGAAAGGGCTGGCGGAGGCAACCACCCCATTACACCCCACCTGCGATCAGCTGTGAGGAGACAAGCGGGACGGATCACGTTTTCTATGAAGACATCCGACTAAGTCGATAGGTATTTAGTGTTCATTAAATATATACACACATTTACATATTCGACGACATATCTCCACATTGATAGGACACCTGTAAGTTATATAAATTTTTAAAAGTGCCTTACATGTTTTAATACGTATTGACTTAATATATTTTTCAGTATTTAATATCAGTTACTGTAAATGAGAGGCAAGTGTGTTGACATTTATGTAAGTCTTAGTATGACCCGATAGACGTTTAATGAAGGAATTTTTAAAGTCATCGTCTTGGGCCATTGATGAATTGACGGAGCATTATTGTGACGATTCATGTGTAGATGCCCCAGTTCAAATTTCCACTGAAGAGACTGAGTAAGTGGGTGAGCCAGAAACACAGGCACAAAAGCAGTTAGACAGTTCTGTTAAAAGCAGTGAGGATATAAGAGAACATTCATCTGACGAATTAAACCGTCATACCCTACGGTCAGGTAAACAATATAGTCCCTCGCCTGATCATACACAGGTTGTTCCTTCTCCTCTTCCGGGTTGCAGTGTTTCAGATTCATTAACCTTACCTCCCCCTTTGACAGAACCTTCAGTTAGAAGTAAGTTTAGTGGAATGCCTGCTTCTAACGCTAATATGTCGACTAACCCCTCAAATGATGTTCACGTGTTACCACGTGGGGATCAGGTACGTGATTTCACGGGTCAGGATGATTGCAGAATAACCCATTTCATTAGGGCATGCGAAGATACAATGTGCAACGTACAGATTACGGATGATCATGATAAAAAAGCGTTCGTTCGTTCCCACATCCCGCAAAATTTCTTTGCGAGTACGCACCTAACTGCGTATGGACTTGCGAAATTTCAAACGGGCTCTAATTGGTATATTTGAGTCTGGGTCCCACTTGGGCGAGCTATATTGGGTTTTTTCGATGGCTTATTCACTTATCACCTGTGGTACACGCAGAAACACCGGTCAGACAAGATATGGAAGCAACCTTCCGGGGAACGAAGTGGTATGATGACGATGGTAAGATGTCCCAGAAAAAGTGGAAACTTTGATAGAACTGATTATTTTCCTGTTGGAGGCTCGTGATCCCATCTATTGTCGAGCCCAGGAAGTGGAGTTTACACCACCTACCACGATGATAGATTATGCTTACAAGCTTTCACCAAAGACGTCTAAACCCCTGACAGCACGTAATTACAAAGCTACGACGCTTACACCGGTAACGCCAATGAAGCCTTTGGTTCAGCACAAAGTTCATCACCAGGGTAATTACGATGCAGGTAACAAACATTGACAGTCATTGAGGTGTACCTATTGTAATAAAAGAGGTCATACAGTCGATGATTGTTACCAGCTCCAAGGTGGTGGTGTTAGAGTAAAGGAGAGAATCCATCCCCCCTCCGGCTATCAGCAGAAACAGGGAGCACCCAAGACATACACGGAGGCGGCCAAGACTACGTCTTCACCTGGACCGTCAACAGTTTTGTGGTGTGCATTCCATCAGTCAACAACTCACAACACGAATGAGTGTGACATAATGCTCAAAGCCAGGAGCGTGGATTCAGGAGTACCCCAAGTAACACAGCAGTGTAAAGCGCGTCGTTATCAGTATAGGAAGTCGGGGGGAAGGCCAGCGAGTGTCAAGAAACGAGGAAGGATAGGTACATTGGTACCTACTAGCAACAACACTTTTGTGGCAGCTTCCTTAATAGCGGCACTCGGTAAGACGGAAGTGTTGTCAGTACCGGTGAGAGGTGGAGATATCAGATTGGCTCTGGATATTGATACGGGTGCATGTGCAAATGTTTTAGCCTTGACATACTATCAAGAGTTACAACGTAGATTCCCTCACCGAGATTTCTTATGGAGACCTTCTGACGCCGTTCTCGAAGGAGTATCCGGCACGCAGCTGAGCAATTCAGGAATGGTGACTTTACCACTAAGACTTTCAAGACGTGGCATTACCTTCTATGCAGACTTTTATGTGGTCCAGCAATTTAATTTGTCAGCTGACGGATTAATTGGTCTCCCAGCACTGAGAACAAATAGTATAGATGTTCGTCCATGTAATAATGCTATTACGTTTAAAGGTGTTTCCTATAACGCTATGCGTCATTCTGCACCATTGCTCTCCGCAAGATCGAAAGTGTTGTCCACCATTCCCATTCAGAGGAAGGCGGATAATGTGTCGAAGCAAGCCCCAGACCTCACACACTCACTTTCCCAGAGTGATTATAGCAACAAAAGTTGGAAGATTGTACCTGCGATATTCAAGAGTACGCTTCATTATCAGAATGAGGAATTCACCATGAGGAAAGCCACTGTTGAATTACCTGACGGATATTTCGGAACTGATGTAGTATGTCTCCCAGAAACGTGCATGGTTAAGGGTTTATCGTGCGAATCGACGTTGAGCACGATTAGACCTGGTGGTTTAACAGACTTTCTAGTTCTCAATAGAACAGGCTTTCCTAGGATATTGAAAGAGGGATGTTATTTATGTGATTTTCTAGTATATCACAACAATGTTGTATTGCGGCCTACACAATTCCCAGTTGGTAGTATTGTTTCTCAATCCCAACAAACTAGACAGGAGAGGATAGATCAAATAGCACCACATGTTAAGGTGATTGATCATCCTCAAGGCAAGACACGACTCTTAGAGCTGCTTGCCGACTACAGAAACATTGTAACCTTGCCAGGGGAACAGTTAGGACACACAGATATAACTTCCCATCATTAAAGGAAGGCACAAATCCTGTCTATGTACCAGCTTACCGACTACCACATAGCCAGCGCGCTGTAGTTCAGGGTATGGTCCAAGATATGCTAGATGAGAATGTTATTACGCATTTTAAGTCCCCTTTCAATTGCCCTTTATTCCTAGTCCCAAAAATGGATGGTAGTTGGCGCCCAGTTATTGATTTCAGGCACGTGAATGAATGTACGATCCCAGATAGGTACCCCATACCAGTCTTGGGTGATATATTGCAGTTCTTAGGTAAGGATGATGCTGTATTTAGTAACTTAGATTTGCTTAGTGGGTATTGGCAGATACCACTAGATGAGAAATCACGAGAGGTTGCGGCATTTAGTACCCCCTGGGCCACTTCGAGTTCCTACGTATGCCTTTTGGTCTCAAGAATGCCCCACTGATGTTTCAAAGAATGATCAACACCCTGTTTGCCGGATTGATAGGTACCACAGTCTGCGCTTATTTGGATGTCATCTTGATGGCATCTGGTCTTCACCCTTCCTTATAAGATGTGGCAAGAGAGAGCTTAGGTCAGCATTTGAAAGGGCCGGGCGTTCAGGGCACTGACGCCCTGAGGCCCCACTCTCCCTCCACGCCTCACATAGAAAGGACGTCTTTAAGCAGGTCTATTTACATAGCCTCCGTCCTTCTCTTAACACTCATAGTTACAGTGATAAGTTACGGTTGATTTACCCTTTGGAATTGTCTTAGTTGTTCCTGAATAAATGGATAACAGTCAACTTGGGCTTTGCTACTAATACCCAATAAAATATAAACATTCCAGCCTAGTTAACTCCGACAGAACCCTACAGTTAACAGGCTATGACAGCTTTATACAAGCACTCAGATACTGATTTAGTTTTGCAAGACCATTATACAACGAACATGTAGTGTAAATATACTATTTTATAGAAACTGCGAAGAAACTGTAGCTTGACTATTTTTTCATTAGGTAGTGGCTTATTTTCCTCTTGGTTAACACCTCCATTATCCAGTAACATCACGTAATAATATCTTATCATTCATGGTATCACTCAGCATATCAATTGGTGTCCTAAATATGTGTAACATAAATGAGGTATAATTCATACATGAATATCGGTTTTAGGGTATGAAAACATGATTTTGCTGTCTCTCTTATTTTTTTATCTTTTATTTAAAATTATACGATTTACATATATACATAGATATTGCATATTAATATATTTGTCCGTGAAATATTTGGATTATTTTTCTTTCACAATACACATGATCATCCATTTATTATAACGTATCCTGCTTTTAATAAATGCTAGAATCTCAACATTATAATTTTCCTTCCTACTTAACCACACACAGTAAATATAACCTGACATAAGCATGATCATTGTATTTTTATCCTTATTATTAGTATAGCTTTTTTTTTTTGCGGGGTTGAGCCCACCGGGCACAGGTCATCGACCAACATGGGGGCCGAGGGGGCGAAAAAATAAGAATAAAAAGAAATTAAAAATAGAAAAGAAAAAGACCATATTAATCAACACCACGAAGATGCTGGAAAACCAGCTTTTTAAAGTGAGACAGATTGTAAGAGTATGGAAACACAGAAGAAGGCAGCCACTGAGAAACAGGGGGCACCGCCGGCAAGACGAGTGTTACGAAACACGGCCTTGCCGGCGGTACACAAGATGCCAAATCCACCGAACATTGCCTGTTAAAGTACCTGTAAAAGAGGGAGAGTGAAGTAACTGTGAGGCGAAGAGAAAGGGAAGAAAGATTATCAAATAAAGGAGGAGAGTCAATAAGACGAAATGCCTTTGATTCCACCCTATCTAACAGTTGGGCAGAAGAAGAGCCACCCCAGAAATATTTTTTTATTAACATTGCAGACTGTGTTCAGGATATTTTTACACCATTTAATTATATTTTTGTTATAAAATATATTTAGTCTCTGATTTGTTGGTAGAGTTTCATGAATATACTTATATATGAATCCTCTCTGATGTGGATCCATATATTTACATGTAATATTTTTCCAAATAAAAGGCCATTTAAACAGCGGATACTTTTCTTCAACTGCTAGTTTAGTCCATGTCATTAATATATTGTATGCATCTTTATTCCTGACTTTGGGAAAGTAATCATGCCCTATTATCTTTCTTAGGGTATTGATTGCATTATTATAATAAGGTGGAGACAAGTAGGAAACATCATCTGAAGGTTTCATATCTAGTAGATAACTGGATCTTATACGTGTATACTATTGAGTTAAAGAGTTACCCTTTTACTGGTCTGAAGCAATTTATATGAAAGTTGTATATGATATAGCAGCTGCTTTACAAAACACATTAACTGGTCAGAAAATGGCAAATGAAATTCAACACCAGCAAGTGCAGCGTATTTAATATTGGAAGAACAAACACTGTCAATGTATACAGTGTTTCGAACCCCGCCACCAATTGTCATGATCTACCTACCCAGCACTACGAACCACGCCATCTTTTGTCCTGATCTACCTACCCAGCACCACGAGCAACGCCATCTAGGGACGAAACACGAGTATGACTCGTCTTAGTTACCACTCCCGGGTTTCCCTTCTCCATATCCTGGTTGTTGCGTCACCTCCTCAAAGTCTTCTATGTCAGCTCCAATTCGAGGAGCGAGCACTACACTCTGGGAAGTGACCACAGGATCACCTATCCTCTACCTACGGCACAGTGACTACCGACCGTCTTCTACAATACTCAGCCTTACTCGTCAGCCATCTCAGCTCCGCACTTAAGTATTTGTAATCTTGTATTGCCTCCCCCACGTCCACTTGCTTCAAATTATCGTATGTTGTATTAATATGTATATACTGTTAATGTTTAGGTTAAGTATGGTTAAGGGTAAATTATAGGAAGCTGAATATTTTGTTAAGGAATTTATGGTACTTTATTATACACAACAAAAACTCGCATCCTTTGTCTACCCTTTTATAGTCCGATTGTCTTTGTTTTTTTTTTGTTGTTGCCAGTTGGGATCTGGGTAGACTTTTAACTATATTCTAAATCCCCAACTCGTAACAACAGCCTTAGCAACATCAACCTATAGAAGTCAACTTGTGAAAGAGACTTACGAGTACTTGTAAGCCCGGACCCATGGCCTAGAAAACAGTGCGTTAATGTTCGTAATAAGGCAAACAGAGTATTAGGCTTTATATATAGAAGTGTAAGTAATAAGAGTGCAGAGGTCTTATTGCAACTATATCTTGCGCTAGTCAGGCCGCACCTCGATTATGCGGTTCAGTATTGGTGCCCTTATTATAGAATGGACAAGTAATCGTGGGCCCTTCGTGCCCTGTGGCGAGTCCCGTGGTACAGTTTACCAAGGCGTGAAAGTTCGAAGGCTCATGCTTGGCTAGCGCGCAACCGCAATCTGGCGGTTTTCCAGATGGTCGTGGTTGTTATAATCATGGTCGTGGTTGTTATAATCATGGTCGTGGTTGTTATAATCATGGTCGTGGTTGTTATAATCATGGTCGTGGTTATCATAATCAGAATCGTAGTTATTATAATCATGGTCGTGGTTATTATAATCATGGTCCTGGTTGTTATAATCATGGTCGTGGTTGTTATAATCATGGTCGTGGTTGTTATAATCATGGTCGTGCTTGTTATAATCATGGTCGTGGTTATTATAATCATGGTCGTGGTTGTTATAATCATGGTCGTGGTTGCTATAATTATGGTCGTGGTTGTTATAATCATGGTCGTGGTTATGATCATGGTCGTGGTTGTTATAATCATGGTCGTGGTTGTTATGATCAGTGATGGTTGCTATAATCATGGTCGTGGTTGTTATAATCATGGTCGTGGTTGCTATAATCATAGTCGTGGTTATTATAATCATGGTCGTGGCTGTTATAATCATGGTCGTGGTTGTTATAATCATGGTCGTAGTTGTCATAATCATGGTCGTGGTTCTTATAATCATAGTCTTGATTGTTATAATCATGGTCGTGGTTATGATCATAGTCGTGGTTGTTATAAGCATGGTCGTGATTGTTATAATCATGGTCGTGGTTATTATAAACATGGTCGTGGTTGTTATAATCATGGTACTGGTTGTTGTAATCATGGTCGTGGTTATGATCATGGTCGTGGTTGGTATAATCATGGTCGTGGTTGTTATATTCATAGTCGTGGTTGTTATAAACATGGTCGTGGTTGCTATAATCATAGTCGTGGTTGTTATAATCATGGTCGTGGGTGTTATGATCATGGTCGTGGTTCTTATAATCATGGTCGTGATTGTTATATTCATGGTCGTGGATGTTATAATCATGGTCCTGGTTGTTATAATCATGGTCGTGATTGTTACAATAAGGGTCGTACCTGAGACTAACACAGGTAGAATAAACCCCACACCTAATCTTTAATCTCAATAAACCCAGATTAACCTCACAGAATCAACAGGATTAGAGACCATTAGGATTTTACCACCAATACCAATAGATTTCACGCTGGATTAATAACAAAACATTTAATCACATTTCCAATAGGTAATGTCTTACGGATACTGTAAGTATCTAGTATACTATAGGAAGGAATAGAATAAAGGTTAGAATAATTAGTAAATAAATATTCGCCATAAGAAGAGGTTAAAATCATAAAAAAAATGATTATGAATCACCGATGATCATTCCTAGATAAATTATATTATGAAGAGAAGTGACCTTGATTCTGCTTAGATTAGTCACCATCTGGTCAAGTTATCACCTGTGTTAAGTCATCATAGTCATCATCTACGTTAGTCAGTTTTAGGCCCATCTCACATGACTGACCGACCATCGATGTTCTTTCTACGCGAGGGTGTTAGTTTTCAATGCGTCTTATTATTTAAGCTGGTGGATGTAAGACCAGCTACCATCACTGACGCAGCTATGGTCAATTTGGTGTTATTCGTGTTTATAAATGCCTTCTAATCTGTCTCAAGTCTATCCGTCCTGTCTATTGCCATCCCAACTGTCTGTTCGTCTGCGTGGTGTTTGACTGTAAGCCCGTCTGTACTCTTTGTGTCGTCAAATCTGTCTGTCTTATCCGTTGTTGGCGTGTGTCTGCCTGTTTGTCTAATGTGAACCAGTCAGTCAACTGTCTGTCTGTCTGGCTGTCATGTTAGTTGCCATATTGTCTATTTGTGCATGCGTCAATCTGTCTATTTTTGTCAACCTCCTGTCTGTTTCACTGTCTATATTCACCCTGTGTAGTCATGTCTGTCTGTATGTGTCTGTTGTCTTTGTCTTTCATAAGTCTGTCTATCTGTCTGTCTTTCTGTGTGTCCTTGAATCTGTCTGCATTATGACTTTTGTTTGTCCGCTTCTCTCTCTCTCCATTTTTATCCGGACTATCTCTATCTTTATTTATATATCTCTATGTCTCTGCATTACACTACTCATCATATTTAGCACGTTTTCTTCCTTTAAAAAACACATCCCTCCATTCATACCTCCACCTCTCACTATCCCTCTCTACCATCTCCTTTCCTCGCTCTCCTCTTAAGGATATTAATGTTTCTTCTCCTACTCTTCCCTCTTTCTATCTTCTCCATGCATTCCTGTTATTATCTTTTTATCTCTTCTCCTTTTCCATGTACAGTCACCACAGGAATAAGCATACACTGTAGCCTCGTAAGGTCCGAAAATGCTTTGGTAACGTGGAAACTGCGCATCCAGACGCATGATGAAACTCAACTCCCCTCACCTGTTATCTCTAACTATTTTCTGTTTCCCCTTCTTTATTCTTCTATTTACTCATCTTCCTTCCTTTTCTAATCCAAACAACATTAAAAAAAGTAGGCTAAGAGAAAAAGTGGGGGGGAGGAGGAGGGAGCCGTACGATAACTGCAATCGTCCGGCTGGCTGACAGGGCACAGGGACATCTTTTGCCAGCGTAAATATTTTCGTTAATTAATGCCTTACTAAATTAACCATCGACATGGGACCAGGTTTGTTTCACTCTACGAATTTTTTGCGATTTTTCCACCAAGTTTGATGAAAAACGATTGTGCCGTTTCGGCTGCCCAGAACAGACAGACAGACAGACACACGCCTAGTCTTATAGTATATTAGATACAAGTGAACGTGGGCCCTTTGTGCCCAGTGAAAGTTTGAATGTTGGTGCTTGGCTAGCGCGCAACCGCCGTCCGGCTGACAGCGTACAGCGACAAAAGATTAATAATGCCTTCCTAAAGAAACCATGGACATGGGACCAGGTTGGTTCCACTCGACGAATTTTGTGCGATTTTTCCACCAAGTTTGATGAAAAACGATTGTGCCGTTTCGGCTGCCCAGAACAGACACACAGACAGACAGACAGACAGACACACGGCTATTCCTATAGTATATTAGATACTCTATATATGTGTTAATACATTTGTGTTATATAATTATATCACCCTTCGTAATTTTTCATGAGCTGTCAGGTGCATGTTCAGATCACGTGATGGGTATTTTCCTCTATTAAGTAGGGTCTCAAGGATAATTAGGTCAGTCATTAGAAGCCATCTCTCTGCCCTCAGTTATCACTTAACCCTCTCGAGAAAGAGACGTTGATTCCCAAGCTTCCACATAAGCTTGCCGTCTATTCTTCTAACACTACAGCTTTCAGTGTTAATTACGGTATTCTCCTTATTGAAGTGTACACGGCATTATTTTTATAAATAAATGGAGAAAATACAATTTGGGTTTTGACAGCTTAACCCAACAAACTAGATTGCTCCACGGCTGTTGTATGACAGCTCCAAAAACTGTTATATCGCATTGTGGACAAAAACTTGGCATCTAAAAAACTATACTATAATTATTTCGTGTTCTGGAATGTTAAGGTCTTACATAACACGTTGTGGCTGTTTTGGAGGAGCCCACAACGCGAATTTCGCTTTCTGGTAATGTTTTTGTATCCAGAAGGCGTTGTTGTTTTTTTTGCTCAGTAGCGAATTCGATGTTTGAGCCCAATAAATACACACACATTAAGTAAATATCATTGGTTCTCTGTAAGCCAGAGCTGTAATAAATTTGTGTATTGTTTCCTTTTATTTCTTATTTCTATTTATTTACTTTCTTTTACTCTCTCTTCATTCTCTTGTTCTGTTTCGTTATTCCTACTCTTTGTTTCGACAAGTAAAGGAGAGAGTTAGAGAGAGAGGGGAAGAGGTGGGGCTGTGGTTGAGGGGGGGGGGGGGTATGGTTTGTGGTCAGACAGCCACCCTCACTCAAAGGGGAGAATGGGAAGAGAGGACAATAACATATAACGGATAATAGGGATAACATGCGACAACTGAGACACTAGGTGATAGTTATATTGCTACTCAGAACTCACTATATTACTGCCTAACACCACAAATATGTATGACAAATGTTTTACTCAATACAAAGAGGGGGAATTTATGACACTCTTAACGGTTCCTCGTTTAGTAAACACTCTCTATTAAGAGAGACAATTACACTTCAAAACAACAAACCTATTCTCCTAGCTAGTTAAACAGAGTTACACAACTCACAATAGATTTCGTGAAATGGATGAAACTTTAAATGCACTGACTAATTATTGTTATTCCACTCGCCATCGACACCCTCTATGTTCACTGACACAAACACCAACCTAGACTGTCCCTTAAACAAAGGAGGCCTATAGGAAGTGATATGCTTATGATGTCACGTCTCACAGGCTCTCCCTATTGGTTCAGGCTTAAGGCACTCACACTGTTATTGGTCAGTTTGAGCGGGAATACCTGGACAGGCTCTCTGTAATTAAATTATAATGCATCTGTTATTCATTGGATCATAAATGCAACACCACATAGAGAGGCCGCATTGACAATGCTGACTGTACCAGGTGGAAGTGAAAGAGGATGTACCTGTGTCTTCAGCTCTAGGGAATTGAAGTTATCGACAAAGATGCGCGTATGTTGATCAGTGGTCCTCCTCACTCTGCTGTATGACAGATAGACACGAGTCACTTACAGGAGGCACCTAAAAGCACTTGAAAACTTAAATTAATGTAGTCTACATTCCGCCCTCCGAGTTAGCTGGGAAAACAAGAGAACAAATCCCAGTATTATCGCTGATACCAACTGTAGGAGCATCGAGGCTGCCATTATCCATAAACAACTACGTTGGACTGTCCATGTTACTGCCAGTGCAGGTACTTTGCAGTCACCCAACGAATGGTAAACATAACCCTGGCGGGCAATGGAAAATATTTGAGGATAGTCTTAACCAATACAAACCTGAAAAAGTGCTAAAGCGACCTCCTCATCTGGTAGACGATCACCACACGAGAATGTGAAAATGTGGCAATACTTTCGAATTAGCCCGACTGCATACCAAGGCAGAAAAAGATGCCACCGCCACTCCTTCCACACGAGATGTAGTCTTCCACACGTGCAGCACGTGTGACGGCCTGGCTGGTCCCATATCGACCTCTCGCGTCACCTCAGAGCTCACCAATAAAGTTGACATCTTTAATGACTCGTATCATTGTACTGTATCATACTCCATTCTGAATAACAGCAAAGTAGTAGAAGTAGTAGTGTGTGATAACGGCTTACTGAAAAAACATGGCAGCCATAAGGCTAAAGATATACATTTATATGAAAAGTCGGTGACAAATAGTATATACTCATAAGTAACATGAGTGGTATCACCGTAGAAATATGGTACTGTACTGTATATAATAATAAGAGGAAAAGTTATTCAACAGGAAATTTCAGCTCAGTAACAATACAAAAGTAAGGTTGGTAGGGAGTGAACACACTGGTCAACTGCAAGTTGTTGATTTTTTTTATAATGCTTAAGACTGGGCTGTTCTTATGGCGATCAGTAGTAGTCGTATGGGCTGGATGCTTCTAATCCGTAAAGCTATGTTTTCATGGTCAATAAATCAACATTTAGCATCTATAAGCATATATTCTAAACCATAGCTTCATTTTCAGGTAATATTCCAATCGCGTTCCCTGCCGGATAAAAGTATGTTACTGTAGCGAAATTTATTGGGTTTTATAGGCATAATTATATATTTATCTTCCACATAGGTGTAATGAGGGTAAAGTAAGAAGCACAATTAAAGTAAGAATTATTAGTAATAGGATTGTAAAGTGAGGAAAGTATGGTAGCGTGGCCGATTAGCTGTTTAACTGTTAGGGGAAAACTCTAAACACCACTTTCAAGTACAGGTATTTATTAGTTAACTGACTGGCATGAACACATTAATAAATCATTTTATCGAAGTTACTAGACAATGACTCCCGGATACAAACATGAAATGGATACACTTCCCACCGTAAGTAATTCATCATATGAATTGCTCTGGCAATGACTCACGTGTGATCTGAGGGAGGCCCAGCGGCTGGGGAATGTCTGTAGGTGCTGTTGGACTCTGTCTCCTGTGGGAGACTCTGCTAGCTGGGGACTCGGTGATGGGGAGGGAAGTGTCCCTCCCGACCTGAACTAGTGACGAGCGTAACTCCGCCTTCCTCTGAGTACTTTCTCTCCCTGCCTGTCTCCGTCTGTTCTTGGGAAGGAGCTGTCGGCCCCTTAAATTGGCGGTGTCAGTCCGGCAGATGACGTCGAGACAGCTGTGTTTGCCCATGTGCATGGTGTGGGCTGGAGGGTAGTTTCTTGAGTTAACACGGTTATGAATGCATGGTGGTGAGAACTCTGGTTCCCTTTGTGACCATGACCTCCTTTGGGTCAAGTCTAAATCTCACCTTATCTAAATCTCACCTTAATTACTGCCGGGTGTGTCAACTTACCTGGGTGTACGCTGCTCCTCTACTCACTGTTATATGTGTTGTTTTTCTTTGAGCTTTAAGCTATGGTCTGACAAACAATCATTCACCTCCTGTTGTTAGGTTCTGAATAATAAGTTCTATATACAGGAGAGAACACAAACACCTGTATAGTTTTGTAGGTTCGGTTTACTGGATAAGAGTATGTACACAAAGGAGAGCAGCACTCTCTCTTGACTAGGCTCCCGGTCAACTGCTATAGGCGACGTATGGCAAGTGATACATTAGCAGCTTCCATACGTCGCCAGGCACATTAATTAAGCGTGTGGGATATGGTAATAACATTGCCACACGCTGCTAGCTAGGCTGAATAAATAATACATAAATGGAGCACATACATAATATACATACATGATATATAATCCAGCATACATAATATACATACACCTCCCTCCCCCCTATACGCTCATAGCAAAGTCTTGAGCGGACCTTTTCTTTTGGATCCGTTCTGAGCGTCGAGGGACTTCATCACTGGGAAGGGTATGGGACTCAACACTGGTGGCGGGGCCAGCAGAAGGCATTGTTACGGGTCGGAGAAAACGGCGGTTCCTCCACCACACACGACCACTGGGTAACCGCACCTGGTAGTCCCGTGACCTGCCGAGACCCATGACTACGCCTACTTTGTCCCAACGTAGGGAGGTCGGGTCCTGAACACGGACTTGGGTGCCGACACTCAACCTGGGGAGAGAACGGGCGTGGTCATTGTAGCGGGCGACGACGTCCTGAACACGTTCGGCGGCTCGGCGATCACAATCCTCTGTCTTGGCCTGCCACTCCTTGGAGAAGGATTGAGGGTGAGCAGGGACACAAGAACGAAGGGGGCGTCCATACAAAACCTGGGCAGGGGAGCGTCCGGTGTAGTTAGGTGTGTTGCGGAGTTCAAGAAGACCCCTGTCGAAGGCCTCGCAGTCAATGTTCCCAGAAGGGGCCACCTTAAGGATGAGGTGCTTCAGGGATTTGACAGCAGCCTCAGCGTGGCCGTTGGACTGCGGGTAATGGGGCGATGACAACACATGCCGGACTCCCCATCGGTCAAGGAACGCAGCAAAGTCCCGGCTTGTGAACTGAGGCCCTCCGTCGGTTCGCAGGCGTACAGGAACGCCCACGTCACGGAAGTAGTGGCGGAACTTGCTGATGGTGGCGGCAGACGTCGTGTCATTACCGCACTTGATGACAACCGGCCAACCAGAGAGACGGTCGACGATAACGAGGAAGGACTTTCCTGACACACAGAAAAAGTCGGCCGACACAGACTCAAAGGGGCGGGTGGGGTTGTCGTCACTCATAAAGGATTCCTGCTGCTGGCTGGGTTGTAATACGCGGCGGGGCTTACACACCTGGACAGCATTGGAGATGTCGGGGTCGATGCCAGGCCGGAACACAGTCTGTCTTGCACGCCGTTTGGTGGCCTCGGCTCCACAGTGACTGTCGTGGAGGCGAGCCAAGGCGTGGAAACTTGAAGCAGCAGGGACAACTACCGAAGGAGAGGTGTCACTGGCCAGAGGTAGGGGCAGGGCGGCAGCAGGGTAGTTGCTGCTCCCTTCGTGCACCCTGTTGGCGTGTTTTACCTCGAGAATCGGTGTTGGGAAGTCCTGGGGGATGATGGCCAACTCTTGGCAATGTCTGTAGGACAGCAAAGGAGTCGGGACGCCATTATGCACATCAATCCAGGCTTGACACGACCTGTTGCCAAAGGTGACGTGTGCATAGAGTGAACCTAGGGCCGGGGTCATCTGTGAACCATCTGCCATAAAGCGGAGATCCTTGGGGGGCGGTCCTAGATCACTTGGAGAGAGCCCCAAGCATTGCAAATGCTGGGGACCGATGACTGTAGCATCAGCGCCGGTGTCGGGCAACATCTGAAGACGGGATGACACACCGCCGTAGGTCACGATGACGCTGATGTACTGGGGGACTTTGGTCCTGGGACGCGGGGGGGAGCACACATTCCTAATGTGGCTCGAGCGTTGTCAGGAGTCGTCGTACCTCTGATTGGAAGACTGTGGGCGGCCCTCTCTGGTGGAGGGGGGCTGAAGCTTCCGCCGACGCGGTCCCTTGGGTATGTTGGAAGGGCAACACTTGTCATAGTGGCCCAGACGACCACACACATTGCACTGGACGCGTTTGGCTGGGCACCGTACTGTGAGTGACCAGTGGCCCTTACGGTCACAACTGTTGCAGGTAGACTGAGCAGCTGGACACACCTGTGTTCCGTGCTGCTTACCACAGTTGTTGCAAAATAAACCAGGCGTGGACGTGGTGGGCGAAGGCGTAGGAACGGACTTCTTGTCCTTCTTGTACCGGGACACAGCGCGTACAGCTGTGGGGGGAGCACGGATGGCAGAGGTGGCACACCTGGCAGCCTCATAGGAGCGACATATCGTCAACACATCCTTAAGAGAAGAGGAAGAGTCGAGGGAGGTGAGGCGTTGGACAAGTTCCTCGTCCTTAACACCCATCAGGATCACCTGCCTCAACTGGGTCTCCTCGCACTGCTGGTGGTGGCCTGGACATATATCTACCTCTTCCGAGGCTCTCTTAAGACGCACGTAAAAGGCATCAAAAGACTCACCCTCCATCTGTCTGCAGCTAAACAATTCCCTCCTGCGCAGAGCTTCATTCTGCTGTCCTTTGATGTGCCGTTGTAGAACGTCCAGTACCTCCTCTACAGACAGCAAAGAGGTTGGGGGTACCTGCAACGTATGTTCCAAGACACGCTGAATTTCCAAGGACAGGCACATGCGCAGCTGGATGAGTTGTTTAGGCTGTGACAAACTCTGGAGATCCACCATTGTAGAGTAATCAGTCCACCGTCGCCGCCATTCACGAAAAGTCTGGAAAGTCTCATCAGGCTTCAAGATGGGCGGCGTTTGAGCTGCTGCTTTAGGTGGGGCTGGGGGGTGTGAAGGAAGCATGGATGAGGTATCTGAACCAGTCAGTACCGAGGCAGTGTTAGAGCCAGGGGCTTGGTTAACAGTGAGGCGAGATATCAAGGCTTCAAACCGTTCACTGTCTTCCAATCTCCGTTGGTTGTCTCGTTCTGCCTCTGCTTGCCTTCTGTGCTCATCCGCCAAACGTCTGTGGGCTTCATCCTCGCGTTTCTCATCTCTCATAAACTTCAGTAAAGCAATTATCTCTGGAGACAACGCTGAATATTGAGGTGAGGGACTGCGCCATGTGGGGGCTGAAGCGTCGTGGCCGGTCTGGTCATCCATCTCTGCGGGGCTATCACCCGCCTGAGTCATCCAGACGCTGGGTCCACGGCTACGTAAGGCGTGAGACATAACTACTTCCTCTGTGTACTATGTCTTAAATCAGTGTTGACCGGTCAGCCCGTCGTATCAACAAGATTTCAGACAAAAAATTAATTAAATACACAGATAAGTAGGTTATATATATAAAATATATATAAGGAAGCCGCGCGGTCAGCGAGTGTCGTGTGCGAGTGAGTGTGTGTCCTGGGCGGGGGAGCGTCTCGCCCCAGCTGTGAGGGGGGGTGGAGGGAGAGGCGCGGCGACTCCCAGTCAGTCTAGTTACCCTCAGGACGCGGTCAGAGACGGGTGCACTGAACTTTACTCCTTACAAATGCCCAGAACGTGCCGTATACCTTGGGAATCCTTTAGAACAAGGTCACACATGAATGGCACGAACACACAATGCACTAAACACTTCACAGAAAATCACTGTCACTGCTCAAAGTTGCTGAAATTCTTCGAGGCGAGGTGACGCGCGCGGGAGTTGACCCAAGGCTTGACCCAAGACGGGAGGGGGCCCTAGCCGGCTTTCTACAAACTTTGCACTATCACTCGTAATTATCCAGTAAGACTACGCACTGCGCCATGTTAGGTTCTGAATAATAAGTTCTATATACAGGAGAGAACACAAACACCTGTATAGTTTTGTAGGTTCGGTTTACTGGATAAGAGTATGTACACAAAGGAGAGCAGCACTCTCTCTTGACTAGGCTCCCGGTCAACTGCTATAGGCGACGTATGGCAAGTGATACATTAGCAGCTTCCATACGTCGCCAGGCACATTAATTAAGCGTGTGGGATATGGTAATAACATTGCCACACGCTGCTAGCTAGGCTGAATAAATAATACATAAATGGAGCACATACATAATATACATACATGATATATAATCCAGCATACATAATATACATACACCTGTCAAGACCAAAGCTTCCATACCAGAGAACTGATGACATATATAGACAGTGATCATGGTAATATCATGTGCACTTGTGCAGTATCTAGAATAGCCTCTGAGGCGATAATGCATCCTAACATTTTACAACAATATTCGTCTAATTACTGATATGTATGTTTCTCTACTATCTTTGTTTGATCTGACAAAACTCACTATACCTCCCGCTAAGATCAAAGTTTCTATGACATGAGAAAAGACACATACACCGTTAGTTACAACAGTAGTAGCTCAACTAGGATAGTTACTGAGCTAAAGAACCTTCATATCTAGAATAGTATCTGAGAAAAATACGAATCACATTTTACAAACAATAACAGGAGTTTCATGGCCTTTCTAGCCCATGTCAAAATAATGAATAGCTCAAACAGCAGTATAGCTGCAACATAGCATTAGAGAGTACAAAACATTGATCAAATGAACTCATAGAAAAATTCACTAATCTTTCTTAAAAAGAAAAAACATTTTCTGTAGTAAATATTATCAGATGCAAGAGAATGAAATATTTCATTGTACAGTATACCAAAAATACGCCTTCTTTTACATGTTAGTTTTTTTTTTTTAGCATTAAACATATACAACAGCAATACAATAGTGAGGCCCAGCATGGCTCACATTCTCGACCAGCTGGTCTCAGGGATACTGGCAGTACAGCCAGAGTGGTAGGTTGGTCCTTTCTATGATCCACCTCTTCATCGTCGACTCTTCTGAAGTTAGCACAGCACGTCTTATTAGGGTATGTCATAGGAGGGAAGATCAGCTAAAACTAATGGCCCATCACTTCTTTGGTAGATTATAGTGTATATAAACAGACAATAATTTCAGTTTCAATGTTTTGCAACCTTTTGCTAGGTAAATTTTAGCGTGAAATTTATCGAAAATCTAACGTACAGCTGCATTAGTGCATTACAATTAAATAGTGAACATTGCCTTCTGACTTCATTCTTTAACAACCCAACTAACAATATTTTTTTCTGTTTCAGTTTCTGATGCATTTATAAGTTGATAATATTTGCGATGGCTGCTTCTGTCAGGACGAGGAACCAAAAATCCAGCCAACTCAGTCACTATCTTGGGTCTGGGAGATAGCTCCTGAAGTCGGAGTTGCCTACATTGAGAGATGCTTTGAGATACGGTGTTTTAATCAGGCAAATCAGTGAAAAGAACCAAAGAACTTACACAAACAAAGACATTGCCAGTGATATGACCAAAGCTGTCTTGGCACAGTACACTCTGGCTAACGCTCAGTTCAAGCCTCCAGTCATAACAAGTCCGAAGAAGATTAGTGAGAGACTGCTAGCCAGTTGGGAAAAGACAAGAGATATCTCTCTTGGGAGAGGAAAACTTGCAGTTAAGGACAGCTTTGCCAAGCAACTGGACCTGTTATTTGACATAATTACTTGCCTGCCCAATTGTTCTCTGTCCTGAGTTTGGATGTGATCGTGACTGTAAATCCGAGGCCCACATCTCCTGTATTTGCAAGCGTGAACTGAAGATTCCTGTGATCGAACTGGCATTTGTCAAAGCACAGAGAGAGAAGACTGGCAGTATAGGGGCTCTCATGATTTCTAGCCAAGATATTCCAGAGTCCAAGAGACAGGAGGCTGCCACAGAGAGACAGAAGAGGAGAAGAGTTGCCGAGGAAAAGAGACTTGAGAAGGCCCAGGGTGAGGTAAAAAAGGCCGATGATTGGAGTCAAACTGATTCAGTGTTTAATGACTTCCCCATGGCTGATCCGAGTGCTGACCAGGAGAATGGTGACTTTGTCCCTAACCCAGAAAATAATGATCCCAAACCTTCCAGGCATAAGATTCGAAATAGGAAAGATATCCCGAGCATAGCTCTGGCCAGCATGCGACACCACACTGGTCTCAGAGAAACTGCAGAGATAGCAACAGCTGCCTGGATTGACGGTGGTTTGATAACACCTGATGATGTTCACCTGGTGATAGATCATAACAAAGTAAGGAGAGCTCAGGAGAAACTTGTCAGTAACCTAGAAGAGGAGTTTGATAAGGGGATAAGAGAAAATGGAATCAATTGTTTGTTCTTTGATGGGAGAAGGGATGACACTAAAGTGTTCATGAAAGTTGGAGATTCTGACAAGTTGTTCCCTGCCATGGTGAAGGAGGAACTCTACTCCTGATGCAGTGAACCAGGAGGGAAGTATTTGTGGCATTTCACTCCAGAGAAAGATGACATCAGGAAACCAGCTGAGATAGTGGCAGATAACATTGTGAACTGGCTCAGAGAGAGGAACGTAGACCAGACCCTGCAGGCCATTGGAGGGGACAGCACCAACACGAACACAGGGTGGCAAGGGGGGGTCATACAGTGGATAGAGCGGAAGATTGGGAGGAAGCTGGACTGGATTGTTTGTGACCTCCACACCAACGAGTTGCCACTCAGACATCTGATCCAGGAGATGGATGGCAAGACTCTTTCAAACAACAGATGGTCTGGTCCTCTTGGCAAGATGCTGGACTCTGCCACTGAGTTAGAAATAAATCCGAGCTTTGAAAAAATCACAGTTGGCCCTCCACTCGTTGAGCTTGCACATACTGTCATTGACGACTGAGTACTGACCAGTACTATGGTTACATGATTTGCAGTGCCATCAAAACTGGGGTCATGCCTGATAGACTTGCTTACCTGCAGATAGGTCCAGTCTCACATTCTAGGTGGCTCACAACGGCTCTCAGGTTCTGCAGAATTTGGGTCGCTCATCATAAACTGAAAGGGAACCAGCTTCACAACCTGAGACTTATTGTCCAATTCATCGTGAGTGTCTACTTGCCAAATTGGTTCAACACCAAGGTCAAGTCATCGTTCTCCGAAGGTCCGAGGCATGTTCTCTTCCACCTTGAGCTCCTGAGGAGTCAGCCAAGGAAGGTTGTTCAGATTGTGGAGCAGACTGTGAGGAGATCTTCCTGGTATGCTCATCCCGAGGCAGTTCTGCAGACAATGCTCTGCAGTAAGGATGAGGAGGAGAGAAGAATGGCAGTCAAAAAGATCTTGGATATGAGACTTATGAGAGGATCTGGGCATGACGAATCAGTTGGTGACTATTCCTTCAGGGTCAAGAAGACTCCTGAAGTCAATCTAGGTGCCAAGACCCTCACTGATCTCATAGATCTGGATAACATCCAGGCTGGCAGTGAGCCCCCTCTTTCCTGCAGCCTCACCAATGTTCAAGTCAGAGCTTTCCTGGACAACCCCATGCATGTCCCTGCCTGGCCCTCGCACACCCAGAGTATAGAGCGTTGTGTACAGCAAGTGAGCGAGGCCAGCAGTCACGTGTACAGCCAGGAGAGGAGGGAAGGCTACATCCGAGCTCAGGTGGTCAGCAGGGAGGTGATGAGGAGAAACAGAAGCAAGAAAGACATGTTCTCTATGGTGTGCAGCAACATCGGGTCGTAGTAGTAAAACCGGTTTTTGTATTTGATGATTTTGTTTTCTAAAGGAATATTGAATTTAATAAATGTGTCAAGATCATTCGTTTTACTATTCTGGATCATTTTCATCCTAATAAATTAACCTGATACATTTACTTTAATTTAAATAAGCTATTTAGTGGTGTTGGTAAAAGGGTGGGAATACTGAATTTTCATAAGATTTCAAGTTAAAATTTACCTAGCAAAAAATGAAAACTTTTCAAATCTGAAGATATCACATGATTCTGCACATAGAACTACATCATTAATACCATGGGCCGAATTTTCAAACTGAAAAAAAAAAAAATTCGCCTCCGTATGACACACCCTAACGTCTTATGCCTTCTCTCTTCGCAATGTACGTTTTTCTTTCTTCAATATGGCACCTTGTATGTTTTGTTTTCACACCTTATGTCTTCTTCTCACTTCCTCCTGGTTTATAATGCAACTTTCCTTTTGCAGCAGTTTCTATCATATTCCAGATGGGTTTTTCCAGCCCTATCTGAGTTTTTTCTCTCCAGCATCATTTTCATATTCCCAATGAGTTTTTCTAGTTCCAATTGAGTTTCCTCTGTACAGCATTATTTTCCGATATATTTTAGATATTTTTCTCAGTTCCATCTGCATTTCCTCTATGTGTAGAGCATCATATTCCGCCAATCCGTCCGGGGATAGCCAGTCACATTGGGGTGGGTGCCATCACTCTGGACGACGTGTGGGGCAGAATCAGCATCTCGGGACCCGATCTCGGTACCAGAGTTGCACAGGCACCGGTCCGCCCTGTACTACGCACCTGCAGCAGAAATCCCCTCCCTGGTTCGGCTGGCGAGGGTTTAATATGTGGTAGTGTATTATCCGTCTCTTCACAGAACTTCCTAAATTAGAAAAATATAAAATCTCCTTAATCTTAGACCAAGGGAGGACTTGAAAGAAGTGTAGTGTTGTGTGGTTGGGTGTAGGTGAAATGCTGCATTCATCACGTTGCTTCTCCTCTGCTCGTACCTGCTGTGGTTGGAGTCAATGCTTGGTCCATCGTCACCTCTTAATTGCTGCTGTTGTCATAAGGCACCGTCATCCTACCCGATCACTACATACAGCTTGGACATGCTAGGTCAGGTCATATCCAAGTAAGATGGTTAACTCCAACATCCGGCTGGCCATGGGGGCGTTAGTGTGTGTGAGACATTTGACAGAAAAAGACAATCCTGAAGGGATGATCGATTAATTGGAAGTGCATCCGTAAAATATTATTTATTTTTACTTTATACTACATGTCAATGTTTGGCAACTATTTGTTCCATCTCGACAATGTTCTCATTACACATAGGCCGGTACGGGGATGATAGCTCTGCTCTTTACGGCTTAACACTATTTCTCAACATGTATCATTCTAGCATAAAAATGCACCGAATGAAGCTCTGCAAGTATCACCAAATCACATTACCCGGGACAAAACAGACTGGAGATTGATGAGGTCACACACGGTGGTGAATCCGTCGGTTAATCCCCCAATTAATCGGGTTGTTCACATAAATAATTATTGGGGTTTTAGTAACGAGACCCAATTGAAGTTCCTTTGTTTTATTATAAAAGGATTATGTCTATAATTCCTGAGTGTAGATCAACCGTAAGTTCCACTCTATATGAGTGAACGAGAAAGAGGACGGCGTTTATGTAAATATAAATGTAGATCACGTCCGTTCGATAGTAGTTGATCTGAGTGACTCATGAGTAGTGACCCATCGAGGGAGAACGGTATGGGTACGTCGTTCCCCCACGAGGGAAGACAGAGTCATCCACTGCGGCTCTCAAATAACGTCTTCCTCTAGTCAAGGATATCAAACTACTGCTCGCTTCAGGTGGCCAGAGAGCCGGCTACTTATGCCTTTACTCAGCATAGTATGACGCAGCTTCCCGTGGGCACACCTTATCAGGTGCATTGAACATGTCACCTCATAGCCAGTGGAAAGTTACAGGGTGGTGAATCTGAATATAATATCAGATGTATTGATCCATTTATATAATATGTTCCATTGATGAGACAGGGGCCCATTACAGTGGGGTGGGACGGGTCGAGGCGGATCGGGGCAAGACTGGCAGGTGGGCAGATGCGCCAGGTGGGGGTGAAGCGGGTAAGGTGGGGCGGGTGTAGTGGGGATTAGGACAAGGAGGAGGATGAAGGTTATAAGACATGTTAGTAGAAGCTTCCGTCACTAAAACACAATGGGTACATGTAGTACTGACTGACAATTAAAATACACTAGGGATACTGAGAACGTTACAAATCACGGGGGACACTGACATATTATATTAAGCACTGAAAATATTCTGGGGAGTTATGCCAGTAACAATTCGCACATACCACGATGAGAAACATTTACTTTAGTTCTTCAGATGACACACTAGGACACTTTTAATGCTGTACTACTTGGGGGTTCCTTACTGTGTACGGTTAAGCAATACTCAAACTGAATTAAATGAAGGGGCAGACGTGCCAGGTGTAATTGCTAAGCGAGGGAGGTCGTGGGTTTTCATTAAACACGCTGCCACCACTGTAATGAGGATAAAGTAAGAAGTAAAAGTAAAGCAAGAATTATTAGTAATGGGATTGTAAAGTGAGGAAAGTATGGTAGCGTGGCCAATTAGCTGTTTAATTGTTAAATATTCTTAGGGGAAATCTCTAAACACCACTTTCAAGTACAGCTATTTATTAGTTAACGGAATGGCATGTATAATGATACAAATCTCACAAGAAGAAGATTACATATAGGTAGAATATTGTTAGTAAGAGAAATGTAAAGAGAGGAAGACTTTGGTAGCGTGGCTGTGTTAGTTATTTGAACTGGACTTACACTTATCTTATCTTATATGTCAATACACATCTATTACGTCTTAAGGACGACTTCTCAAACACCACTACGTTACAACTCTTTATTAATTACGAACATGACATGGACACATTAATAACACCTTCTATTGAAGTTACTAGGACACTATATTTACGTTACTAGGACATCATATTACGGTACTAGACACTGATTCTCGGACACGAACATGAAATGAATACACTTCCCACGTAAGTAACTCATCCCATGGAAAGCTCTGACAAAAACTCACGTGACCTAGGGGAGGCCTAGCCGGTGGTCCTGGGTTGTCTCTATGGGAGACTGCTTAGCTGGGCACCAGAGGGAAGTCTCGCTCCTGACCGGAGGCGACTGCCTCCGGTCCTCTCTGACTCCTCTCGAGCGGGCCTGGGGACGTAGTTGTTGGCCCTTCCTGGTGACAAGACACACTCTCTCTCACCCGAGGGAGGGTTACGACGTCCTATATATTGGGAGACGTCAGGTTGAGCTGATCGGGGGGGGGGGGGGGGGGGGCGGCGAAGGGTCTCCTTACGTTTGCCCTGGCTAATGTAGGGTCAGGTCTGGACTTTTTCTGAGACTGTAAGTTGTTGTATATTCTGGAGAAATCTTCAGATGAATGCTTGCCTGTTAACATCGTTGGTGGGGCCGTGTGACATGAGAGGCTCTGGTTGATTTGTGGCCCCTTGACTTGGGCTCGAGGGTTACATTTTACCTGATTAATGTGAGGATAGGTCTGGGCATTGTCTGGGATGTACTGTAGGTTCCTTGTGTAAATTGGGGAAGGGCCGCAGGTGGCTCCTTTGCTCACTGTGTGTCTTACATATTTGTTGGGGCCGTGTGACATGTGGAGGGGAGCCTGGTTGATTTGTAACCCTTGGGCAGCCGCGAGGGTTACCCTTACACTTGACCCCCCTAATGTCCTGTCAAATCTGGACTGTTTCTGAGATGTAAGCTGTGGTCTGACAACCCATCACTACACATAGACACATTAATAAATCATTATATCGAAGTTACTAGACAATGACTCCCGTGTATTAGCCCCTGTCTCATAGACAGTAGTACTTATATAAATTTTGGTTAATACGTTTGTGTTATATAATTATATCACCCCTCGTAATTTTCCATGAGCTGTGAGGGTCATGTTCAGATCACCTGATGGGTATTTTCCTCAATCAAGTACCGTCTTATAGATGATTAGGTCAGCTATAAGAAGCCGGCTCTCCATCAGTTTTCACTCAACTCTCACAAAGCACAGACGTTAACCCCCCAAGCTTCCCAGATAAGCTTGCCGTCTATTCTTCTAGCCCTCACAGCTTTCAGTGATATTACAGGATTCCCCTTATTGAAGTGTACACACTTTATTTAATTATAAGTAAATGGAGAAAAGACCATTTGGGTTTTGATAACTTAACCCACAAACTAGACAGCTCCAAGGCTGTTATATAACAGTTCAGAAACTAGTTATATAAGGTGGCAGCATAGTGAACGAACTTATAACGAAGATCAGTATAATTATTCTTAGATAACAGTGAAGATGCTCAGTGTTATTCTCCATAGTGCAGCAGAACATATACCGTATACACCCTTGTGTGACGTTATATGTTGAGTGATACATTTAAATGTCATCCTAGATTGACATGGAAAAAAAATTGTCTCAATAACATTTAAGAAGTGAATTATCAATAATTCCCATCATTGTGGAAGCCCCTCCTCAAATGGCAACACCGCGATCACCCCACCTAGTGGCAGTGGCTGCAGTGTTGTGGCTACCCATCAATCAACATCCTGTCAGGAAGACCCCCAGCTACAAGGACCCCAGCGCCCCAGGCACCCCACCAAGTCTCCAGCTCAGTTGTTGAAACTTAGTCAGCATTCTTGAACAGCACCGGTGGTCAACACATCCTTTGAGCTACTTTTGATGTTAAGGAGTTTGTTGAGAATCCATCCGTGAAAATGTTGAAAGACTGTTCTACGAAAGGATGATTGGACGAGACTTGCTGATTCATATGAAATTGAGTATCAACATAGTCAAAGGAAGTCTGAAATTCAAAATGCAGTTCTAACTGAACTTGTGAATGAAGAGGTGCTACCGAAGGGGGCACTGACTTTGCATTCATTTGACCTCAGGGAGGCTGTAGAGATCAGAGAGCTAGAAATGGAACATGAGTTGGCTTTGAAGGAAAGAGAAGAAAGGGAAAGAGCGCGTGGAAGGCAGCATGAATTAGCATTAGTACAGGTTAGCAGTAGAAGACGAGACTTACAGGCATTGTCTTTTCTGTAGAATCTGAGACAAAATTGTTTGATGTGACAAAACATTTGAGACTTATGCCTGCTCTTGACGAGGAGGATCCAGAAGAGTTTTTCATGCAGTTTGAGAAAATTGCAAAGTCTTTTCAGTTGCCGGAAGAATCGTGGATTGTTATGACTCAAAGTGTGCTCACTGGGTCAGCTCGTTCAGCATTTCTGTCTTTGTCAAGTGAAAATTGTCGTAGTTATAAGTTAGTGAAAGAAGAAATTCTTAAGGCGTATGAACTCATTCCTGAAACATCTAGAGTAAAATTTAGGACCATGAGAAAGATTGATGTCATATATAGAATTTGTTTATTCATTGAGTAAAATGTGTGGAAGGTGGATAAAGTCTAGCAAGGTAGAAATTTTTGAGAAACTTGTTCAGTTGATGATTTTAGAACAGTTCGAAAGAGCCACTCCAAGAGATATACAATTGTACTTAGGAGAGAGCGATATTAGTAATGCCCATAAAACTGCTGCATTAGCTGATAGCTTGGCCCTTACTCACAAAATGCATCCTGCTAAATCTCAAAATCATTCAGGTGGAAAGGGTTTTGTAACCAAGGATAAGGGTGGTAGGCAGACTAGTAGTTCTACTACTTCTTCTAGTAAAGTAAATTTTTGGTGGAAACTCAGGTGAGCTTTCCAAGTCCTGTGCCAAGACTAAATCATTTGTCTGTTTTTACTGTAAGAAACCAGGTCATGTGATTGCGAATTGCCCTAAATTTAAATCAAAGAAGGAAGAGCCAGTGCTCTCATTCGGAACCTCTGGAGAAGTTTGACAAACTTTAGTGAGAAATCGCCCTAAGGAGGATTCTTTTGAACCTTTCATGTTTGATGGTTCAGTTGCAGTTGAAGAATCAGGTGATCAGTACCCTGTGAAGATTTTGCGTGACACTGGTGCTTCTCACAGTCTTTTGTTAAAAGGATCTGTTCCCTGCGTGGAAGATTCCTATACTGGAGAGCATTTGGTGCTTAAGGGTGTCGGTGGGGTGATCACTGTTCCTTTGTGTAGGGTGTTTTTGAGAACTCCACTTGTGAGTGGTTGGGTGACTATTGGTGTTCAAGATTCTCTTCCTGTGACAGGGTTGCTTTTTTGCTGGGTAATGATATTGCAGGAGCCAGCGTGGTGCCAGATCCTGTGGTATCTTCGACTCCTACAGTGGAGAATAATACTGGTTTAATTGAAGAAGAATACCCAGATTTATGTGCTTTATGTGCAGTTACAAGGAGCCAGACTCTTCGGAATAAGGTACAGTCCGTTCCTTCAGTTGACCCTGAGCTTTGTAATGCTGATAGTAGTACACCTGGCAATGATGAAAATGATTTAGGTATTGAGCATCTGTTTGACAGTCAGGATGATTCATTTGATAGTGACTTTGGTGGGAGAGATGTGAGTGAAGCTAAAGATTCAGTTAACATTCATTCCCCAAAATCTGAAGCTGATCTCTTTTCTGGTGACAACATTGCCAATCAAAGCTACCTGTCACTAGGGAAAAACTTATAGATGATCAGCAGAGTGACTCCGAATTAGCTGAACTATGTAGGAAGGCTGTGGATATGGAAGAAGCGGCTCGCTTGCCTGTTTGTTACTGTAGGCTCTCGCCAATAACGACTTCCACAGTAACATTTTCGACAATAACGGTAAGTTACAATAGATACCCATTTTCAATAATAACGTCTGGATTCTCTTGAATAACGGAAATTTCGCGGGAAGCGTCTGAGCACATCAATGATAGCGTTTGTTTGCCGCCATGTTGATGACGTAGTTGTCTGCTCCGCCTTGCTCTCACACACGCTCAGTGGAATCCAACGTTGCGCCCACGTGTGAGATTTTCGCCTCTATAACCAGTGGTTGTTAGGGTCGGTGATCAATAATAGCTTCCCCATTTTTGCCTGTAGGGGCTAGGGGAGGTGGTGGAGGGAGTGATTTGCCACCTGAATGACTGGGAACTTTTAAAGTGAGGAAATTGAACTGTCCTGAGTCTACAGTGCGAAACATTAAGAGGAACTTTGAGGAGACCAAGAAGAGTATTGCGCTGGCTAAAAATATTTCGGTAGTGATGGAAATGCTAAGTGAGCTATGAATGATAAAGGCAATAGAAACAGGTTGTTAGTGATAACAGAGCATTTTCTTGTGAAATGGTTAGCTTGTAGAATGAAAGACAGTGCAAGTGTTAGCGGCCCTCAGATACGGAACAATCATCACACCAAGCACCTCAAAAACTCCCCCAAGCTAAGTGTTATATTACTCAAGCTCTTTATTTTGATGATTGAAAAGCAATTCTTTTTGTTTCAGCTAACATAAAGTGTTAGGCAGGGCTTCAAGGGAAAAAAATGGGTGAAATTCTTGTGGCGGCTTTACCAATAAACCCTTTTTACATGTATTTTAATGTCACACAAATAACGTTTTCGCTAATAACGGTGATTTTCAGGCACCTATTAAACGTTATTGGTGAGAGCCTACTGTACATGGATTCAGGGTTACTTATGAGGAAGTTCAGATCTGTATCTGATCCTGCTGATGAGTGGAATGTTGTGCATCAGGTTGTGATTCCCATTTGTCACAGGAGAGAAATTTTGAAATAAGCACACGACTTTTTGGGAGGACATTTAGGAGTTAGGAAATCATACAAAAAGACTTTGTCGCATTTTACTGACCTGGAATGAAAGGTGATGTTGCCAGTGTTATGAGTGTCGGAATAAGAACCAATGAATAGATTACTGGTCGGTATATGAACTTCGACTGTTATGTTTGAATTAAGATGTTATGTGTCATACTTAAAATGTAGTAACATTAGTTTCAATGTGTTAAGTAAAACAATGTAATGTTTGTTGTATTAGTTTCGAATACTAATGTGTGAGTGAGCGTTTGATAACTATTTGTGGATTCGCAAGTTGAACGTCTTTTGTTGTGACGTCATTTCCTTCCACCTCTGCTGCTTAGTTTTACCTCTCGGAGCCCGGTGGGCTTTCGTATTTGGCCGGCAATTATAAGATAAGTATCTCCTCTCCTATTGTATATTTTAGTGGTATACCGTGCTAACCTTGCTCGACTTTTGAGAACACCAAGTATTACATAGTGATTTATATGTGAGACTGTGTGTATTCATACTGTAGAATTCAACGGTAAATACCTTACTTGTTTATGAGTTACGTTGTTTAGGGTAGTGTCTAGACTAAATAAGTGTTTAATCATTACGTTGATTTTCGTTATTTTGTCAATCGGTTGTTCAGTTTTAATTTGTATTTATTTATTTTTGTACATACGGTTATACTTATTGTTTGTTTATTTGTTAATATAGTTGGTAATTAAAGCCACTGCATGATTTTCAATATACCCCATAGTAATGAGGTGATAATTTGGTGGGATCTATTCCTGGACCTATAGTACAAAGTGTAATTTGTGAATTTGTGATATTGTTACACCCTTACGAGGCCCAAGGGTCATAACACCAGATATTGTAGAACTTGCCCTGAATGTCAGATGGTTGGTAAACCGAATCAGGTCATAAAACCAGCTCCCATAAAACCCATTTCTGTGGTAGATGAGCCATTTAGCAGGGTTATAATTGATTGTGTAGGTCCTCTCCCAAAAACTCGATGTGGCCACCAATATTTGTTAACAATTGTCACGTGGATGTAACTCTTAGGAACACGCATGTCGTGTGGTATCTGTTTACACCTCCACTCTACCCAAGCTATAAATAACTTGTTATTTTTACTATTATCTTATTGTTGTTCTTAGTTACTTAGGTTAATTGTATATATATGTATGTCATTAATATGCATCATTTGTTACTGTGTTAAGTCAAACCAAGAGTAGTATTAATTAGTTATAGACTATTTGGCAACTGTCCTGGGTCACGTGAGCTAAGACGCTTCTCACTCATATTCTGTGTGGCCAGAGACACACTCTCTTGTAAACCGTGGTATAGGCAGGACGTGTCCACACCGACTCTAGCCTCGACACTTGCCCAGTACAGACGTGCCTTGTTCAGTCATCTACAATACCCTAGTGGTATCTGGTAATTAGTGGCACTTTAAGTTAGGCCTAGGAAGGGATCCTGGTGTTAAGGAATCTCCTATTTGGTAGGATATAACCAGTTGGCTGTGATTGCTGTGTATATATTGTAATGTCTGTGTTTAATATAGTTAATGTTAAGTAGTATTCATTTGATCTAACTCCATAACGGTATATTTTCACCCTTCCGGCATCACTCTTATTTTAATATACAATCACTTATTCCCTTAAATTCCATGGTTGCTAGACAGTACTCCTTTAAGAACATAAATTGAATTATTTAATTATCTTCCCATTTGTGTCTCACTTACTCCAACTTATTCTTATTTATTCAAGTACATTCAGTCGAGTCGGTTTTTGTGGGGATTATTATTGCCGTGTTCCCTGTTTGTTCCTTTATTTGATGATAACTTGGGGTAGGTTTCACTCCCCAGGTATAAAGGATATTGGGATTATGACAAGTGGGGGGCCTTGGTCTGGGAGTTAACCATTGTTGTGCCATATCAAGTGTTGTTCACTCGCCAGGTGTTGTTTCATTGCTAAGTATTTTTGGATGCAAGTTGCTGTGTCCATAGTGTTCATTTAATTATATTGCTCCTGTTTTATTGCTTAAGCTACTGGTGAATTAACCCTTATCTTTGTGTGCAATGTGTTTGGTTAATCCCTTGCTGTGTTTCACAGTTGATTGCATTTTAATATTATTGATTAGCTAGCTAGCTAGTTAGCTTAGCTGCCACGGTTACATTTTTTTTTGCTACGATTTTGAGTTTAACATGTTTGACCTGGAAAGCTTTTTGGCTTCACCTTCAGCCGAAAGACTGAAGGGGGTTACTAAGGCAGAGTGGCAATCCCCCGCTCATCATTATGATTTAGAAGGCCGCTCTTCCATGAATAAGGCTAGGTTAGAAGAGGCTGTCCTCAACCACCTTGTTGACAGTGAAATCATAGCCCAACCGTCGGGAAATTCAGGGGAAATTGTTACACCAAGTAATTTGGCCTTACAAGTTGAACTCAAGAGGCTCGAGGTGGAGCTGGAAACTCTCAAACAACGAGGTTTGGCTCAAGGTAGTGATACTTCAACATTTAGTGTAGACAAATATCTCAACAGTGTTCCTAAATTTAATGAGGAAGAACCAGACAAGTTCTTCTCTCTTTTTGAGAAAACTGCCCGACTTAACAAGTGGCCCGCTTCTCAATGGTCTCAACTTATTTATAGATCTTTCACTGGTAAGGCATTAGATGTGTTTTCTGCCCTCTCTGAGGATCAATGTCGAGACTATGCCCTTGTTAAGTCCGCGGCTTTGAATAGTTATAAACTTGCTCCTGAAGCCTACCGACAACAGTTCCGAAACTGCCGGAAGACTGGCGAACAAACATTTGTGGCGTTCTTCAGGCAGAAACAGGTCATTTGTCGGAGGTGGATTGAAAGTGAGTCTGCCCATGTAGAACATGGCAAGCTTGTTGAACTAATCCTGCTTGAGGATGTTAGAAAATGTATCCCAGGCGACATTCGAGCACACTTGGATCAGAGAGGTATCCGTACCCTGGCTGATGCTGGTCCAGTGGCTGACCATTATTCCTTAACTTATAGAAATGTAAATTCCAGGTTTTATGCTCCCATGTCCCAGTCCTTCACTTCCTTCAAGCGGCCTACACCAACATCTACACCGGGGTCCCTGCCTCTTGTCATACCGACCCGACCCGACCCTCAGGTTCTGCACCATCTATCCCAGGTGAGCCCATGGGACAGGTGGATCTACCCTTACTGGTGAGAGAAACTTTGGTTGTAGGTACAGTAAGAAGCCAGGACATGTCATCAGCGACTGTCTCAAGTTAAAGAAAAGAAATTCCTCTCACCAAGGATCCCATCTCTCTTTTGGTCAGGGTGGCCGAGCAATCGGAGAAATTAGTGGAGCCCTGTGTCACTGCCCTCAGTCAGACTGTTGCCCTGGATGCTTCCCCCTCTCCTATGATATCAACCTTTGAACCATTTTGTTCCCCTGGTTCCTTAGCTCTGGATCAATTCAGTCAACCCACTTCTGTTAAACTCTTGAGAGACACAGGCTCAGCCTTATCTCTTGTTACAAAAGAAGCTGCTCCATTCCTTGATTCATGCTATGCTGGTAGCTGGGTGCTTGTGAACGGTTTGACCCGTGGGTCGCGTATTCCCCTTTGCCAAGTGTACCTGCGGTCATCCATAAAGTCAGGCTATGTCACGTTAGGGGTAGTAGATAGCTTACCTGTAGAAGGGGTCTCTCTATTGATAGGAAATGACCTCGTTGGGGACATGATGTTCCCTAATGTTATGGTCTCATCTTGTCCCACTGCCGAGAATAATACTATGCAGTTAGAAGTAGACTTTCCAGGGTTGTTCCCTGCGTGTGCTGTGACCCGTAGCATGAGCCGCAGTACAGAGGTAGAAGAGACTAGTGAAGTTGATGGAGTTTCCCTCCAGGACTGTGAGAAGCCCGAGGATAATCTTTTCCAGCCGGACCATACTGATCTTGGTCTCAGTGAATTTTTTGAGGACTCCCTACAACCAGATAACCTCCACATTAGTTTTGATGGAGATAGGAACCCAGATATCACGAGTTTTGGTTCCTCTCCCATCACTAGGAGTAAATTTATTGAGCTACAAGCAGGGGATCCTGAGCTAGTAGGTTTTCTCAATAGGTCAGTTACTGAGTCAGAAGCTGAGCAAGAATCAAATTGCTACTACACTAGGTATGAGGTATTAATGTGGAAGTTCCGTCCCTCCAATTCTCCTGCCAATCACCCTTGGTCAGTTCATCATCAAGTTTTTATTCCCAAACCTTTGCAGCAGGACGTACTTAGTATAGCTCATGATGGGGTGGGTGGTCATTTAGGAGTTAGAAAGACCTATGCAAAATTTTTATCCCAGTTCTTTTGGCCTAGGATGAAGAAAGACGTCAGCTCTTACTGTCGCACTTGCCATGATTGTCAGGTACCGGGGAAACCGAACCCCAGTGTCAAACCATTCCCTCTGCAGCCTATCCCAGTCATTGAAGAGCCCTTTAGTAAGGTGGTCATAGATTGTGTCGGTCCCTTACCTAAGACCCCTCGTGCTCATCAGTTCTTACTAACCATTATTGATTGTGCAACCCGTTATCCTGAAGCCATCCCCTTGTGCCGCATCACAGCGAAGAATGTTATCAAAGCCTTAACCCACTTCTTCACTCAAGTAGGCCTTCAGTGGTGCAGTCAGATCAGGGTTCCAATTTTACTTCCCGGTTGTTTAATCAGGTAATGCAAGCCCTGGGAGTCCGGCAGTCGAGGTCTTCGGCCTATCACCCTCAGTCACAGGGGGGCGGTAGAGAGGTTTCACCAAACGCTAAAACTCATGTTGTGCACCTTCTGTCTGGAGACTGGGAAGGATTGGGACGAGGGAGTTGACCTGCTTTTGTTTGCTGTTCGGGACAGTAAACAAGAGTCGCTAAGATTCTCGCCCTTCCCGCTCGTCTATGGACATGAGGCGCGAGGGCCTCTTAAGGTGTTACAAGAGTGTTGGTTGAGTGACCAGAGGGCGACGCCCTTTGCTTCATATGTGGTCCAATTCAAGGAGAAGTTGCGTCTGGCTGTAGAACTTGCCCAGTCCAACTTAAGGTGTGCACAGGTGAGAATGAAACTGCATTTTGATAAGGCCCATCAGGCAAAACCTAGAGAATTCCAAGTGGGGGAGCAGGTGTTTGCCTTCCTGGCCTTACATGATCACCCTTTTAAATCCAAATACAGTGATCCATATGAAGTACTAGAAAAACAGGGGGCCGTGAATTATGTAATTAGCACCCCTGAACGGTGTAAGAAAAAACGCCTTATACATGTCAATCTCTTAAAGTCGTATCATGTTAGTGACGAAACCCTGGGAAAACCAGTTGCTTGTGTTGATCAATCCTTGCAAACTTGTATCATTGTGCCAGAGTGTAAGGATGATAAAGATCAGTGTTTTTCTGAAATAATGAATGGGTCTAGTGTAAAAGTGGAAAACTCGACTAATTTGGAGGATCCCAGTGCTAAGTTGTGCCATCTCTCTAGTGACCAAGCCACTAATATAAAGTCTCTATTACAGGAGTATCTAATTATAATTGGTGATCACCCACACTCCTGTTTGGTGCTGGAGCATGACGTTGAGACCAGGGGAGCCAAGCCAATCCGACAGCGTCCCTATCGTGTTAATGCATTTCAAGCGGGAGTGTGTGCGAGCCGAGGTGCAGCGTCTTCAAGAGCTGGGCCTCGTGGACCCCAGCATCAGTCCATGGGTGTCCCCTGTTGTTCTAGTTCCAAAGCCGATTGGGTCGATGCAGCTGTGTGTGGATTATCGCAAGGTGAATGCTGTCACTGAACCAGACGGTTATCCCTTGGACAGGCAAGGTATGTGACCAAGTTGGATCTCCTCCAGGCCTACTACCAGATAAGACAGACTGAACACTCCAGGTGCCATCTCTGCTCTTGTCACTCCTGAGGGGTTGTACCAATTCACAGTTCTTCCGTTTGGTATATGGAACGCCCCTGCAACCTTTCAACGCCTCATGAATTACATCACATCTGGTCTGGAAGGTGTCCGCTGTTACCTAGACGACCTCGTCGTCTTCAGCAGTTCCTGGGAAGATCACATGAGTCGTCTACAAGCCCTCTTCTCCGTACTGGCTGCAAGCAAGCTGACGGTGAACCTCGTCAAAAGTGAGTTCGGCCGTGCCCACGTCACTTTCTCGGGGCACGTGGTCGGACAAGGGGATGTCCAGCCTATAGCAGCCAAAATTGAGGCAATTCAACAGTATCCAGTGCCAGGCGATAAGAAGAGTGTGATGAGGTTGCTGGGTATGGCGGGGTACTACCGCCGTTTTTGCCCAAACTTCTTCTCCGTTGTCTCTCCCATGACTGACCTGCTGAGTGGCAAGAAAACCTTCAAGTGGACTACGGTTTGCCAGGAATCTTTTGAGAATCTAAAATCCCTGCTGGCAAATGCTCCTGTACTACTTGCCCCTGACCTCCAGAAACAGTTCACTCTCCATGTCGACGCCAGTGAAACTGACGCCGGTGCTGTGCTTCTGCATGAGGGTGAGAGTGATCAAGTGCTTCATCCAGTGTTATTTTTCTAGAAAATTTAACAAATATAAAAAAAAAACTATGCCTCCATTGGAAAGGAAACTTTATCACTGATCATGGCACTAGAAAACTTCAAAGTATATGTTGGCAGCACTGCTTATCCCGTTCAAGTGTTCACTGATCATAACCCACTTACTTTTGTTGACAGGATGAAACATACCAACCAAAGACTTTTGAGGAGGGCTCTATCACTTCAGCCCTATAACTTGAACATTTCCCATATGCGCGGAAAAGAGAATGTGTTGGATGATGCACTTTCTCGAGTCTGATTATCTAGAAACTATGTCTGTATGTAAATTATTTCTTTGTTTTATTCTGTCATTGAGTACCTTGTGTTTATATTATGGATTATATTGCTTCATATTGATTTAAACTGATTGTGTTAGTTATTACTTTCACTTTGTAGCTGTATATTCATTTTCACTTCCAGTTAGTTGTAAGCTCACTTTTTGGGGGGAGGTGTCACGTGCCTGTAAAGCTTAGGAACACGCATGTCGTGTGGTACCTGTTTACGCCTCCACTTCACCCAAGCTATTAATAACTTGTTATTTTTACTATTATCTTATTGTTGTTCTTAGTTACTTAGGTTAATTGTATATCTATGGATGTCATTAATATGCATCATTTGCGTTACTCTGTTAACTCAAACCAAGAGTAGTATTAATTAGTTATAGACTATTTGGCAACTGTCCTGGGTCACGTGAGCTAAGACGCTTCTCACTCATATTCTGTGTGGCCAGAGGCTCTCTCTCTAGTAAACCGTGACATAGGCAGGACGTGTCCACACCGACTCTAGTGTAGTGATGGGTTGTCAGACCACAGCTTACATCTCAGAAACTCCAGTCTGACCCGACATTAGGGAGGTCAAGTGTAGGGTAACTCACACGGCCCCACCTGATGACTTCTCCAGAAGATATAACTTATAGTCTCTGAAAACAGTCCAGACTTGACCCGACATTAGGGAGGTCAAAAGTATAGGGTGACTCTGCGGTTGACCAAGGATTGTAAATCAGCCAGGCTCCCCTCCCATGTCACACATGTAAGGGGGCACCGGCCGGCTCTCTCCCAATATACACACGGCCCCACCTGATGACTTTCCCAGAAGATAAAACTTATAGTTTCTGAAAAAGTCCAGACCTGACCTCACATTGGCCAGGTCAAATGTAAGGAGACCCTTCGCCGCCCCCCCCCCCCCCCGACCAGCTGAACCTGACGGCTCGCATCCCAATATATAGGACGTCCTAGTCCTCCCTCAGACAATTCAGAGAGAGAGATACCCGGAGACAGAGCCAGTCCTCCCTCGGCGACACACAGGCAGAGACAGAGAGAGAGTGTGTCTTGTAACAAGGTGGCCAGCTACTACACCACCAGGCCTGCTCGAGAGAAGTCAGGGGCCGGAGGCAAGCCGCCTCCGGTCGCCTCCGGTCACCTCCAGTCGCCTCCGGTCAGGACCGAGACTTCCCTCCGGCGCCCAGCTAAGCAGTCTCCCATAGAGACAACCCAGGACTACCTGCTAGGCCTCCTCTAGGTCACGTGAGTGTTTGTCAGAGCTTTCCATGGGATGAGTTACTTATGTGGGAAGTGTATTCATTTCATGTTCGTGTCCGAGAATCAGAGTGTCTAGTAACGTAATATGATGTCCTAGTAACGTAAATATAATGTCCTAGTAACTTCAATAGAAGGTATTATTAATGTGTCCATGTCATGTTCGTAATTAATAAAGAGTTGTAACGAAGCGGTGTTTGAGAAGTCGCCTTTAAGATGTAATAGATGTGCATTGACGTATAAGATACGATAAGTGTAAATAACTATCACGGCCACGCTACCAAAATCTTCCTCTCTTTTATACTCTTATACTATCAATATTCTACCTATATGTAATCTTCTTTTTGTGAATATATTGTCCCATTATATTGGCGGAAGCGCACTTAAAGTAAAAACTCACGCCTCTTAACTTTAGTGTTCAGTACAGTGATAGTTAGAATCTTTTGAAGTAATCTCGTAACTATCTTGACGAAGCAGGCAGTACAAGGGTGGTTACAATGGCGACAGCGAACTATATACGTTAATCCACGCCTTCCTCGCTTAGTTATTATAATGGTAGCAGCGAACTTAACGTAAACTCACGCCTGCCCTCGGTTAGCCATAACACCTGGCTCGTCTCATCCTTCATTTGATTCAGTCTAAGTATTGTCGACAATTGTGTAATAAGTAATTCCTGTGTCGTAGCGTCGTAGCATGAAAAGTGTCCTAGTGCATCATCTTTACAGCTCAAGTCAATGTCTCTCGTTGTGGTATACGCGAATTGTTACTAGCAAAACACTCCCAGAATATGTTCAGTGCTTAATATAATTTCTCAGTGTTCCCCGCGTTCTGTGAAGTTCTCAGTATCCCAAGTGCATTTTAATGGTCGGTCAGTGTTAAATGTACCCATTGTGTTTTAGTGATAGAAGCGGTGTCTGTACTAACTGTTATAACTTAACATGTCTTTTGACCTACATCCTCCTCCCTGTCCAAATCCTCACCTCACATCCGTGCCCCGCCCCGCCGTTCCGTGCCCCGCCCCGCCGTTCCGTGCCCCGCAAAGCCCCGGCCTGGCCCGATCAACCACGCCCCGGCTCCCCCCCCCCCCCCCACCTCACCCGCCTCGCACCGTCCAGTGTGACCACCAATCCCCATATGTTTTGTCCCGTGAGTTATGCTTCGAAATCGGTGGTTAGTGTTACTTAACATTGCGATAATTACAGAGCTTCACTCAGTGTGTTTTTATGCTAGTATAATTTGTAATGTACTCTTTGACGCGTAGTGATAAATAATATTCAATGTAGTGAGCAGAGCTTCACTCCCCAACCCAGCCTAATGAGAAAATTGTCATGACGGAAATAATAGTTACCAAACATTGACGTAACTTATAAAGTAATTTTTTTTTTGCGAATGCACTCCCAACTAATCCATCATCCCTTTAGAATTGTTTCTCTGGCAAATATCACACACAGTACCGTCCCATGGCTAGCCGGAATCCGTCCACAGCACATATAAGAAGAGAAGAAGCAGCAGCGTGAGGAATGCAGCACCACACCCGCCACGCACCACCCCACTTCTTTCAAGTCCTACCTGGTCTAGGATTAAGAAGAGTTTATATTTTTCTACTAGGAAGTTAAGGAGTGTGGAATGAAGTGCCACACAACGAACCCTGGTGAGCCCAGCCAGGGAGGGATTCACCACTGTGGAAGGTGTAAGACAGGACGGTCTTTGGTCTCGCCGACACTCACGTACGGAGGGCGAGGCCTGGTCCGCGGAACCTGCCTTACAGTCATCTAAGGAGACGACAGCCCAAACAGTGGACCGGCTTTCATCCCGGCCGGAGGGGGCCGACGGCAGATGAACAGAAAATCGTCTGGAATATGTTGAAAATGATGATGTTGCAGAGAAGAAACGCAGATGGAGCAGAAAAATTCATCTGGAATATGACGGAAAACGAAGATGTATAAAGAAACGCAGATGAACAGAAAATCGTCTGGAATATGTTGAAAATGATGATGTTGCAGAGAAGAAATGCAGATGGAGCAGAAAAATTCATCTGGAATATGACGGAAAACGAAGATGTATAAAGAAACGCAGACGAACAGAAAAATCGTCTGGAATATGAAAATGAAGATGTATAAAGAAACGCAGATGAACAGAAAAATTCATCTGGAATATGAAAATGCTCTACATGTAGAGGAAGCGCAGATGAACAGAAAAATCATCTGGAATATTATAGAAACCAGGAGGAAGTGAGAAGAAGTCAGATGTGGTGACACGACCTACAAAGTGCGGTATTGAAGAAAGAAAAACGTGCTATGTGAAGACAGAAGAGACGCTGTGCTGACATCAGAAGAAAGTCGACGATGACAAGGTGGATAATCAGAAGGACCAATCGACTACCGCGTTGTGCTGCCAGCATTCCTTATTTTCAGATACCAGCTGGATGGAAGACTTGAGCCATGCTGAACCCAACAAATGTACTGATGTTGTTGATGTTGCTGATGTGTAATAAAAAGATATAACACCCTAACATGTGAAGTAGGAGCATTTTGTATTTTGTATTTAATTCTCTGATTTTTGTTAACAAGTACTACAAAGAATGTTTTTTTAAAAAGATTAGTCACTTTTTCTATGAGTTCATTTGATCAATGTTTTGTATTACCAAATGCAATGTTGTAGACATACTACTGAGTGGGACGAATTCTTATTTTGACACGGCCTGGTTAGGCAATGTAACACCTGTTTTTGTTTGTAGAATGTGATTTGCAAGTTTGCCTCGGACACTATGCTAGATATGAAGGATCTTTAGATCACTCTATGTTCACTTACTGTGTATGTATTTTATTTTTTTTCTCCTGTCATAGAAGCTTTAATCTTGGCGGGAGGTATAGTAAGCTTTGTCAGATCAAACTATGCCAGTAGAAAAAGATACATCTCTAGGGTTATAATTTGTAAAATGTAAGGATGCATTATCGCCTCAGGGACTATATTAGATACTGCACATGATGTTACTGTCTACTTTAAATGTATCATCAGTTCTCTGAGCATGAAAGCTTTGGTCTTGGCGGGAGGTGTAGTGATGGGTTGTCAGACCACAGCTTATATCTCAGAAACTCCAGTCTGACCCGACATTAGGGAGGTCAAGTGTAGGGAAACTCACACGGCCCCACCTGATGACTTCTCCAGAAGATATAACTTATAGTCTCTGAAAACAGTCCAGACTTGACCCGACATTAGGGAGGTCAAAAGTATAGGGTAACTCCTTACATTGGCCAGGTCAAATGTAAGGAGACCCTTCGCCCCCCCCCCCCCCGACCAGCTGAACCTGAGGGCTCGCATCCCAATATATAGGACGTCCTAGTCCTCCCTCAGACAATTCAGAGAGAGAGATACCCGGAGACAGAGCCAGTCCTCCCTCGGCGATACACAGGCAGAGACAGAGAGAGAGTGTGTCTTGTAACAAGGTGGCCAGCTACTACACCACCAGGCCTGCTCGAGAGAAGTCAGGGGCCGGAGGCAAGCCGCCTCCGGTCGCCTCCAGTCGCCTCCGGTCAGGACCGAGACTTCCCTCCGGCGCCCAGCTAAGCAGTCTCCCATAGAGACAACCCAGGACTACCTGCTAGGCCTCCCCTAGGTCACGTGAGTGTTTGTCAGAGCTTTCCATGGGATGAGTTACTTATGTGGGAAGTGTATTCATTTCATGTTCGTGTCCGAGAATCAGAGTGTCTAGTAACGTAATATGATGTCCTAGTAACGTAAATATAATGTCCTAGTAACTTCAATAGACGGTGTTATTAATGTGTCCATGTCATGTTCGTAATTAATAAAGAGTTGTAACGAAGCGGTGTTTGAGAAGTCGCCTTTAAGACGTAATAGATGTTCATTGACGTATAAGATACGATAAGTGTAAATAACTATTACGGCCACGCTACCAAAATCTTCCTCTCTTTTATACTCTTATACTATCAATATTCTACCTATATGTAATCTTCTTCTTGTGAGATTGGTCTCATTATACTAGCCTCGACACTTGCCCAGTACAGATGTGCCTTGTTCAGTCATCTACGATACCCTAGTGGTATCTGGTAATTAGTGGCATGTTAAGTTAGGCCTAGGAAGGGATCCTGGTGTTAAGGAATCTCCTATTTGGTAGGAAATAACCAGTTGGTTGTGATTGCTGTGTATATATTGTAATGTCTGTGTTTAATATAGTTAATGTTAAGTAGTATTCATTTGATCTAACTCCTTAACGGTATAGTTTCACACTTCTGGCATCACTCTTATTTTAATATACAATCACTTATTCCCTTAAATTCCATGGTTGCTAGACAGTACTCCTTTAAGAAAAAACATTGAATTATTTAATTATATTCCCATTTTTGGCTCATTTACTCCAACATATTCTTATTTATTCAAGTACATTCAGTCGAGTCGGTTTTTGTGGGGATAATTATTGCTGTGTTCCCTGTTTGTTCCTTTATTTGATTATAACTTGGGGTAGGTTTCACTCCCCAGGTATAAAGGATATTGGGATCACGACAAAATCATGTGTAATACCACCAGGTACCCAGAGGCTATACCATTGCGAAGCATCAAAGTGAAGAGTGTGGTAAAGGCTCTTACTAACTTCTTCACTAACTATGGCATTCCTAGAGTTGTACAGTCGGATTAGGGTACTAACTTCACTTCTTTCCTTTTCCAGCAGGTGATGAATGAATTGGGTATTAAGCAATACTTAGCTTCTGCATACCACCCTCAAACCCAAGGAGCCCTAGAGAGGTTCCACCAGACTTGTAAATCTATGCTTTGGAAATACTGTCTGGAGTCTCATAAGGATTGGGATGAAGGAGTGCCATTTATGTTATTTGCCATAAGAGAAAGTCCCTAAGATTCCCTTTGAAATGATTTTTGATCATGTTGTAAAAGGTCCGATGACTGTTTTGAAGGAAAGTTGGATAAGTAATCAGATAAAAGTCCCTTTGTCAGTGTATGTAGAGAAGTTTAAAGAGAAACTGAAGAGTAGGTGAGATTGCTTGTGAAAATCTGTCAGAAGTACAGGAGAAAATGAAAAAGCGATATGATGTGCATTGTCAAGTTAGAGAATTTAAGCCTGGAGATAGGGGTTTTAGCACTCACACTCCTATATAGAAATCCCCTTCAAGCTAAATATGAGGGTCCATTCACTATAGTTAAGAAATTAAATGACTTCAACTGTAATAGCGACTCCAGGCAAGAGAAAATTGGAGAGTTTGACTCATATCAACTGGTTGAAACCGTATTTTGGTAGGAGTGAAATGGTTTCTTCAGTAACAGGAGGAGAGGAGGTGGTCCCAGACGCTGATTTCCAAGTGGATATCCCCATAAAAATCTGTAATTCCAGTATATTGTGTGACCCTACCTCTAAAGTATCCCATCTTTCACAACAACAGTCTCAGGATGTGGTGCAACTGCTGCAGGAGTTCAAGCCACTCTTCAACGATGTGCCACTCCAGTGTTCTCTGCTGGAGCACGACCTAGTACTGCTGCCTGGCACATCTCCCATCAAGCAAGCACCCTACCGAATGAGTCCTGATAAGCGGGAGAAGCTGAAGCAGGAGGTGGAGTATCTGCTGGAACATGACCTAGTGGAGAGGAGCAGTAGTGCATGGGCGTCACCCTGTGTGCTGGTGCCTAAACCCGACGGAAGTATCTGCGTGTGTACTGAATACAGGAAGGTCAACCTGGTGACACGTGCTGATGCATATCCATTGCCGCGCATCGGCGACATCATCAATAGTGTGGGTCAAGCTTCATTTGGCACCAAGTGTCATGGGTTGCGTTAGGCTTACCCACGCAACCAACTCCAAAGTTTGTTTTACTAGAGATAAGACACCCGGCGAGGCATAACTGGGACATGAATTTTCCATTAGTGTATGTTAGCCAGCCTTTAGGGGGGTGGACAGTGAAACAGTGTTGTACTGTTCATCGCTTCACACCCAAAAACCTCATTTTAAGTAGTATCCCTTTGACCATGGCATAGTTAACACGTCGTCTCCATCCTCTCCCTCCTGAAGGGAGCGGGACACCACACCACACAGAGTCCTCCACCGCCACTCCGTCTACAGTGACCGTGATCGATACGAGACTAAGTGTGTTAACCTAGGTTGTTATCCCCGTGGAAATATCACGTGTGGATGCCTGGTTGCAACATGACCAATCCAGGCTGGCTTATCAAACCTACAGTAAATGGTTAATTAATTCACGCTTACAGAGTTCTCCTGCACGACACCCGTCTACAGTGACCGTGATCGACACGAGACTAAGTGTGTTAACCTAGGTTTGTTATCCCCATGGAAATATCACGTGTGGAAGCCTGGTTGCGCAAAAGTAATCCAGGCAGGTCTATTGCACCTAAATGGTTAATTCAAGTCACGCTTACCAGTTCTCCTTGCCGCGACAACCGTCTACAGTGACTGTCAGTGACGCGAGACTATGTGTAGTAACCCAAGAGTACTTTTTGTTGTTATGGCCCATGGAAAGAAGTTCTTGTGTGGAAGCCTGGTTGCAACAAAAGCAATCCATGCTGACAGTAAATGTATCACTCGAAGAATTAAGGCCCTGTTAGGTCATACCCATAGTAGAGTAATCACATGTGTCCCCAAGTTGAAATTTTCTTTTAAAAGATTAATTTTATTACAGCGTGAACGTGAGTGACTCGTATCCATGCAAATTGTAAATCATTGTATGGAAGCTTGACAAATAAATGTAAGTGCAATTATCTGCCCGTATCTGTGATCCTATCTTATTATTACTCAAGGTAATGACTGATTGGTTATGACAAAGTATAACCAATAACGTTGATGGATGTTGGAAATTAATGGAATTATTAAATCATCATTTATCAAGTATAAATCATGGAATGTCGAGTGGTAGAATGAACTTCTACGTAGATACGCCATAATCTCTCCTGTAAGTAACCAGTGTGAAGGTATCGAATGCTATGGTAAGAAATAAGAAACACAACATATTATAATCTTTATATAATAGAATCCACTCATATACCACCGATTTACCCAAAACCATGACACCAGGCTGGATCTTTTCAAAGGCTGTTACCAAATCAAACTCTCGGAAGAAGCAAAGCAGATATCAACTTTTGTTACTGCGGAGGGGATGGGGCAATACAAAGTTTTGCCCTTCGGCCTCAAAGGAGCACCAGCAACATTTCAGCGAGCGATGCATATAGTGATGTGGCCTGCCTGGAATGTACGCCTATCTAGATGATCCAGTCGTCGTCGGTGACATAGGTACAACACACTGGCCGACTCTGTGAACTCTTCAATCATGGAGCAGAGTTCAACTTCACCGTAAACCTTCCCAAGAGTGAATTCGGACATTTCACCTTAATCTTCCTTGGTCATGTCATTGGACAAGGGAAAATTGCTCCAATTGATGCCAAGGCTGCCGATATTCTCAGTCCACCCGCACCTCACAATCGAAAGGTTCCGAGAAGATTTCTCGGGATGGCTGGATTCTACAGGCAGTTTTGTCAAAACTTTGCCAGGGTGGTCACTCTCCTGACAGATTTGGTCAGCCCAAAAAGAAAGTTTGTGTGGATTGCTGAATGCCAGACAGCATTCAAAAAGGTTCATGGGTTGTTGGCGACGGCACCTGTACTGCAACTCCCAGACTTTAAGAAACAGTTTGTGATACAATCGGATGCGTGTGACACAGGAGTTTGTGCTGTGTTAATGCAAAAATGAAAAGATTGAATATTGCACCGGAACTGTTATTTCTCGGTCAAACTGAAAAAGCATCAACGTAGATATGCCACAATAGAAAAAGAAGCATTGGCCCTTTTGTTAGCTCTGGAAAAGTTTGAGGTGTATGTAAGTGGATCACCTTACCCAGTAATAGTTTATACAGATCATAATCCACTTCAGTTTGTTCATAAGATGAGAAATAAGAATCAAAGACTGTTACGGTGATCATTAGCTCTTCAACCCTATAATATAGAAATCAAATATATAAAGGGATGTGATAATATTATTGCCAACACTCTATCTCGTGTTGAGTAAAAGTTTATTCAGAGCTTCTTAAACTTTTAAATTAAGGGGGGGGGAGATGTTACGAGTGAGAGTTCAATGGTTGGTTGTGGATTCGCAACGTGAACGTCTTTTGTTTGTGACATCATTTCTGCTCGCTTTGTTTACCTCTCAAACCGTGTGACGGCAGTATGGGGCTGGCAATGGTAAGTTCAGTACAGAGTATCTCCTTTCTTATTGTACAGTATATTTCTAGTGGTAAAATGTGTGAACCTTGCTCGAATTTTAGAACACCAAGTATTATTTGTGAAAGATTGTTGCTAATCATATTCTAGAGTTCCATGGAAAATATCTTACTTATTTATGAGGTTTCGTGTGGTGGGTATACCACGTTGTTCAAGGTAGATGTTAAATTAATAAGTGTTTAATCTTTACCTTTATGTTCATTATTTTGTCACTCGGTTGAGTCACTTATTTGATCAGATTTAATTTGTATTTGTTTATTTTTGTACATAATTGATATATTTGTTTTATTGTTTGTTTGCTAATATATTCTGTAATTAAATCTACTGCATGTATTTCAATATACTCCTTAGTAATGAGGTGGTGATTTTGGCGTGTAATGGCCCTGTCTCATCAACAGAAGTATTATATAAATGGGTTCTTTACATTTGAATTTTATACTAATTCTTCCCCTCTAACTTTCCACTAGCTATGAGTTGTCATGCTCATATCACGTGATTTGTAGCCTCCTTGGGTGCGGCCCATTGACTGTATGTCAGTACATGGGCAGTCACACTCACAATCTTACATCGAACGGACGTGATTAAACTGTCTATTTACATAGCCGCCGTCCTCTCCCTTCATGCTCATAAATAGTGGAAGTTACGGTTGATCTACACTCAGGAATTATATAAACAATACTTTTTTAATAAATGCCGAAATTACAATTGGGTTTCGTTACTAAAGCCCAATATAATATAAATGTACCAGCCTGGGTAACTTTGGATTAACTGGCTAGTTCATTGGTGGCAGCTGTGGGGGTGACGGATATACTCTTCCTGTCTACATACCAAGGCGTCATTGTTTTGTGAAATAAGAAAAACAAAAAACAGTGACGTGTTACATGACGTATCCGAGTGTAGTGCTATATCCCGTAGTGAGATGATTGTAGTTGAGTGTTTCTGATTCTGTTGTCCAAAGAAGGTGCAGAATTATTCCAATAACCAATACTGAGTTATTGTTGACTTTATTACCATACGGCTAGTTAGTGATACCCCTGTTAACGACAAGTAAGGGCGGTCAGGAAAGCGTCTTGTCAGCATTCTTCCCCTGTGCCCCTCGTTTACAGTGTTGCAGACATTACCAACAACTTTCGAGGTTTACAAACAAAAAGACCTTTCACAAATGTCTGGACGGCTGTTGTGGTTTCGCGATCGTTGATTGCAGTACTTCCGGATGCCACAAGACAGTCCTCCATATATACAGGACTGCAGAAGGTTTGTCACACAGAAGAGGCGACATCGTATCAGCAAGCGGAGGACTTGATTCGTCTTAATCAGTACCTGACCATACTGTGGAGGTTTTCCCTTGTCGTGAAGTGGATTCACCCGGCGTTCGTCATTGCAGCGCGTCTCGTCGTTGCTAGGCAACCGGACATCAGCAGAAGCTGCTCACACAGACTACCCACCCCACCAGGAAACAGTTGGACAGATCGCATTTTCTATGCAGACGCCATAACTACTATATTAGGTATTTAAAGAGTAACATATTTTATACACTCATTTACATGTTCAAGACATAACTCCACATTGATAGGTCATCTGATAGGTTATGTCATTGTTGTAAGTGACTTTCGTATTTTAATGTATACTGATGTAATATAATTTACAGAGGTTATTTCTTACCTGTTCAGTTATTGATACTTTAATTATTTTAACTAAAATTTTTATCATTTCCTGTACATGAGAGGCAAGTGTTTTGCTCTTACTGTTAATCATTGTCTGACCCAAATGAAACTTCATGGATAAATTTTCAAAGTTGTGGTCTGAGGACATTACTGAATTAGCGGAGCTTTTTGCTGACGAATCACAAATAGAGGATAAACGTCAAGTATCTCCTGCCTAGGTGAATTTATTTTTAAGCCGGAAACACAGTTAGACGTTTCTGTAGAGAGTAGTGAGCAATTAATTGAGGAATCATTTGACGATTTAAACCGTCGTACCTTACGATCGGGGAATCAATATAGTACTTCGCCTGGACATTCACAGGTAATTCCTAATCCTATTCTGGGTGACAGTGTGTCGGTAAACTTAGCATTACCCCGCCCTTTAACTGAGCCTTCTGTTAGAAGTAAACGTAGTAGCTTGCATACATCTAACGCTAACTTGGCTTATTCTAACGCTCCCACGTCGACTAACCCAGATAATGTGTTTCATATGATGCCACGTGCTGACCACGTACGTGATTTTACTAGTCAGGACGATTATAGAGTGACTCAATTTATCGGTGCGTGTGAGGACACTATGCGCAATGTAAAAATTACCCATGATCATGATAACAAGGCGTTTATGCGTTCCCACATTCCGCAGGGTTTGTTTGCTAGCATGCACTTGAATGCATATGGTCTAACGGACCCTGACTATGACAAGTTTAAGCACACTCTTATTGGAACTTTTGAGTGCGGGTCCCACTTGGGCCATCTGCAGTGGGTATTCAGATGGCTGGAGCGTTGTGCTCCGGTGGTTCACGCGGAATTACCTATGGTGGCTGTTGATATTGCCGGAGAAGTGCGTCAAGACATGGAGGCGTCCTTCCGGGATTCGAGATGGTACGACAATGATGGGAAGATGTCACAGACAAATGTGGAAACATTAATCGAGTTGATTAGTTTCCTGTTAGTGGTTCGTCGTCCTATCTATGGACGGGCCCAGGAAGTGGAGTTTGTCCCGCCTACTGTTATGGTGGATTACGCAAATAAACATTCTCTGAAGGTGACGGGACCTCTGAAGGCACGTACTTCCCAGACTACGGCGCCTCCCCAGGTAACGCAAATGAGCCGTTGGCTCCTGTCGCTCCCCAACACCGGAGTTATAAGCAACGTCAATCTCTGCGGTGTACCCATTGCAATGAAAGGGGCCATTCGATTGATGATTGTTATCAGCTCCAGGGTGGTGATGTTAAAGTACCAGAGACCACAGGTGCTAAGCAGAAGCCAAGGTCGTACACGGAGGCGGTTAAGACTACGTCTCCACCTAGCCAAAAATCACAATCGTGGTGTGCACTCCACCGGCCAACATCTCACAGCACAGATGAGTGCGACATAGTGATTAAGGTTAGGAATATGGAATCTGGTGTACCCTCGGTAATACAGCAGCGTAAGGCGCGTCGTTACCAGGACAAGAAGTCGGGGGAAGACCAGCACCTGTCAAAAACCGAGGAAGGGTAGGTACATTGGTGCCTACTTCCCACAACAATTCTGTAGCAGCCTCATTAGTAGCGGCGCTAAGTTAAGTGGAAGTGTTGTCTGTACCGGTGAGAGTGAATAATATCAGATTGGCTCTCGATATTGATGCGGGTGCATGTGCAAATGTTTTGGCCTTGACATCCTATCAGGAGTTGCAAAGTAGAGTCCCTCACCGTGATTTCCTATGGAGACCTACTGACGCCGATCTCGAAGGAGTAGCTGGCACGCAGCTGAGTATTGACGGAATGGTGACGTTACCACTTAGATTTTCAAGACGTGGTACTCCCTTCTATGCGGACTTTTATGTGGTTCAGCAACTTAATTTGCCAGCTGACGGATTAATTGGTCTCCCAACACTCAGATTGAATAAGATAGATGTTTGTCCACGTAATAGTACTATTACGTTTAAAGGTGTTTCCTACAATGCTATGCGTCATTCTGCACCTTTGCTCACCGCAAGGTCGAAAGTGTTGTCCACCATTCCTACTCGGAGGAAGGCGGATAATGTGTCAGAGCAAGCCCAAGACCTCACACCCTCACTTTCCCAGCGTGATTATAGCAGCAAGAGTTGGAAGATTGTACCTACAATTTTGAAGAGTACTCTCCACTATCAGAATGAGGAATTCACCAAGGCCACTATCGAGAAACCTGACGTGTATACGGGGACAGATGTTGTATGTCTCCAGGAAACGTGCAAGTAAAAGGGTTTGTCGTGCTAGTCGACGTTAAGCACGATACGACCTGGTGGTTTGACAGACGTTCTAGTTCTGAATAGAACAGGCGTTCAGAGAATTTTAAAGAAAGGATGTTATTTGTGTGATTTTCTGGTATATCACAACAATGTCGAATTACAGCCTACGCAATTCCCAGTTGGTAGTATTGTACCTCAATCCCAACAGACTAGGCAAGAGAGGATAGATCAAATAACGCCACATGTTAAGGTAATGGATCATCCTCAGGGCAAGACATGCCTATTGGAGCTGCTTGCTGAATACAGAAATATTGTAGCCTTGCCAGGGGAAAAGCTAGGACAGGCAGATTTAACATCCCATCACATATCGTTAAAGGAAGGAACAAATCCTATCTATGTACCAGCTTACAGACTACCACATAGCCAGCGCGCTGTAGTTCAGGGTATAGTGCAAGATACGTTGGATGAGATTGTTATTACACATTCTAAGTCCCCTTTTAATAGCCATTATTCCTCGGCCCAAAGAAGGATGGTGGTTGGCGCCCTGTTATTGATTTCAGGCGTGTTAATGAATGTACGATCCCAGATAGGTACCCTATGCCTGTCTTGAGTGACATATTGCAGTTTTTAGGTAAGGATAAAGCTGTATTTAGCAACTTAGATATGCTTAGTGGGTATTGGCAGATACCACCCGATGAGAAATCACGAGAGGTCACTTTGAGTTCCTATGTATGTATTTTGGTCTCAGGAATGCCCTACTGCCGTATTGATTGGTACCACAGTCTACACTTAAGTGGATGATCTAATAGTAGTCAGTAAGGACGTTGATACCCATCTGATTAGACTGCATGTGTCATGGTCACATTGACTGCTAGTCTGTTTTAACTCTAATGATTCTTATTATACTACACCCTTGCAAAACATGAATGGGTAGCTGGTTAGCTATCCCTAAGAAGAATGCGCTTTTCCCTCCCCAACGTTTACACTAAGGATCCCTCTGTAAGCCCGGCTTTTGTGAAGACAGTTGTCAATACGTTTTTATTCAACTTTCTCCTGGCAAGCTCAATCATGGATTAGTTTGTGTAAATCAACTTTAGTAATACACCAGACCTTTGTCAAATGAGGGTCATCTCTGAAGGTGGTGCAGTTGGTTTGTTTGTAATTTCTGTCATTGTGTGAGATAGCCACGTCTGGCAACTCACAAATATATAAACCCCAGGGGGACGGAGGATCAAGCCTCCTTCTCTCCTGACGTCTTCATTGTTCTCAGGTATGTTAGCCAGTGTTCCCCGCCGATATCACCATTCAGTTTGATTTAGTCACTTGTGTGAATATCAGTGTTCATGTTGTAACAGTAGAATTGTCATTCACCGAGTGTAAGAAGTAATACAAAGTAAATGTCGTCTGATGTTGCGAGACGAAAGATTTGTTTGTGTTTGAGTCCTTTCTTCCCAATCCTCCCTCTCTCTCCTGACGTCTTCATTGTTCTAAGGTACAGTGGGTGGGTTTTTGAACACCCCACCGACTGCCACAGAGTCGGTGGATAACTAGCAGTGAGCGATATATGAACAATGTCGTTGATTTGACATGATTAACTGCAGGTCCGCCTCGTGGGCCTTAGACCCCAGATGCTCGCCATGTGTCGGGCTACCACCGATCACAAACAACGGTCGTAAGTTGTGGAGTGTTCTACCCTGGAGCACTCGTGGCAGTTATGATCCACAGTGTCTGTTGTATATGTTTGCGGATAATTAACTGGAAATAATTATCCCAAGTTGGGTAGTGAACCCATGTGTAAGTTGTATTGTAACTGTATGTAATGTTATGTGTCACCAGTAGGGTGGTCCTTATTTTTCAACCTTAAAATTTTTTACCACAGACCCTGCTAAAAGTGTCCATTTAGGACAAAAACATTGTGTGTAGAGTTATTTTTAAATATATTAATATTTAGAGGTTTCTCAAAGCTGTCAAAAATTAAGTAATCGATGTAGTCGATTACTTCGTAGCTGATTACTCCCACCACTAGTGCGTCGCATTTGGCACGATTGTGGTGAGTTTTTGCTGGTCGTGAATGATGATTGGGGAAATTAAAAACAGTTCTGCAAAGTATTCTCATTATTAATTTATATCAATAGTAAATTTCTTTATTCCTCAGGTCAAAATGGCTAATGCAAGAGTAAAAACACGAGAAAATGTGTATTTGATAAAGACATAATGTGATGACATTACAGGGGCTAAGTTACCTTCAAACAGGCAAGTGTTACAGTATTTTTTGAGCCTGCATCGCATACAGAAAAAAAACCCATCAGAGTGGCAGCTGGGGAAGTCACAGACAAAGTTCTTCAGTTTTGGACAAAAGCAAACATCCCCACACACCACAAACCAGATTGTGTGAATCAAGCGCACAAAATGTTTGACAAGTGGAGTAGTTTGAAAAAGAACTCTTCAAGAAAGACAGAAACTCAAAAGAAGAAAGAGAAAGAGTTCACTGTTACAGTTGAAGATCTCTTTGACATTGCACATGTGAATGCTTTGAATATGATGACAGTTGAGGAGGATAAGGATTTCTTAAAAGCGCAACGAGAAAAAGGGCGTCGTGGGGTAATGTCAACTTTTGACAAAGTATTCCTGAAGAGACAGAAACGACGAAAAAAATCTCTCAATAAAGCAATGAAAAGGAAGTTGGCTGCAGACAGTGCAGAGGAAGAAGCCAAAAAATGCCAGGTCATCGTTGTCTTGGACAGCACTAGTATGTTTTCTGAGGAATCCAACCCAGTTCCTGGCCCATCAGCACTTCAAACTCCACCTACTGTCAAGAAGCGTGGGCGAAAAGAAGTTCTAACTCCAGAACTTTCTGCAGCATTAGATCGGACCACGTCCTCAGATAGAATGGCCATGCACATTGTCACCCAAACTGCTCGGAGTTTGGGCCATGATGTCAGTGAATTGATTCTGAATCTATCAAGCATCAGGAGGAAACGTCAGCATCATCGCAGTAGCAGGGCAGCTGAAATCCTTTCAAACTTCAAACCAGTCAGTTTTAATTGTTCACTAGGATGGTAAATTAATGCCTGATTTGACGGGGCATGGGGGCCATGTTGATAGACTCCCAGCTCTTGTCTCAGGCAATGGCACCTCCCAACTTCTTGCTGTTCCAAAACTTCCCTCTGGTACCGATGATGAACAAGCAAAAGTTGTTGTGAAGGCTTTGCAGCAATGGCACATTGCAGACATCGTGCATGGCATGTGTTCTGATACAACAAGCTCAAATACTGGTCACCACAAGGGTGTGTGTGTCAAAATTGAGCAGTTGCTGGGTCGTGAATTGCTATATTTTGCCTGCCGCCACCATGTAGTAGAACTTGTAGCTGGCGCTGCTTTTGAAGCTGTAATGGGGCACTCAGCTGCTCCTGACATACAGCTGTTCCAAAGAGTCCAAGCCAAATGGGAACAAATTGACAAGCAGAAGTTTGAAGACTCCTCCACCAACGATCTGGCAGAAGAATCGGTCAGAGCTGTTAGGGACGATCAAACCAACTTCATTGAGAAGGCTCTATTGGAGACACAGCTTCGAGATGATTATCGAGAGCTGCTAGATCTGGCCTCCATCTTCCTTGGCACATCACCTTCTCGGCGAGTACGATTTTCTGCTCCTGGTGCAATGCACCAAGCACGATAGATGGCAAAGACCATTTATTCCTTGAAAGCGTTGTTATTCCGTTCTCAGTTTAAGCTTACCCCAAAGGAGAATAGAGGACTAAGAGATTTGTGCATTTTCTTTGCCCGAATATATGTGAAGGCTTGGACAACTGCTCCACTTGCTGCAAAGGCACCAAAAGAAGATCTGATGTTGCTTAAAGCTCTACAAGACTACAGCACCATCAGCGATGCCATATCAAAGGCAACTTTCCACAAAATGATGAGACACATCTGGTACTTGTCAGAAGAGATGGTTGCATTGGCCTTCTTTGATGACGATGTTCTCCCAGCAGTGAAGGACCGCATGTTGGAAGCTATGAACATCGTTATTGGAGAAGAAAAGCATGTCATATGGGTTACAATCAATCCAGACACACTCCAAGTGAAGACAAAGAACACAAAGTCATTTTTCAAAAAGCTCAACTTGAATACATATTTCCTGTCCCTCCCAGTAGAACAGTGGAAAGTTGATCCTGGCTTCCAAAATGCAAAAACCAGTGTACAAGCTTTGTCTGTGATCAATGATCATGCAGAAAGAAGAGTAACCTTAGCCCAAGATTTCTCAGGCCACATCACCAAGGACGAACAGCAACTGCAGTATCTACTGCTGGCAGTTGCTGACCACAGGAAATCATTCCCTTATGCCCTCAAGCAGACCTTACTGGGCGACAAAGAGTGAGACTGGTCCTCATGCGACCCCTGCCTTGAGCAGCTAATGCCCACTTAGACTAAGTGTGGGGGGGGGGGGGGGGGCAGGCTTGGGGGCTAGAAAATGATTTGTTTTGAACATTAAGCATAGGCATAATATTGTTAAATTTCATTTGACTTGAGCAACCTCTAATTATTAACATATTTAAAAAATATTTTACAGGCAATGTTTCTACCCCAAATGGAAACTTTGCCACGGTCTGTGACCAAAAATGGCACATTTTGTGTTTTGCCCCAAATAAAGGACCACCCTGGCCGCCAGTGATGTGGTATGAAGTAAAAGTATCCACGTGGGATTGCAGTTGAGTCCATGTATAAATTGTTGGTTTCAGTATTAACTTGTTGTGTGTTGTGAGTGCATCTCATATGTACTAACAACAGTGTGAAGGTATCAGATGTAATTTTGTCTGGTAATGTACTGTGATGCCATGTACCACCAGTAAGGTGTGAGAAGTAAAGTATCTGATTGGAGTTGTAATGTGAGTAAGGCCAAGGAATTGGTCCTTGTAACTGTAATGTAATGTAACACCAGCAAGGTTGTGAGTAATAAGAGTACAGTATCTGAGTAATTTGCAGTTGAACAAAGCCGAGGAGTTGCACCTTGGAGTTGTAAGTTAATGATATATTTTTCCCTACTTTGATTTCATATTAATAAACCTTTTCTTAGAGTATAATAGGGGTATTCATTTTCCTGCAGTATTTCACCTTTATTTCCATCCAAATGACTTGATACTAGAATTACAATACCCACGTGCCGACCCTCGCCATGCTACCAATAAGAACTGTGACTATGTAGTAACCATGAACTGAAATAAGCAGAAAGAACAATTGGAAGAACTACGACAAGAGAAGTATGTGTAAGACAGGGGGCAGCTTGAGTTGAGAGAGTAATTCACCCCCCCCCCCCTTACACGTGAAGAGAAAAACTTTCCACAGCAGGTCTTAAGATTAAACTTTCAAAATGTGAGTTTTTAAAATCGAGAATCCATTTCCTTGGTCATGTAGTTGACGGTGAGGGCATTCATGCAGTGAATGATAAAGTGAAAGCTGTATCTCAGTTCCCGCGTCCTACATCGGTTGAGGAAGTGAGTAGTTTCCTTGGTTTATCTGGATATTATCGTTCTTTTATTAAGAACTATGCAACATTGGCATCACCCCTAAGAAGGTTGCTTAAGAAAGATACAATGTTTGTGTGGAATGCTGAACACGAAAATAGTTTTGCGGCATTGAAGATAGCGCTTAACAATGCCCCTGTTCTAGCATTCCCTGACTACACTCAACCTTTCACCCTCAGTACTGACGCTTTTGGACAAGGAATCGGAGCCGTAATCATGCAAGAGGATTTGAGAGGAAAGTTTCCAGTGATAGCTTTTGCAAGTCGTAAACTTATTGATGCTGAAACACGTTATTCAGTAACGCATTTGGAAACTTTAGCTGTTATGTGGGCACTAAAGAAGTGTATTTACGGATCATGCGGCAGTGACTGAACTGTTCCATGGCAGAAACTTATCAGACAGATTGGCACGCTGGTACCTGACAATTCAGGAATTTGACCCCGAGTTTAGGAATTTACCGGGAAGGGCGAATGTTGTCTCCGACGCTTCGTCAAGAAATATAGCACCTGTGATGCCTGTATCAACGTTCACTCTTTCACAACTGGAGGATGAGCAACGACGCGACCCGTTATGGTCAGCAGTCATTTTTGCTCTAGAATCGGGAGAGGATGTTAAACTCCCCAAATTAATTCTTCCCTTAAGTGAAACGATTATAACATTGTTCCATGATGTTCCACAGGCAGGTCACCAAGGACGTGACAAATGCTTGGTGGAAGTAAGAAAGAAGTATTTCTGGAATACAATGAAGAAAGATATAGAATTACACATTGCTAAATATTTGGCATGTGCTCAACATAAGGGTACTACAAGATCACCGGCACCGATTCTACGATATCCTACACCAGACCGTCCGTTTGACACAGTCGCTATTGACTTGTTACAACTTCCGAGGAGTCATCAGGGATCCTCGTACGTCTTAGTGTGTGTGTGTGTGGATCATTGTTCTAGAGTCGTGGTTTTGGTCCCACTGAAGGATCAAACAGCCGAGTCTGTGGCCTATGCATTAGTGATGACTCTTATGTCCATATACTACGCCTAAGGTTCTTCTCTCTGACAATGGGACAGAGTTCAAGAATCAGCTGGTAGCACAAATATGTGTGCAATATGGAATAAAGCAAAGTTTTATGATAGCTTATCATCCACAGGCTAATGGCCTTGTTGAGAGAACCAATCGCAAGATCCTGGAGATACTTCGCCCGATTGTGTGTGATTTGCAATGCAGATGGGAAGATTGGTTACTGCAGGTTGCAGCGTCTATTAATGGGTCAATTAATAGCTCTACGGGCAAATCACCCTACTACATTGTCTAGGGTACAGACAAACGTCTAGCTTATGATGTACTTACGGACACGCCGACACCTGTTTATAATTCGGATGATTTCCCGGGAAAACAAATCCGTGTTTTTACGGATATTCATAGCCAAGTACGATCACATTTAGCAGTGTCACGCGCTGAAATGATGGTCAAGCAACATAAACAAGCTAAACCTGTCGTGTTAGACGTAGGGATGCTACTATGGTAAGAGAACCTGAAAGGAACACCAAGTTTTTGGGTCCATTCCGCATTATCGCCAAAGAAGCGGGCAACAAATTAAAAATTTGGAAGCCTAATGCACAGATGATAATGTTGTAATAGGCACCTCTTTGCAGACTGTACGGGAGTAGAGTGTGCGTAATGATTATTGTATGAAGCTTCGTTCTGCAAGCAGATATTAAAACGAATGTTTTCTCCTACAGAGTGGCTTGGAACATCATTGTGTTGCTCCTACTGTGTTGTGGCACTGTTGTGTTGACAGATATGTCCACATCCGTCCTCAAGCCGGGTGCGCTCTTTGCACCCCATGGACGCGTTCTCATAGTGGAGGACGTGGTGAACATCAAGTATAAGTTGTATGGACTGCTCCAGCTTCCCCGTCAGATGGAAACCGTCGACGCGTAACTACAATCAGCATTGGCAATCCTACATGGTCTCAGTTCAGCTGCTAATGTATCGACAATGGTTGCACAAACTATTGACCTTCAACACTTTCGTCTCATGACCCTTCACAAGCTTCTCGTCGTTGTTGGAAAAAGAACACCAGCGTCTGAGGTTGATCTTGCAAAAGAAGTGCGTTCTCAAGCATGACAAAAAAGGGGTTTATTTAATTTTGTGGGTCTTATCCAAAGCATTCTATTTGGCACGGCAACGGCCGACGATGTAGCTAAATTGGGGGACCGCATGAACATTCTCGATCAAGCTGTGCCTCAGCAGAATCGTGTTATATTTCAGACATTCCATGTGATTACTGCTTTTGATTCAAAAGTTAATGGGATAATATCGGAGTCGAACCATATATCGAGGGCTGTTTATAAGTTGCAGAAATCAGTTCCTACATTAGAGTGCCGCTTTTCTTTCTCGGAATATTTGCATGCTGCGAAAAGGTCAGTTCAGAATCTTGTTACTAATAAAAATTACCTAATTGACAGCATATTAGATGCAGGGATAATGCGTGTGGACGCAAAGCTTGTACTTGCGCAGATGCTTCTTGATGCATTTCAGATTGCCAAGTTGAAGTATTACTTAACTCCTATTTTTAATGATAATGAGGCGGAATATTATTACCCTCTATTGGAGTCGACTCTCACGCACAATGCTATTCTTATCCACATACCCTGGTTTGTTAACGACACACTGTATGCTCTGGATAGGCCTAAAGAACTTTTACTTGTAGATGAGGAATATTCTTTGTTGTCATTGGATGATCTACACTTACACGTTTGTCCAGCCTATATGTTCGCATTTATTCCTGCTGCAGAAGGGATATGTGAATTGGCAGTCATGCAAACTAATGTACGCACAGCGCTTGCGCAATGCAGCTATAGGCCAGTTAGTGTTCAAACTGTGTTTCACGCTCATCTCCATAATGTGCAGTTCTTATTCTTTCCTAATGTCACTACTGTTATTTTAAAATGCCACGATGGTGGTAAACAGTTATTTGTGAAAGGTCATTGCAAGGCTCCGGATTACTGTGAAGTCACTTGTAGCTCAATACGGACCTTGCCTACTCATCAGCAGTTTGCCTTGAATTTGAATCTCATGTCTGATTTAACTCCAATGTTTCCTGTTATGAACTTTACTGTTAAAGATCTTCAGATTGTTTCAGAGAAATTAAAGGTTATTTCATTCTTGAAAGAGACCCAAATTGCTGATTTGAATACTAATTTGCCATTATACTTGTCACGAAAATTTGCAATACCAGGTCTCACAATTCCCACAATTATGTTAATTTTGGCAGTAATGTTTCTTTTTTGTTATTATAAGTCAGTATCATCCAAGTTGACAATTGTCCATAACATTCTAACCCTTAAGACACATAAGAATAAGACCTCTAGAGTTGATAAAAACCCTACGGTTGTAGAGTCCCCAGCTTAGTGTCTCCATATATGTTTATTACATGGTTAGGGTTGTGTAGGATGTACTGTAGTCTGTGAGTTTATTTAGTCCTCGCAGAGCTCGGCTGGTAGGTGATCGAGCGATGTAATGGCCCCTGTCTCATCAACAGAAGTATTATATAAATGGGTTCTTTACATTTGATTTATATACTAATTCATCCCCTGTAACTTTCCACTAGGTATGGGTTGTCATGCTCATATCATGTGATTTGTAGCCTCCTTGGGTGCTGCCCATTGACTGTATGTCAGCACATGGGTCAGCTCGGGTAAGTCGGCACCCACAGGCAGTCACACTCACAATCTTACATCGAACGGACATGATTAAACGGTCTATTTACATATCCACCGTCCTCTCCCTTCACGCTCATAAATAGTGGAAGTTACGGTTGATCTACACTCAGGAATTATATAAACAATACTTTTTTAATAAAAGCAGAAACTACAATTTGGTTTCATTACTAAAGCCCAATATAATATAAATGTACCAGCCTGGTTAACTTTGAATTAACCAGCTAGTTCAAGTGGGATCTATTCCTTGGACCTATAATACAAAGAGAAGTTGAATTTGTGATTTTGTTACAACCTAAGAGGCCTTGGGTCGTAACAAATACAACATACAAATATGACAAGATAATACAAAGAAGACATTCAGTAGGCTTCAAAGTTAACTAAACCTAAAGATTATTGTGATTAAGGCTATTTGCCTGTAAATACAGAAAGAAATGATATACAGCATATGAATATGTATGAACATAATATTAGGCTTCTAGGATAGGTGAAACTTTTTTTTTTCCATTTTCTGGAAATATTTTTACTGGCACAATCTCTCTTCAGCATCCAGCAGTAGTTTGCCATCATGTTCACATCTCACCTTCCTTGGTACCTCTTTTCCATTTCTTTAATGTCCTGGTAAAATATTTCACCTCGCTCTTTACTTAAACTACCTAAATTTTGAGTAAAATACTCAAGATAGGAATGTAAGAACTGCACTTTTACACTCGTATTGCAACCCATGTTTTTAAAGTTATTCAACATACCTTCAACAATGTTTTGATAGTTTATATCTTTTCTATTACCTAAAAAACTATACACAGCATTCCTGAAACTATTCCACGCTTCTTTCTCACACTGGTTCATCGCCTTTTCAAATTGGTGGTCCAACATTAACTTTCGGATTTGAGGGCCCACGAAAATGCCAGATTTGATTTTTTCATATATGACTGATGGAAATTCCCTGCATATGTAACTGATACAATCACTTTCCTTATCTAGGGCTTTTACAAATTGTTTCATTATCCCTAATTTAATATGCAGAGGAGACAACAGCTCTTTCTTAGGGTCAATCAATGGTTCATGTAGAATATTTTTTTAACCTGGTACAAGAGCCTGTGGAGGTGGCCAGTGCTTTTAGTCCCAATGTTCACGTCTTGCTCTGCTGTCTCACTCGTATAAAAAAAACATGGCATTTTCGTGTATCCACTCTGTTGACTAAGCAACAAAGCATTGACTTTGAAATCTCCACAAACCAAACAACCATAATCCTTATAATGAACTTTCTCTAGAAGTATCTGTAAATTTTCCTTAAGATGAACAGAGTGAACCACAGGAATTGATAAAAATACATTTCCATTATGAAGTAAAACTCCATTGAGACTTGTTTTTGAAAAATAAATGAACAACCTCCCTTCAGTAGCGGTATAGGTGATGCTAAAATAGTTAATTAAAGGAAACACATTATTACAATAAACCAAGGAGCCTTCCTCAGAAAAAAAAATGAACTAGTTCTTGTTCACGTTGCCTATACCATGAAAAATATGTTCCTTTGCTCAATAACTTCTCTGATTTCAACTTAGATCCTTTGGTAAATTCAAATCCCAAACCAGATCGTTAAGTTCACTCTGGGTAAACACCTCCGGTACATCACTAATAACTTCAGGTTGATAAGCATCACTTCCGTTACCTGACGATGAATCACGGTCAGATTTTGATGACACGGACTGCAACACATCTGGCGGAATGGTGACTGGAACTTCAGGACCATGTGGCACTAGTCTCATGGCAGATGGAATCTTGGGATAAATGATTCCTTGTTTATTTTTTGGCATTATATCCCACTATCTTCACAGAGCAAAACCAACAGTCATCACCCTGATTTTTAGGCTCCCGCCATACCATAGGGACTCCAAAGAGCATAACTTTTTTCTCACCATATTTCCACAGTCTTAATCATTCAACACAAGTGCGACATACTTTATGTGGCTCCCATGGTTTATCTAAATCACATATTTTCACTCCAAAGTAGGCAAATATGCATTTTTCATGAATGCGATTATTTCATGTCGTTGCTTATGCACAAAAGAACACCCACATATGTAACAGAATACGTTTGGATTTTTCAAACATCCACGAGAAGACATATTTACAACAGGAATAGTGTCTTAGTACAGCAAAACAAGGAGATTTAACATTACATCCACGAAGAAAGGAAACAACTTGGTTAGGTAATTCATTAATAGATTCTTCTCACGACTTGTAATAGGAGCTCTATACACAGCACCAATTAGTATATTTTTTCTTTTCATAATAATCTCGCACCATACCGCTCTATCATATAAATGAGCATTCAAGAAATTTACATTGTCTACCAGAGAAATAAGAGAATTCTTCACTAATATACCCACACCTCTACTGGGTTCATTCTGCACACCATCGAATTTACTATTTAACTTTTACTAAAAAAAATATGGACTTTTATGTTTACCAGTAAATTAAATATTAAACACTAAATTAATTAATTGTATTATCAGAGTTTATTAGCCTATTATACCACTTATGCACTGGACTGGTATTTATTCATTTTCCTTTATTATCTAAATTTTATAATATTTCTGACTTCACTGCATTTTCACTTCCAACAACTCAATTAATTAATTGAATTATTATACATCCAAATGCAGGGAAGTCGCCACTCACCAGCTCTGCTCACCACGGAATCTCAGAGCGTTCTGCCAAGAGTGCCGTACGATATGTTGGGCAATCACTTCATTTTTACTTTGGCTTCACTTTTAATTAACGGCTCACTTTTCCTTGAGTTTCCCTTTGCTGCCAGACGTACGCTACCTGTCTCAGCCCCAGCTGACTGGCGTGGAGGGGTGTGAGTCAATATAGAAGAGAGGTCGGCCGGCATTCAGGTAAGGTCGGAGACGGGCGGGAGTGATGACGTCAGGATATCAATTCTGCCTGCGTCTCCTTGCACTTGGCAAGTGTATTAAATTAATAAGGAATATTTTTCTCGATTCAGGATTTTACCTAAAGGATGGAAGCTTTATATCTGATTCCTCTGTTCGGGAAATGATGACAGCAAGTAAGACAGAGTATGGTTTAGCATACAAACTAAGTGAAATGCATTTAAATAAATGTGGGTCAGCAATGACAGCGTGTTAAATATGCAGTCCAATTGTTGTCAAAAACTTGCTCTAGCTCACTGAAATATCTTGGAGAAAGAAGACTACTGAAGAGTAGAAATTGGAAGGTAATTGCTGACTTCATAAATCTGGTGAACGAATGGTTTGACATCATGAATTCTTCTCATGAATTTGGTGAAAAACAATCACTAAATGCATTTGAAATTAATTTATGTGACCAAGTAAATGTTCTGCACAGAATGATTGAAGTGGTGACAACAATGACAGTAAAAAAAAAAGACTGTTGAAAGGCCTTTACAACATAAGAGCATAAGAATGGAGGAAACTGCAGCGGGGCTATTGGCCCATACTGAGCAGTCCCATTTACACCCAACCCCTATTGCTCATATATACATCCAACCTATGTTTGAAGCTATCCAGCATTGTCGAGTTAATGATGATATTTGGTAACTTGTTCCACTCATCTACTACTCTATTTCCAAACCAATGCTTTACCTATTTCGCGCCTAAATCTAAATTTGTCTAATTTAAAACCATTGTTCCGAGTTCACTCCTGGTTGGATAGTTTGAGTACCTTTGTAATGTCCCCTTTGTTCAGCCCTGACTTCCATTTATACACCTCCATCATATCGCCCCTCACTCTACGTCTCTCGAAGGCGTGCAAATTAAGAAGCTTTAACCTGTTTCTGCACTCAAGGTTCCTAATGCCCGGGATTAGTCTTGTCATTCTCCTCTGAATTATTTCCAAGGATTCTATATCCATTCAGTAATACCAGAATTGAACTGCGTAATCCAAGTGGAGTCTCACAAGAGCAAGATATAGTTTAAAGATGACCTCGCTAGTCTTGTAACTAACACTCCTTTGTATGAACCCAAGTACTCTATTAGCCTTGTTTCAAGCAAATACAAATTTGTTTACTTGGCTTAAGATTCCTACTTATCATTACTCCTAAATCTTTTTCGCAGTCGGATTCCTCAATAACATCGTTGTTTTTCTGGTACCTGGTTTCCTTGTTTACATCTCCTATACTGAGTACTTTACATTTGTCCACATTGAATCTCTTATGCCATTTTTCAGACCATTCGAAAAATTTGTTTAGTTCTTCCTGTAGTTTTGTTGAGTCCTCGTCAGATTTAATAACAAGTCCTGTTTTGGTGTCATCAGCAAATTTACTTATGTTGCTGTCTATGCCGATATCTATGTCGTTTATGTACATAATAAATAATAATGGTACGAGTACTGAGCCTTGGGGAACTCCACTAGTGATGTTGCTCCAGTGGGATTTAGTGCAGTTAATGCTCACTCACTGTTTCCTGTCCTGTAATCACGCCCTAATCCATTTTAAAGTATCTCCTTTAATGCCATGAGCCTCTACTTTTCTTATTAGTCTTTCATGGGGGACTCTGTCGAAGGCTTTGCTTAAGTCGAGATATACCACATCATAATTGTGCCCCTTGTCCACTGATTCGAAAACAGATGAAAAGAATGTTAATAGGTTAGTTAGACATGAACGCCCGCTTGTGAAGACATGTTGTGAATCATTGATCAACTTGTGCTTCTTCAGGTGATTTCGAATAGAGTTTGAAATGATTGCTTCCAGTAATTTGCCTACATTTGATGTTAGACTGATTGGTCGGTAGTTAGAGGATAGTGATCTATCTCCCTTCTTGAAAATCGGTTTTACATTCGCTATCCTCAAGGATTGTGGTACTACACCCATTTTTAAGGACAAGTTAAACAACTTTGATAAGGGCATACTTAGCTCTTCCTTAGATTCCTTTAATACCCTGGCAAATATCTCATCGGAACCTGGTGACTTATTAGGCTATAAGTTTGTCTATTTGCTTACTAACATCATTACTAGTCACTACTATCTCGCTTAATTTATTTTCTTCACTATCTCTGTAGAGAGTCGGAGCCTCGGATATCATGTTTAAATTTTCGGAGGTGAAAACTGTTGAAAAATATTTATTCAGATTATTGCTCATTTCTCTGTCGTTATCAGTTAGCTCGCCGGTATATGACTGTATTGGTCCAATCTTTTCTCATGTTTTAGTTTGATACATTTGATAGAATCCCTTGGGGTTTGACTTCGCCTCCCTTGCTATCCTCAGCTCATTATTCCTCTTTGCTTTTCTTATCTCGGTCTTAACCCTACCGGCCAATACCTTATAATAATCTCGGAGGTAAACTTCGCCACGATTTATTATCCTACCTATAGCCCCCCTTTGTCCAATAATATTATTTAACTAATTATTTATCCATTTAGGGTCATTGTTGTTTAATCTGAGTTTTCTATATGGTATGTTCTGCCTTTGTGCATTAAGTAACTCATTATTTAAATTGTTGTGGAACTCGGCAACCTCAGATCGCGTTATCAGGTCTCCTGGTAAGGTGAGGGGTCGCCCTCTGTGGGTACAATGTGAGAGGTCACCTCATGTGAGGTCATGTAGTTCACCCCCAAGCGTGATACCCCTTCTCTCAGCTGCCTCTTCAAACTATCAATATTTGCCCTTCTGAAACCTGGGACTTTAGTGGAATTTTCCTTGCGGCTGCCCTGAAAGTCTAACTGGAATCTAATTTCTTTGTGATTGCTGTTAGCAAGTTCGTTCCCTACCTCGACATTACTAATGAGGTTTTCTCTGTTTGACAGAACTTATCGAGTATATTATTACCCTGGGTGGGTTCTGTTATATGTTGGCTTAGGAAACAGTCCTGGATTGTTTCAAGAAAATCCTCTGATTCTGAGTTACCCGTAAGGTCAATCCAATCTATTTGACTAAAGTTAAAGTCGCCTACTATACATACTTTGCTATGTATGGAAGCCCTGTGCATTTCATCCCAAATAAGTCGCTCCTTAACTCTATCAAGATTAGGAGGTCTATATATTACTCCTTTCATTAATTTTTCCCTACCATCGATTAGTTCTATCCAAATTGTTTCTGTATTCCGGTCTGTTTTTATTACCTTATTTATTTCACACTTCAGATTATCCCTGACATAGATTGCTACTCCACCTCCTTTCCTAATCTGCCTATCGGTATAGAATAATTTGTCACCTGCAATTTGGTATTCGACAGGTAACTCAAGTGAGTCTAGGTTTATCCATGTTTCGGTGAATGCTATTATATTGATTTTTTCTGTAGATGCCAACGCACTGATTTTATCTATTTTGTTTCTCATACTTTTACAGTTTGCATAGTAGACATTTAAGTTAGTTGTGTTCTGAGTCCTCTCTTTGTCGGGTTTATGTTTTAACTCCCTGCTTAAGTTAGTTTTGCCATAATTCCTAGCACTATTTCCCTTTAACCTTTCACTGTGTTTATCCGCTTCCACTGCAGTCTCCTCCACCCCCGTGCTCAGATGTTCTCTTAGCAGTTTAAAGACTTCGACATCTTTTGAACTGCCCTTTCGAGAGAACCAGCCAGGGTTGCCACCCCTTGACAACCATTCATTGCCAACTCCCCTTCTAAGCAGGACACCACATAGGATAGGGATCCCTCCCTTCGACCTAATACGCTCTATAGCTGTCTTGAACTTATCAAGAAGCTCCTCACTCCTACACCGGCCAATATCATTGCCTCCTGCACTTAGGCAGATAATGGGTTTGTTCCCATAACCAGACAAGATATTATCCATCCTGTCAACTATATGCCCCACCCCAGCTCCTGGCAAACAGAAAGGGGTAATATTATCATCTCGGTCACTTATAGGGTTGTCCAAATGCTCCAGAAATCTTTTAATCTTAAATTCATTCTAACTAGAAATCTAAATCAAGATTGTATGGAGCATTTGTTTGGGTGGTTAAGACAGATGCATGGTACGACCATCCAAATGCTGTAAATTTTAAGTTCAGGCTCAAGAAGTTACTCCTGTGAAAAGACGTTTCACTAATTTCTGAGAAATCTAACACAACTTATGATAATTTTGACTGCTCGTCAAGAAATATTGGTCTTAGACAAACAAATGATAAAGGTACACCTTTCAAAGACTTGCTTATTGGCAATTGAGTAGAAAAAAAAGTTAAGTAATGAATTTAATGAAAACCTAGGAGAGTGTATAAACCCTGACAAAAATGCAGGTAAAGCAATAGAAGAGGAACCTCTTAGGTACGTTGGTGACTATATTGTAAGAAGGTTTTTTGTGATGTACCCTTACTTAGGCCAGAAAGTCAATGAGTGTACATCCATGACCAAAACATGGACAGAAGAAATAAACAGAGGTGAAATGTATGTTCCTTCTTACACTTTATTTTCTCAATTATCCATTTTGAGAGACGTATTTAAGGCTGTACATGGGAACAGTCATATGGAGGGGAAGGACTGTTTCCAAACAATTGTGTCTGAGATAGAGAGTTGATGTACCCCATGATGTTTTATCCTTCTTTGCCAAAGTATCTGTGTTCTTTAAAATTTGGTAACTGAATAGTAGTGTTAATATAAATAAAAAAAGGTAAGAATTGCAGAAGTGAAAATAGACAATTTATGAAAATATATATATGATAGTAGGAAAAACAGATTGCCTTGGTTTACAGTTGATGTAAATAATATACAGGTATATTATTTATTTATAACCTATATGTGTAAATAAAATATAAGTTATCATGATATATTTATTCCCCGTTTCGATGCATACACACTAATACGGAAACATTTCAGAAGAGGCAGTTATGAACTCAAATGCACAGATAAACTGCACTGAAATAAGCGTATTAATTTCAGGAAATTAGTTATAATATTCAAATAATACCAGCTCTCCTTCTTTCCACAATGAAGGGACGAAAGTGGCACCCTTTTACATAGCCTTTCTTACTATAGCTACATCTTTTTTCTTCTTTCCGAGCTAAACCCCCTATCCTAGGATATAGGAAACGGGGTTATGATGATGGTACTGTAAAGATAGACAGACTACAGGAGAGAAAGAGGGAGAGGGCCAGCCAGATATAGTTCACGTGACATCACTGCGCAGAGCGAGCGAAAACTAGACTGTCCGGCCGACCTCTCTATATTGACCTTGCTTACAGCAAACACCACTTCCCGTTGGCCCCCTTGCGCATGAAGCAATGGCGAACAGTATACAGTACTGAAGGCAACGTTGTCAAAATGAGAACCTGAATGGATCTCAAAATTTTAGCCCAATTTTTCTGGTCCATTCCTGATTACTGCCAAGGAAACGGGCAACAAATTATTATTATTTTTAAACCCAACACACTAATTACAATTGTCAAATACACCAGCTGTATCTAATAAATTATCAGTTGAAACTAACTTTTGCACGACAAATTTGAGACGATTCCACTTCTTTCAGCATTGCGTGCATCGTGGCACTCCTACTACATTGTGGCGCCGCCGTGTTGGCGTCTACTTCCATGGAGATTTTCAAATCAGGTGCACTAGTCGCACCAGTAGAACGTGTATTTCTCTGACACTTGCACACTATTTCAGTACAGTACTTTGAAGCCTTTAATAATGTGTACATTTAATATTTAAAGTAAAATACTAAACTGTTTGAATGATATAATTTTACATATACCGTACTGTACTGTACTGTATCGTGATATATTTTTCTTTGGTCATGCCAGTGTAATCCCTTTTTAAATTTGTTATAATTGAAATAATGTTTCAAGTTGTGCTGTGATAATGTTTGGAGGAAATATAATGTGTTTTTTAAAGCCAAAAAAATATTAAAAAATAACCTTGATAACAAAATCTAGTATCTAAAACAATTATTTTACCAAACCAATAATGCTTCCATTTACACTTACTCTACTTTCAAACAAACTACATTATACAAATCGAAGCCATGTATCAATTACACCCCTTTTTACATCGATGTAGTTCAGTTGTGTTCCCTCCAAGGCTTCTAATAGGGATATGAGACACAGCAATGCATCCAAATACACCAGACATCCCTGCAATGGTATGAAATTCATCTACAAGGTTTTGTATGTTGCCTGATTCTGGAAAGTGGATGTAATCTTTTGCCGTAAAGGTTAAAATAGTTGCAGAGCTTCTCACAAACTTGAAAACTGATGAGACAGAAATCTTCAAGCAGTTTGCTACACTAATTTGGAAGCTACTACTGCTAAAGTATCTCAATGCAGTTAGGAGTTGCAGCTGTGCAGTGTTCTGCATCCTGTAGGATATACATTTTTTTATTTACTGTTTTGTCTAACATTGCTTATCCAGATTATGGTAAAAAACAGGGCTCCTATGATGATATATATTACTGGGTTATATTTTAAGTTCTTTACAGAATCACCCTCTATAAAGTGCAACATACAGGTGATATCTCTGTCAGCTGAAATAATTGGTGCAGAGCTTTTCCTGGGAGGAGACACTTCCAGATAACAAGAAGACTCTCAAACCATGAAAAATCCCACATCCCTAGAATTTTTCCGGTTACATGTAAAAGTTTCAGAGTTTAAACATTCTTTCATTCTTGGAGACCAGGGAAAAAACTCGGAGAGTTTCAGGAAGTTTTCATTAAAAATTCCAGAAAATGTGCCTGATATTTAACCTCGGAATTTTCTCCAAGGCCTGGAATCAAATTGTTTGCGAAATTTTCGAAAAAAAAAAAAAAAAAAAAACTTGAAAACTCGTTCACAGACCCGGAATGTTGACAATTTCCGGGAAAAACCCTGAGCCAATTTCAATTCTGAGTACGTATTGGCGAATTCTGAGCAATGAATATATTACTGCACTGTAATTATGGCTTGGTGGTATTATTGTACATGGGAGGTGGGCTTAGGGGTTTTCTTGGGTGCTGAGTACTGTACAGTGGTAATGCCCCCCCCCCCCCCCGTTTTTGTATCACTGCATAACACTGAATAAATACCCAATACAGTTCTAAACAAAGACTAAAATCCAAGATTTAGAGTTTCAGTCTACAAAGATATATTTAGTCTAACCAAACCTAACCAAACTTTACCTAACCTAACCTGACCTAACCTAACCTGACCTAATCTAACCTAAGCTAACTTAGCCCAATTATGTTGTAGACCGCACACTATAGTAACACCAAAATTTCTTGTCTCGTCCTTCTTGAACTCTTGACATGTGGCTCAACTCGTTCAAGAAGTTCATAGATGCATTCCTTGGACAGCCTATACCTTTTGATGAACTCCTCAGAGAGATAAGCAAAAGGATTTTGATGGTCTCTAATAACAATCCTTGGTAGCCTCACAGCATCAACTAGCTCTGCATACCAGAATGTTATAATACCAGCCTGAAAAAATAAAACAAAATCTAATATCTATTTTCTATATAATGCGGTAACTATTATATATTAGGTAAATTACTGTTGATAATAGTTTACAAGCGTGTTTGCATAGCTATTACAGAGAATTTCCTTAAGAAATTTGTCCATAGTATATTTAAATTTTGTTTATTGTTGTCCTGGTGATGTAAGATAGGACTGACACGATTTAAATCAAGTCATTGATAACATCATTAATCAATTTTGGCACTTTTTCCTAGCCCTGAGTTCGAACAATTCATCTAAAAAATATTTTACGTAATCTAATCAAAACTTACAAACATTGGTAGTTCTTAAACACAACCTGAACAACAACAACCCAAACAGTGAAATATAGCAGGATAAATTTTTTCCAGGGTAATTATCAGCATGGGTCACATATAACACTTGTTGTAAACTATTACCTCAGCATCTACCTAGTACATTTGGCTCATCTTATCTCTTCCCTATATAATATATTGGCGTATTGGAAATGGCATTACATCTATCTATCGCAAATAAAAGTGCGTTACTTACCATACTTGAAGCTGTAAGAGGATGATTGTAGGAATGCAATGCTTGATAAAACTGGAGAAGAGCAAGGGGGAGACGAAAATCTTTGGAGATGAGGGTTAAACGTCATGGGGGGTTCATGGCGGTCTCTTAAAAATATATATATTTCCGTTGGAACCGGTTATTAAGACATTCAAATTATCTCATCTTAATTTATATAAATTGTATTTCAGAGACTTTTTCTATTGATATATAACTAGTTTGAACATTCGGGATAAGTCTTTCGGGTGCCTATCCACACCCGAGGACTTATCCTGAACTTTCCAAGAATATTGTTGGACTACTAAATGGTAACCCGACAAAATTTGGTTTAAAAAAATGGATTACGGCTCGGAGGGAGCTTTCGGGTTACCAATAAGTAAATGGCCGATTGTCTGAGAGTGTTCTCGAGAAGAATGCAACTGGTCTACCGGCTTGGTTCAGGGAGGTAGCGTGTCAGAGTCGGAAGCGTCGGTTTCTAATACGAATGGAAACGTCTCTTCAATCGAGCTGACTACCGCACTTGCTATTTCCTTTTTAAGAATTTCGAAGGGGGAAACTGCTTCCCCTTGGAGAGGGAATGTCTGAGCCTTGACCAAAGGTCTGACCTTGTCGAAAAAGTGCGAGATCCACTGAGAGTAGTATGAAAAGAGTCCTATCACGCGTCGTAGAGCAGGTAAGTCTTTCGGAAGTGTCCAGTCCTTCAGAGGACGCAAGCGATCGGTGTCTGGCTTGAGAGTGCCATGCGATATGGTGTAGCCCAGCAAATCAATAGCGTTGCAGAGAAGACAGATTTGTCTTCAATGAAGGTGAAATTTGACTTCTTTGCTGCCTTAAGGAATCTAGACAGATTTTCATCGTGCTCCTGTTGAGACGAACCGGCGATGGTGATGTTGTCAATGTACCCAGCAGTTCGCTCCTACGCAGGAATTCATCGATGGTTCGTTGGAAACAAGCCACGCCGTTCGTCACTCCGAAAGGGACCCTACAGAACAGGTACAGTTTACCGTCCACCTCGAAGGCAGTAAATGGCTTGTCCGTATCCCGTATAGGGATCTGATGGTACGCACTCCTTAGGTCGAGAATGCTGAATATCTTGTCACGAGAAAGGTTAGTCACCAAGTCGTCTATCCGGGGCAAGGGATAAGCATCCAGCTGGGTATACCTGTTGATGGTTTGGCTGTAGTCGACAACAAGCCGCTTTTTGTGCCTCTCATTAGTAGTGATGAGGACTTGTGCCCTCCACGGTGAAGTGCCGGGTTCGGTTATTCCTTCTGACAACATCTTATCGACTTCACCTTGGATGAAAACCCTGTTCGCTTAACCAAATCGGCTTGATTTCGTCGCAACAGGTTTACAGAGGGAAGTCAGATTAGAGAAGAGAGATGATGGATCGACCAAAGCAGATGTTAGGCTACAAGCAGCTGTATTATCTCCGATGATAAGGCCCTCTTTAGGCCCACCGAAATCAATTGTAACACCACTATGTAGGCTCATGAAATCTTGACCAAGAATAACGGGAAGAACGGTCAGTTGAGTACTGGCGACGATAGGAAAGATGAGGCCCTAGACACGTGACTTGATCCTAGATGACATCTCAGAGACTTCTGCTGGATATAGCGGTTTGATACAAACGATTTTGAGCTCCCGGTATCAACGAGGGCTGTAGCTGTATCGTCATCAACAAGCACATATATATGGTAGATCGAGCGAGACAACCAGGGGAAGTCGCAGATATTGCAGCCAAAGTAGGAGAGTGTAAGACCGCACAAGTGGAAGATGAAGTAGCAGGTGAGTAACGAGATGATCTGCATACTTTCGCAAAATGGCCTTTCTTGTTGCTTTTGTGGCAAGTTGAATCGCACGCAGGACACTGAAGTCGGTTATGTTATGCTCCACCACAAAAATAACACTTTGGTTGTTGAGTGACAGCTAAGAGGGGAGAGTCATCGCTGTCGATTTTCTCTGGTGAAGTAACAGCGGCAGCGTTCATAGGAGCCTGAGACCGAAGATATGACTCGGAGTTTCTTTGAGCCAGATCGAGCGCCCGAGCCTGGTCGAACGCAGTAGCCAAATCGAGAGTCTTGTTTTCTAAGAGACGCTGTCTGATCATAGGAGATAGTAGACCATTGATAAAAGTGTCGCTGATATACTCGTCTCTGTTCGCCTCTGCTGTGACAGCTTTGAAGTTGCAGTCTTTGCTGAGCTGATGAAGTTCCTCTAAATATTCGTCCAAACTCTCGTCCGTGTGGTGCCTGCTGGTAGCTAGTAGATGACGGGGGAAACACTTCGTTCTTCGGCTTTACGTACAAATCCTGCAGAAGCTGATGGCGGCGTCTTACGAGACACAGTCGGCTATGTATTCGTACACAGATGGGGAGACAAAGTTGCAGAGAGTGGCTAGCTTGTCGGGCTCGAGAGCAGAAATGGAGGTGAGGAACGTGTTGAAGGTCCGGAACCAGTGGCCCCACTCCTTCGAAGCGGTGGGAGAGCTCGGCGTAGCATCCAGACGTTCCGGCCTCAAGAACTTCTCCATTATGCCTCAGTTTCGACTAGAGTCGACCTTTTTCTAGGCTTTATTGTTCATATAACTGACCAAGGGTAGTATGGCATCTGGAAGAGAACAAAAGAATATTCTAGTAAGTGAAGGGAACAATGAAAATTACTACTATAATATAACCCCAAACAAAACAAAACCCAATGATAAGAAACATAACATATGTATATACATTCATAACAATTTAGAAGACATGGGTTCAAGTGTACAAAGTGTAGCATAATTTTATTACAAACTGTTAAGCAGCAATATGGTGGTGGTAAAATTTGGGGAAAACATTGTTTTTGACAAATTTTGTGAGGAATATGAAGACAAAACTATAAGAATTGCTAACAGTGATGAGACTGTTAGAATGATAAATTTTAATAGAACTTTAACTTATGAATCAGTTAAAGATGCTGCTCCCTTTGAAATGGGAAATTGAATTATAATGAACATCATAAGTATATATGGTAAAGTAGAAGGAATGAGGCTAAACAAGTACACAAAAGTACCTGTGACCGGACTGTTGAATGGAAAAAAGAACTTCAAGGTAAATTTAAAGAACAATATTCCATCATCAGTAACAGTAGGTGGCCATAGTTTAACTTTCCTTTATGCTGGACAGAGGAAAACTTGTTATAAATACGGACATGAAGGTCATTTGGCAAATGATTGCCACACCGAGGAAATAGATAAGGTGAACACTTTTAATGAGAAAGACTTCCCGACTATACAACTTTCTGGTGATTTCCAAAGTTAAGGGCAGGCGTTAAGTTTCTCAGGTTCCAGCAACACCCTAGTATGGGACAGAAAGGGAAGCAGTGAATGCTCAGACTATAACCCAGGATGCTGTAGATCCAGATTATACCACACACCCAGATGGTTCAGAAAATGCAGTGCAGGAAACTTTTACTACATGTGAGTCCGAGATACATACGGAGAGGAATAATGTGGGTCAAACTAACGGTAAAATATTTTATGGAAATATGGAACATGATAAAGCAATAGATGGTATGGAAAAAATGAATATGACAGGGACAGAGTGCGAAGTGGCAAGAGGTGAAAACACGGACAGATTGGAAGAATTTGTAGAGGTTACCTGTATTATATCACCAAGCAGAAACAAGACTGATGTAGACAAGAAAGATCAGAACAAACCAAAGGAAAATGAATTAGAAATAAACCCCCTCGTGTTCTGAAAGAGTGTGCTGAAATTCTAGCCCCTGTGCTTATTCGCCTCTTTTTGCCTTTGCCTCAAAACCACAACTTTTCCTTCTTCTTGGAAGCAAGCCTCGGTTCATCCCATCCCGAAGAAGGGTGACCATTCTAATCCCTCGAACTATCGCCCCATTGCCCTAACGTCATCCCTCCCTAAGGTTTTCGAAACTATCTTAAACTCTCAGGTTTTCCGTCACCTTGAACGCCTTTCTTTTTTGTCGGATCACCAGTATGGCTTTCGCCGGCGAGATCTACTGGTGATCTCCTCTCCTACTACACCCATCTTTGGTCATCCTCTCATAGGGATTACGGGGAAACTTTCGTCGTGGCCCTCGACATCTCCAAAGCATTTGACAGGATATGGCACAAGTCATTGCTTTCTAAACTTTCCTATTATGTTTTATTTCCGGCACTTTGTTGTCTAATTTCTAGCTTCTTTGAGAACCGATCCATGGCAGCTGTTGTTGAGGGATCGATCTCTTGCTCTTTCTCTACCAATAGTGGTGTCCCACAAGGTTCTGTTCTTTCACCTACTCTCTTCCTTCACACTACGACTAATTCTATCAATTCTTTCACTGATGATTCTACTCTTCACTCTTCTTCACATTTTTCCCTTCCCCTAATTCTCAAACCAGATGTTTCTAGAACTGATATCATTTCATCTATCAATGCGGATCTGTACAGCATCTCCGAATGGGGAGGCAGAAACTTGGTTACATTCAATAGTAATGAAACACAGCATTTACCAATTACACTTTCAAATTTAGATGATCTCCCACGAATCACATTTCAGGACACAATCATTCTGTCAAATTCTAAAATAGATTTGCTAGGCCTCACCATTTCCTCTATTATGTCATGGAAGCCACACATCCACAACATTGCAAAAGCTGCCTCCCGAAAGCTGAGAATGCTGCAGAGATGCTGTAGTTATTTCACTCAAGAGCAGTTGCTTCAAGTTTATAAGGGAATTCATTCATCCTAACTTGGAGTACTGCTCTCACATCTGGGATGGCTCTTCTTCTGCCCAACTGTTAGATAGGGTGGAATCAAAGGCATTTCATCTTACTAACTCTCCTCCTTTAGATGATAATCTCTCTTCCCTTTCTGTTCGCCGCAATTTTGCTTCAATCTTTCTCTTACAGGTACTTTAACGGGCAATGCTCAGTGGATTTGGTATCCTGTGTACCGCCAGCAAGTCCGTGGGATTGTAATACTCGCATTGCCCGCGGTGCCCACCGTTTCTCTGTGGATGTCGGTCACACTAGAATTACCCGTTAGAGTACATCCTTCTTTCCTCACACAGCCAAACTGTAGAATGCTCGGCCTTTTTCTCTGTTTCCATACTCATACAATCTGTATGACTTTAAAAAGCTTGTTTTCCGCCATCTTCGTGGTGTAGATTAATATAATCTTTCTTTTCTATTTGTAATTTCTTTTTACTCTTATTTTTTCTCCCCCTAGCCTCCGTTGTGGGCCGATGAGTAAGTGACGGCGATACTTAAAAAAATTCTGGAAGATGGATCGTACTAAGCAAAATTAAAACAATGAAAACCAAAGTGATTCGAGTGGTCAAGTGAATTCCCAGATAGAAAATGGATTAGAATGTGGGAAAGAAAATAATGATGGAACGAAAATTAATCCAATTGGAAAAGATGATTCATGCAGGGAAAAGGTTGAACATGTACAGACCTGGAATGTACGAGCAGTTAGTGGTAGTAAGGTAATGCTGAGTAAGAGGGATAGAAGAGACATAGCCCCAAAAAGAGGTGAATAGAGGGAATAACATTACATGTGAACAAGGAAAAAGAGACATCAAGAGGAAAAAGTAAATAAATGACCTTTTTTACAATCTTTATTATAACAAGAATTAATGTCTATATAATATCTGGTACATTATATGTGAATGGTCTAAATAGTTTAGGTAAGCAAATGCAACTATTATCTGTTATTAAGTATTGTAAAATTGACATCCTTATGATATAGGAACATAATGTCAATGATCCGGGGACAGCAAAGTAGTAAGTAGTAGTACTGGTAGTGGGTGGATACCAGCGAAGTAAACAAGATTCGAAGGTCAATTACGACAGAACGACAGCACAGCCAAAGTAATAAGTTGCAGCAACTGTTGTTGCAAGTACCAGAGAATTAGAAAAAAAGTAGTTATAGTGCAGGAGGTAGGCTCCTCGAACTGGTTAACTACGTTACCGATAAGGACAAATGGTTTCAGTCTCAATAAACATGAATTTACAGATGCCAATGCTCTAAGGTACAGTAAGCCAGTGGAAGGTTTGTCCTCCCAATGCGTGTGTGGCTCTTCCTGTGACGTCGATCAAGCCATGATGTGCAAGAAAGGGGGCTTCATATGCATGAGGCATGACTAAGTAAGGGATCTCACAGCAAATATGTTGAAGGAAATCTGCCGTGATGTCATGGTAGAACCGACCCTCCTTCCATCCATTGCACGGCGAGATCTTCCAACATAGGACTTCAAACACATCCAACGAAGCCCTTGTTGACGTCAGTGCTCGAGGATTCTGGACACGGGGGACAGCGAGCCTTCTTCGACATCAGGATTTTTGATCCCATGGCTGCATGTCACCGTAACTTAGCTCTCGATGCTGCACACAGGAGGAACGAGAACGACAAGATAAGGGAATATGGGGAGAGAATTCAGAACGTTGATCAAGGCAGATTCACTCCTCGAGTGTTCACAACCTCTGACGTGATGGGACCAAGTGCAAGATGTTTCTGTGCCAGACTCGCGGAGGTGATCTCCGAACAGAAGCTGGAGCCCAGAAGTTGTGTTACAGCCTGGATGAGATGTCGACTGTCCTTCTCTCTCCTTCGGTCGGCTTTGCTCTGCCTCAGGGGAACGAGAGCTTCGGCCCCCAAAGCCGACACCAGCTGCAGATATTGACTATGAGGCTACAGTCATTGAATGCCACATAGATCTGTGGCTCAAGTAATTCAACACAGCTAGGATAGCTACTTATGTTTTAGGATATTTAATATTAAGGTAATAAAATGGCAGCGAAGGTGTGGCTATTGGGGGAGGCTGGAGGCCAATATTAAAAATAAGAAAAAAGAAGAAAAAAAAAGTTGTAGTGGTGGGTGGTACCAGTTATGGTGAGTGGTAGCAGTTGTGGTTTGTGACAGGAGGGTTGGTGGGCGGCAGGGCTAGGTGGTGGGTAGCACGAGGGGTGGTGGGCGACAGTGAGAGTTGGTGGGTGACAGGAGGGGGATGTGCCAGTAGAGTCGGCGGAATATGAAATGACCCTCAAAACACCCATATATGGTATAGGGTAGCCTGTTTAGTGCCTGGGCCGACAGAGCTGCCCAACACCATACCAAACCCACATTCACGTCCACGACTACATCCACGCCCACGTTAGCATATGCACCAACGCCCACGCCACGCCTACAACCACGCCCATACCATAACTACACACACGCCCACTAGGGTGTGTCAATTTTGTCAACATGTTAAAAATCAAATTTGGTAGTCAAAATATTGTGCCTCTTTATGTCTAAACTTGAGATTAGCAAACAAAAATGAATTGAAATAACCCTCACCTACATCAATTATACCTTAAAGTTTCAAATATCAGTATTTCAACACATTAATGAGACTTGATTAGAATTATTCACTTGATATTAACTAATCTCATGTAAGCATATGGATTATGGAGTATTTTATGGTTCTATAGCTTGTGTACAATATGCATGTCAGAACATGAACATGAACAGGCTCTCCGTGTGGGACAGTTTAATTCTTGTTTTGACTTGTACCAAGCGTGAGGATAAGGCGCCCGGCTCACTCTCCATCTAGATATCATAGACGGTGGTTTGCTCTCATTGCACTTGCACCTACTCTACCAGACGAATTCTACATTTTAATTATTGTAAGTAGGGCATATTGATTGTCGCAGTTACTTATATCATTGTATAAAACATTATGTTCTAAGAAATTATTATGTTATTTCTGTTACAGCATTTTTGATAAACAAATTGATATTTTTTGAAACAACAATTGAATTATGAAACATTGAAATATTTTTCTATTTGTCAGATAGTGTGAAGATGTCAAAATTGAAGACAAGAAGTCAGTTGTCAACCCACTTGAGCCTGCTAGTTGGTAAAGGGAAGGAGCTTCCTGTATCAGAACTTCCAACAGTGAGAGACATGCTAAGATTAGGGTTACTCCTTCGAGAAAAAAATGCAAAGGACAGAAGGAACTATACAGATAAAGAACTCATAAATGACATGATAGTCCCTCTTCTGCATCAATGGACAAAAGCTAATGCACTATTCAAACCACCTGTGATTAATCAGTGTCGAACTATTGAGCTAAAACTAACGAAATTATGGCACAAAGCAGTTGAAACATCACTTGGTAAAGGAAACTTGGCCAGGAAAAATGAATTTCTGCACACACTTGATACTCTGTTTGACATTTTGACCTGCAAGTGCTCCATACAATTATGTTCTGAATCCAACTGTTCTCACTCAGGTAAGAGAGAAAATAATTCCCACATTGATTGTGGTTGTCCTCGTGAAAAGAAGATCCCTGTTTTAGAGCTTGAACTTATAAGGGCACAGAGGACAAAGGCAGAAGGCCAAGGAAGTATGCAAATGGGTTCAATAGATTATTCAGAAACAAAGAAGCAGATTGCTAATGCCAAGAAGAGAGAACAAATCCGAGAGAGGGAACAAAAGAAGAAAATGAAGAGTGAAGAAGCCATCCAAAGAGAGGAAGAGCTGTGTCAAGATGTTTATCACTTCTTTGATAGTTCTTCTGATGAACAGGAAGCAACATCAGATGATAGTTCCAAAGAGCCATCTGAACCTTTACCAAAGAAAATGAAATACAACACAAGAAATATTTCAAACATTGCTTTAGCTAGTATTCGCCACCATGCTGGACTTCGTGAGGCTGCAGAAATTGCAACTGCCGCTTGGATTGATGCAGGCCTCATCAGCCGAGAGGATGTATCTTTGGTGATAGATCATAATAAAATTAGAAGAGCACAAGAAAAAATAATGAAGGAAATATCTGATCAGCATGAAAAAGATTTAAGTGAGGGAGGGCTCTCCTGTCTTTTGTTTGATGGAAGAATAGATGACACAAAAGTTTTGCTAGAAGTAGAGGGAGTGAACAGAAAGTTTCCAGGTCTCATCAAAGAAGAACACTACTCTGTCTGTTCTGAGCCTGGTGGTCGGTTTTTGTTTCACTTTGCTCCCGAAACTGAAATAGAAGGGAAGAAACATGCAGAGGTCATTGCTGATCATATTTTATGTTGGGTTCAGGAGAGAGGACTTGGCAGTTCACTGCAGGCTGTTGGTGGAGATTCAACTGCAGTGAACACCGGATGGCAGGGGGGTGTAATGACGCATTTAGAGAAAAAACTAGGAAGAAGACTTGTTTGGATTGTATGTGATTTACATACAGGCGAGCTACCTCTTCGTCATCTCATCCAGGAACTTGATGGTCCTACAAAGAGCAACAACAAGTGGTCAAGTCCCCTTGGCATCATGCTGGATGAAGCAACACAACTAGAAATAAATACAACCTTTCCAAAGGTCGAAGTTGGCCCTCCCCTTCCGGCGTTGTCTGAAGGAGTCATCAAAGATCTCAGCACAGATCAATCCTATGCTTATCGTATTGCCCAAGCAATAAGATCAGGAGAAGTGCCTCAGTCATTGGCTCTCTTGGAGATTGGACCTGTCAGTCACAGCCGTTGGTTAACTACAGCTCTTCGTTTCTGCAGGATTTGGATTTCCAAACACGAATTGAAGGGCAAAGTGCTGAAGAATTTGAGGTTAATTGTTGAATTTATTATTGGAGTTTATCTTCCCCAGTGGTTTAGTGTGAAACTTAATCCTATGTGGGTGGATGGGCCCAATCACCTTTTGTTTCAATTGCAGCTAGTAAGAACACAGAGGAAGGTAGTGAGGGACATCGTGTTACCTGTGGCAAGAAGGTCCGCTTGGTATGCTCGATCAGAAGCAGTTTTGCAAGCAATGCTTTGCAGTCAATGTACCAATCTCCGAACCGAGGCTGTAGAAGTCATTCTAAAGATTAGAGGAACGCTAATAGATGACGACCAGTTGGGAGACTGTTCGTTTCATTCAAGAAAAGTTCCCCCAATAAACGTCAATGCCACCAAATTGTCAGAATTGGTTGACTTGAGTTTGGAAGTCTTAGAGCCACCATTGACAACAAGTCTAACTAGCCAAGAATTGAGAAACCTTAAAGAGACTCCAATGCAGGTGCCGAAGTGGCCTTCCCACACTCAAAGTGTGGAGAGATGTGTGAAAATGGTCACAGAAGCAGGGGGCCATGTTTACAGCTACGAGAGGCGAGAAGGTTACATCAAAGCACAAATAGCAAGCAGACTACTGATGACAAGAAACCAAAGCAAAGAGAGTATGAAGGCATTGGTTACTTACAAATAGACTACGGATAATAAAATATAATAATTTGAAACTTGAAACAGTAGCATGTGTGCAAACGCTGGTTATGTTATAAATTCACAAATATGTACATTTAAAAATCCATTTGATGTAGGTAGGACTTATTATAAAAAAAAATTTATGCCAGAATATTGTTTTGCATGCTTAAAGACTACAATAAATTGCTACCAAATTACTCGATTTTCAATTTAGCCAGTTCACCCCCTGAATTGACACACCCTAACGCCCACGTCACACCTACACAAACCCTCTTGTCACGGCTACGTTCACACCCACGGCACGCCTACACCCATCCCCATTTCCATGCCAATATTCACGTTCACGCCCACTTGCATGCTTACATCCAAGTTTACGCCCACACCTACACGCACACGCCCGCTCCTTGCCTACACCCACGCCCATTTCCATGCCTAAATTCACTTCCACGCCCATACCTACACCCAAACCCACGCCACGCCTATACCCACACCCACGCCACGCCTACATCCACACCCACGTCACGCCTACACCCGCATCCACGCAAACCCACGCCTACACCCACACCCACGACACGCCTACACCCACACCCACACCGTGCCTTCACCCACACCCACGCCAGCCTACACCGACGCATACGTCACGCCTACACCGATACCCAAGCTATGCCTACACCCACACCCACGTCTACACCCACACCCACGCCACGCCTTCACCCACACCCACGCCAGCCTACAAGCACGCCTACGCCACGCCTACACCAACACCCACGCCACGCCACACCTACACCTGCACCCACGCCACGCCTGCATCCACATCAAAGCCCACACGCCACTCTTAAGATTAAATTGAATAACATTGCGAAAAAAAACTTACATTGGTCATCATTAGGAAAGGCTACCTTGTAGCAAGTAAATCACTGCAGGTGTGCGTGATCCAAGTATATGCTGATAACCACAAGGAAAAAAAAACATGTAGTTCCCAAGCGCTTTCGTGTATATATATATAAATATATATATATATATATATATATTTCCTTAGCCCATAAAGCGCTCAGACTTCTACATATAATCAACAACCTCACCCCGCCAGGACTCGAACCCACGATCTTATGTGTGTGACCAGGGAACGTTACCTCTAGACCACTAGGACACTAAAAGCGGTCCTAGACTTTGTTATGTTTCACACAAAGCCTGTTCATCGAGTTTATGGCGCCGTGAGCCTCCAATAGGGGATTACCCGTGCTTCGAAGTGATCAGAGTAACTTTTTACTAAATCCGGCTTTGAAACACGAGGGTCCATATATATTTCATTAGCCAGTAAAGCGCTCAGACTTTGAAGCCGGATTTGATAAAACGTTACTCAAATCATTTACGAGGCATGGGTAGTCCCCTATTGGAGGTTCACGGCGCCATAAGCTCGATGAACAGACTTTGTGTGAAATATAACAAAGTCTAGGACTGCTTTTAGTGTCCTTGTGGTCTAGAGGTAACGTTCCCCGGTCACACACAAATATCGTGGGTTCGAATCCTGGCGGGGTGAGGTTTTATATATATATATATATATATATACATATATATATATATGTATATGTAATATTCAGAAATTTCAGAGTAATTTCAAACGCCGAGCCATTGGCGATACTGAGTTTTCAAGGTCGTCTGAGGGAAGAGAGCGCTCCCCGCACATAGCGAGAGGTTGTGGAACTAGGCCTATATGATATTAAATGTAATTTGCCGAATTAATAATGATGCGATTCATGAAGTTAAGGGACTATTATTGAATTTGGAATTATTATAGATCGTTTATCAGTCTGAATAATGTTACGGGTGTCCCAAGGAGTTATTAGTTAGGCGGAAAATATGTCACGTAGGCCTAAGCTAACACCTTGAGAGGACACGAGGCTGGCTAGCTCTCAGTGACGCGAAAGCATTCGGATCAACAAGATGTCCCTGCGCGTCCGTCACAGAAATAGTCACGTGGCCAAGTCACCTGTGTTGCACTATTGCAGTATAACAAGTAAGTCTCATTCGATCTCAGACAGGGTTTAGATAGGGCAGTGATAAAGTTAACAAGAGCTAACAGTGAGTTCATTTCAGGGTTTCCGTCAGAGCCCACTTGACTGCGAGAAATTGAATGCGAGAGTGATGACTGCGAGAGATTAACTGCCATTTGAGACTGCCGTTGATGATTGAGGATTGGCGATTGCCGCCGTTGGACCGATCAGTGTAGGCCTGTCACTGTTTAGTGGGGTATCAAAGGATCTCTTGAGTGAATCTAGCCATCTGGGTGCCCAGCTGACTACGGGACGATCGTTGGGGTCATCAGCTCTCCTCTACCTCGGCTCACAATACCACATATCTCAAGCAGCTTAGTGAAACCCTCTTGCTAACGGGAAGCTAAAGCTTCTCTCAACTGTACAAGGTCTGATTGGCTCACTCCCTTCCGCTTCATGGATGTACTGGGGGTAAAGTGAAGCCAGCTGAGTGATACAGGGCCGCACACTGGGGCCAAGAGTCAGTGGAGTTTAGAGGTACACCTTCCAAGGTGGAGAAAGGCTGATTTGGGCCTTAAACTACGGGTGCCTGTTGGTTGTGCCTTAAACGACTACGGCGTGCAGGTGGAATCTGTGTGTGTGTTAGGTTAGGAAGCATGGTTCACGGGTATTGGTGGACTCCGTAACTTCTTAATAATAGTGACAATATTTTTGTGTGTAGTTAATACTATTTTTTCAGTTACTAATGTATGCTGTGTGCATTTAATATTTCTATATAATCTCACTCTCAGGTATAACCTTTGTTCCCCAGAGTAGTGTTTAAGTTAGGTTAGGAGGTGTGTATCTGTTGGGGTAATATAATTTTGTTGAGCGCCCTGAAGGCCTATTCAGGGTGGAGTTAATAAGCTCTGATTTTTATACCATTTTCTCGGTGCTGGATATAATTTTGGTGAGTGCCCTTAAGGCCTATTCATTGTAGAGTTATTAATTTCTTATTTTTTTAATACCATTTTCTCAGTGATTGATATTTTGTTAAAAGCCCTTAAGGCTTGGTTCATGTGTCCTAGCAACATTTCTTAATACTGTAAACATATTATCCTCTAATGAGGCATTGCCTGAGGTTCTAATAATTTCAACATCATGTATAACTTTTATTCCCCAGAGTAGTATTTTAAGTTCAGGTTAAGAAGTGCGCATATTGGTGTACCACTATTTGATTGTGTTTGTAGTGTTGGAGGGAATATAAGTGTAAATTTTACAGTGTGTCTCATTCATCCCAGTCACAGACGCCATCCTTCCACGGGTCACGGACAATTCATTTTGTTTAGTAAAGTTAAGTGCTCTTGTGCTGGTTCGGGATTTCTCACTAATGGGCGCTTCCACTGCAATTACCATCTAATAATCTTTAATAAACTCCAAGTCAAATGAGAAATTAAAGTCCAGTATATTCCGACCGGTTACAAATGGTAGCAGAGTGTAGTTCTTTTTATTTCGTGACTGATAGTTCTGTGGTTGGGATATTGGGCGGAATCATGGAGTGGATGGAAACGGTAGAGTGTGTGACCCCAGCTCTACTCATGCTCGCCGTGGGAATGGGTTTGTTGTGGTTGATGGTGCGGGGTTACTCGGAGAAAAGGAGAGACAGCCCGGGTTTGGTACAGTTGAGAGAAGAGTTCGTGGAACGAATTGGGAAGCTAGAGGGGAAAATCCGGGGAGTGTACCAGGAACGATTGGAACAGTTAGAAAGGAAGACCAGTGGGGAATGTCAGGCATGGGCGAACCAAATCAGGGGGGTGTATGGAGTATATGTACAACAGTTAACGGGGGAGTACCACACACAATTGCAACAGTTAGAGAAGGAACATCAACAACACCTAGCTTAGTTGAGGGATGCACTAGATAGGGTAAAGACACAGTATCAAATACAGCACGATGAGACAATGTGGGAGATGAGGAGACACAATAGTAGAGAGGGAACTAGTCCCGGGGCCGGGTTGACCATGTCTAAGTTCGACGGTAGGCCAGGAGTAGAGGTAGGAAAGTGGTTAAGAGAGGTTGACCGAACCCTCAAGCTGCTAGACGGAGACGAAGTCAGTCGAATCCAATTCATAATAAGGCATCTTGCGGGGCCTGCGGCAGATCGCGTATACAATGCATGCAGAGACTGGGAAACTGTAGACGAATTAACTTGTTATTTAAAGCAGCAATACGGCGGGCAGACGGCCACGTACGACGCCATTCAGAAGGTGATGAATCGGAAACAACGGAGCAATGAAACGCTTCTTGAATATTATGATGCTATGCTCGATTTAAACGATGAGTTGAACCACCATGGACATAAATATGATAAGGCCCTGTTGGGAGATGCGATCACTCGGGGGCTCAAGGAGGAAACAAGCCGTATGTGGTTATTGGAGGAGATCCAGAAGTATCCTCACCGTAGTCTAGATGAGTGGATCACGGGGCTGAGAGAGGCGGAACAAAAACGAGCGGCTTTGAGGGAGGTACCGCTGACTAAGGGAAGAGAGAACGAACCGCAGGTTGGGGGCTCAATTCTCCCGATGTGCTATGCGTGTGGACAAGAGAGCCACCTCAGTTTCAATTGCACGAACAGGTCCGGACCAGGAGAGAGTGTCCCAAGGGGATACGTGGCCAATGCCCAGTATCGAGTTGGAAATAACAATCGGAACTGGCGGTCGGGAAATGGTCAAGGCCAGGCAGTCCCCGCCAACCGTTCCTGGCCTCACCAATAGATTCCACCGGCGATGTTATGAACCAAGAGAGAGCGGACCAGTGGTCAAGCATGGTCCGCATGACAAATTTAATCACGACAGAAGGTACCTTAATGCTGAAAACAGAGTGTCTAAGGTTTCGGTGCTGGTAGCGGGTCATGAAATGTGGGATTTAGCAGATACTTTTCTCCCGTCGGGAGCTGGAGCCTGTAGGCGTGGTGTTACAGCCCACTCGAATAAGGGTAAAAGGGGCGCCAGGGTTTCCAGTGCCGTGTGTGGGGTGTATTCGGGTCACTATGGTTGTATGTGGGGTGGAAGTCACTGATGTGGGGCTGTTGGTTTGTCCAGGGATTGAGAGCCAGGGTAAGGGGCAATCGCATGTTGGGTTGTTGGGAATGAATGTGCTGGGGGAGGTTGCGGAGATTTGGCCGCACTTGCATCACTTGTGCAGGGAAGCCAGGAGCACCGTCCAGTGGGAAAATTGCTTGCATGAGGTTAGGCAGTTATGTGCAATAGAGGCCATCAGCCTGGGGTATTGTACGACGGAGAGGAAGAAAAGCCCAACCATTCCTCCCCGGAGTACTCGGTTGCTGTCAGTATGTGTTACCTCATTAAGCCAGGTAGCTAACAAAGAAGTAGTGATTGAACCTCTAACAATGGAGGATGAAGGTTGGATGCCTGAGGGTGTGATAGTGTTGCCGACAGTTGTAAGAGTGGTGAGAGGCATGACCCAGGTGTTGGTGGCAAATCTGTCTGATCGTCGTAAGAGCTTGAGGGGTAATTGGCGGATTGGGAAAGTGGCTTCTGGGACGGAAGTCGAGGCAGACATCAGTGAGGAGGTGTATGTGAGGACAGTTCAAGTGGATACCCGTACAGAGGTCAAAGTGCACACGGAGAAAATGAATGAGGAACAACAGCGTGTAGTTAGGGGTTTAATAGACGAGTTTAGTGATATTTTTGAAGGGGAGGGCCAGCCCATAGGAAAGGCTATTGGGGATCAGCATGAGATCCCAGTGACTACAGACAGGCCAGTTAGGGTGCCATACCGGAGGATCCCTCCAAACCAGGTACCAGAGGTGAAGCAGCACATTAGCCAGCTGTTAGATCAGGGAGTAATTCAGCATAGTGAGAGTCCGTACTCTGCCGCCATTGTAGTAGTGAGGAAAAAGGACGGGACGCTGAGGTTGTGCATTGACTATCGTGACTTAAATAAGGTCACGGTACGCGATACGTTTCCTCTGCCTAGGATAAATGAAACTCTAGAATCTCTGACTGGGGCCCAGTTTTTCTCAACGTTTGATCTGGCAGCAGGATATCACCAGATCGAAGTAAAACCTTCAGACCGTCCAAAGACTGCCTTCAGCACAAGCTTCGGACACTTTGAGTACAGGCGACTGCCTATGGGATTGTCAAATAGTCCGGGAACCTTTCAGAGATACATGGAGCGGATTTTAGGGGATAAGATTTTCTCCTCGTTGCTTGTATACCTTGATGATGTGATGGTGTTTTCAAGTACAATAGATCAGCATATAGTCAGATTGAGGGAATTATTTTGCAGGATGAGGGAGAAAAACTTAAGATTTAAACCTAAAAAGTGTGAAATAATGGCTTCCAAAGTAAGTTATTTAGGATATCAGGTGTCAGCTGAAGGCATCACAGCTGATCTTGAGAAGATTAGGGTAGTAAGAGATTGGCCAGTCCCAAAGACGGTGAAAGATGTGCGGTCTTTTGTAGGGTTCACATCATTTTATAGGAAATTTGTTAAAGGGTTTGCCCAAATAGCTGCTCCACTGCATGCGTTGATGTATGGGAAATCTAAGGATCGGGTAGATAGTGAATGGGGAGAGGAACAGCAGCAGGCTTTTGAGAAACTGAAAGACAGGGTGACGCAGACACCGGTGTTGGCTTGTCCAGATTTCACTCAGGAGTTTATATTAGAGACAGATGCAAGTTTTAGTAGACTAGGTGCGGTGCTGTCCCAGCGGAAGGATGGCAGGTTGCATCCGGTGTGCTATGCAAATCGGGGCCTGAGGAAATCAGAACGTAACATGAACAACTATAGTTCTCGTAAGTTAGAGATATTAGCACTCAAATGGGCAGTAGTGGGTAAATTCAGGGATTATTTGATAGGGAAACATTTCACAGTCTATACAGATAACAACCCACTCAGTCACCGAGAGAAGGCTAAGCTAGGTGCCGTGGAAAGTTGATGGAATGCGGATCTCGAGCAGTTTAACTTTACTATAGAGGACAAGCCGGGGAAAAACAACATTGTGGCGAATACTCTATCTAGAATCCCGACGGAACAGGAGGAAGATAGCGAAGAAGAGTATACAGCTATGCATGTAGTAGAGAAGAACGGGGAAGGAAGGAAGGAACTGTGGACGATGGATGGGCTGCGTAAGGAGCAAGAAGGCTTGAACTATATGACAAAACTGCGAAGATGGTTGCCGGGAGAGCTGCCGGAGGACGAGGTACAGGTAGAGCTCCAAAATGATGACTTCCGCAAGATGTACCGAGCTAGGAAATCCCTGATCGTAAGAGAAGAGGTTGTCTGGCATAGAAGACCCGAAGGGAAGAATCTATGGAGGGAGGTGCCAGTGTTATCTCCAAACTTGCAGAAGACTTTGACTAGAGCCTGCCACGACGAGTTTGGGCATCAGGGGCGAGATCGCACTCTGTCGCTGGTGCAGGAGCGAGGTTTCTGGCCAGGCATGGGAGAAACAGTGCGAGACTACATAGCCAGCTGCGAGAGGTGTGGAGTAGCACAAGATGAACTGCCGAAACCCCAGCTGCATTTAGGGACGATTGAAGCTGCCATACCATTAGAGACACTGGCTGTAGATTTCACCTTGCTGGACAAGCGGCAAGGATTGGAGAGTGTCCTGATAATGGTTGATATATACAGTCGTTACACTTGGGCCTTTCCCACCAAAGACCAGAAAGCCTCGACGATTGCAAAGATCCTGGTGAATCGGATCTTCCTGGCAGTTGGTGCCCCTGAGCGACTGTTGACCGATCAGGGAAGAAATTTTGGCAGTGCATTTGTCCGACAAACTTGTGCCACCTTTGGGGTGAAGAAAATAAGGACGTCAGCATATCACCCACAGGGAAATGGTATGGTGGAACGGTTCAATCGAACCCTGCACGGTCTGCTGGCCACCCTCGAGGAAGAGGAAAAGAATAGGTTGCCAGAGCATCTGCAGGCAGTGGTGTCACAATATAACGTGACTCCGCATGCCACGACAGGGTTTTCCCCATTCCTGTTGTTTTACGGGAGAGAACCAAACCTGCCGTTTGACCTTAGGCCGGAAGTAGACCCAGAGCCGGTAGATGAGTGGGTGATGGTGATTAGAGACCGGCAACGAAGATTGCAGGAAGCAGTGGAGACCAATGTGCGGGGACGTATGGAAATAAACAGAAGGAAAAGAGATAGCCCACGAGAGTAGCTGGGAAGTGGGCCAGGAGGTTTTGCTGAGGAACAATGTAAAAATAGGCCGTGTAAGCTCCAAAACCATTGGTTTGATACGAGATGGCACATTGTTGAGGTCCTAAATCCAAGGCCTGGTTTATACCGCATTGAGCCCAGTGGGGGAGAAGACCTGGAAGCGAGAGTGGAAAACCGGAGCAACTTGAAGGCTGCTCTACCCCTAAGGCATCCGGGAGACCCAGCGATGGATGAATCTGAAGATGAAGACGAGGAGCCCCCACCCCAGATGAGCAAGATGAAGAGAAGTAGTTCAGAGAGGTCTATCGAGCCTCCAACTGAAAGACGAAGCCGACAAATTACAGTTTAGGTGCTCCTGTTAATGAGAAAATGCAGGTTGTCGAGGGTGAGTTGGAGGAGTCGTGAGTAGGGCAGAGGGGATTGGAGAGATAGTTAGGTCAGAGATGAGTGGGATTGAGTTGCTGTCATGAGCGGGATTGACTTGCTGTCATAAAGCGGGATTGAGTGTACGGTTGTAATGGCCAAGGCCTCACTAATATGGACTGGTACATTGCCAGAGGGCTGGTCTGCCGGCATGAGGTTCGGAGACGTGGATTGAGTTGATCGTTGAAGACGTGAGAGAGTTCGTGTGGACTGAGTATTGTTTGACATTGGTTCTCTAGTGCAAGGTCCAGGCCAAAGGAGAGTATGCAGGATGTGGATTTGGTATTGTTTTGACATTGGTTCTCTAGTACAAGGGCCAGGCCAAAGGAGAGCATGTTTGTTTGGACTGTGTATTGGTTTTGACACTGGTTCTCTTAGTTCAAGGGCCAGGCCAACGGAGAGTATGCAGGATGTGGATTTGGTATTATTTTTGACATTGGTTGTCTAGCTTAAGGGCCAGGCAAAAGGGGAGCTTGCATGTTCTGGTTGGTTTTGAATTGGGCTAGGCAAGAAATGGAGTTGCTGGCTGCGAGTGGAATAGTACAGAGTTGAAGGTGGTTTCTAAGTTGTTCTCTCAGCACATGAGGGCAGTGCTGTTTTCTTTAAGGGGGGTCGAGTGTTAGCGGGTGAGAAAAGGAGAGAAGAGAAGACAGAAATGCTGCGTTTAGCACGTTGCAGGGGTGAGATGCAGTTTCTTAGAACAAATTTTAGGGGGGGTCGTAAGCATGTTTTTCTCAGCACATGAGGACAGTGCTGTCTTTTTTTAGGGGGGGTCGATTGTAATATTCTGAAATTTCAGAGTAATTTCAAACGCCGCGCCATTGGCGATACTGAGTTTTCAAGGTCGTCTGAGGGAAGAGAGCGCTCCCCACACATAGCGAGAGGTTGTGGAACTAGGCCTATATGATATTAAATGTAATTTGCCGAATTAATAATGATGCGATTCATGAAGTTAAGGGACTATTATTGAATTTGGAATTATTATAGATCGTTTATCAGTCTGAATAATGTTACGGGTGTCCCAAGGAGTTATTAGTTAGGCGGAAAATATGTCACGTAGGCCTAAGCTAACGTCTTGCGAGGACACGAGGCTGGCTAGCTCTCAGTGACGCGAAAGCATTGGGATCAACAAGACGTCCCTGCGCTTCCGTCACAGAAATAGTCACGTGGCCTAGTCACCTGTGTTGCACTATTGCAGTATAACAAGTAAGTCTCATTCGATCTCAGACTGGGTTTAGATAGGGCAGTGGTAAAGTTAACAAGAGCTAACAGTGAGTTCATTTCAGGGTTTCCGTCAGAGCCCACTTGACTGCGAGAAATTGAATGCGAGAGTGATGACTGAGAGAGATTGACTGCCATTTGAGACTGCCGTTGATGATTGAGGATTGGCGATTGCCGCCGTTGGACCGATCAGTGTAGGCCTGTCACTGTTTAGTGACGATCGTTGGGGTCATCAGCTCTCCTCTACCTCGGCTCACAATACCACATATCTCAAGCAGCTTAGTGAAACCCTCTTGCTAACGGGAAGCTAAAGCTTCTCTCAACTGTACAAGGTCTGATTGGCTCACTCTCTTCCACTTCATGGATGTACTGGGGGTAAAGTGAAGCCAGCTGAGTGATACAGGGCCGCACACTGGGGCCAAGAGTCAGGGGAGTTTAGAGGTACACTTTCCAAGATGGAGAAAGGCTGATTTGGGCCTTAAACTACGGGTGCCTGTTGGTTGTGCCTTAAACGGCTATGGAGTGCAGGTGGAATCTGTGCCTGTGTTAGGTTAGGAAGCATGGTTCACGGGTATTGGTGGACTCAGTAACTTCTTAATAATAGTGACAATATTTTTGTGTGTAGTTAATACTATTTTTTCAGTTACTAATGTATGCTGTGTGCATTTAATATTTCTTTATAATCTCAATCTCAGGTATAACCTTTGTTCCCCAGAGTAGTGTTTAAGTTAGGTTAGGAGGTGTGTATCTGTTGGGGTAATATAATTTTGGTGAGTGCCCTTAAGGCCTATTCATTGTAGAGTTATTAATTTCTTATTTTTTAATACCATTTTCTCAGTGATTGATATTTTGTTGAAAGCCCTTAAGGCCTGGTTCATGTGTGCTAGCAACATTTCTTAATACTGTAAACTTATTATCCTCTAATGAGGCATTGCCTGAGGTTCTAATAATTTCAACATCATGTATAACTTTTATTCCCCGGAGTAGTATTTAAAGTTTAGGTTAAGAAGTGAGCATATTGGTGTACCACTATTTGATTGTGTCTGTAGTGTTGGAGGGAATATAAGTGTAAATTTTACAGTGTGTCTCATTCATCCCCGTGAACAAACGCTATCCTTCCACGGGTCACGGACAATTCATTTTGTTTAGTAAAGATAAGTGCTCTTGTGCTGATTCGGGATTTCTCTCAAAGGGGCGCTTTCACTGTAATTAACATCTAATAATCTGTAATAAACCCCCAAATCAAGTGAGAAATTAAAGTCCAGTAAATTCCGACCGGTTACATATATATATAATTCAGGCGCGCACCCAAAATTTGAGTAGGGGGGGGGGGGTTCCAAATTAAAAAAAAATAATAAATCTCAATATTTCACACTGTCTGGCAGTGCTGTATATTAAGTGCATTCAGGTGCATGGGAATGGCAGAGGTGGTGGAAGTTACCGTGGCGGGGGGCGAGGTCAGGTAAGCTGACCCAACCTTCGTGTTACTAAGGTGTCGCCAGGTCAGGTATGGGTTGGCCGCTTCATGCAGTACCTGGAGGGGGGGGGGGGGTTCGGGGCAAACAGGAACCCCCCCCTGGGTGCGCCACTGTAATTTTCTACCTAGAGATTGTGACGTTGAGTTGTTTACCCCGGTGGTGGTGCAGCCTGATGCACGCCATTGTAGCCCTTTCTCTACAGTACAGTTATAGCCACACTACCCTGACTCCTCTTACGGCCATCAATCCATTAAAGTAGTATTAGTTGAGGTTTTATTTATAAGTTTACATACTATGTGTGGTTCATCAAGGTGAAGATAACTCCGTATCTACTTTCAGTGAGCCTTCGAGATGATGATAATCTTCTGTTCAAACATAAATTATCACTCAGCGTGAAGTACTGTACATCGTCTCTTATGACCGGAGTCTCACATACCCCAGCCTGACGCACTCAACAGTACTCCAGAGACATGAAGAAATATACACGCCGTCAACCGTCATTGCCCCCCCCCCCTCACTGTGTCCGCTTGTTTACGTATCAGGCTCACACCTAACAATTGTCTTATTTGTGTTAATGCGTGCAGATGTGTGTGTGTGTGTGTATGTGTGTGTGTGTGTGTGTGTGTCCTAACTTGTGTTTGGATGTACACAGGAGCCCTTTTGCATTAGTAGCAATAGATAGATAGATAGATAGATAGATAGACGGATGAGCGGAAGGACGCATAGACGGCTAGAGAGACAGACAGACAGACAAACAGATAGATGGATATATAGATAGATAGATAGCTAGATAGATAGACAGACAAACAGACAGACAGACAGACAGCTAGATAGATAGATAGATAGATAGATAGATAGGTATTCAGTAAAATCGTTATACACTTTCACATTGGTTCACCATGAACATACTGTAGAGAGTGAAGGTACACAATATATTGTACATGCATAATGCATGAATGCATGTACAAAGTGCAGTTGTGCATTCAAAATAGACAGTGGAGGTATACAATGAATAGAGACAGAATGGTCTTACAAGCAATTAATAAAGACATTACAGGTACACAATAAATGAATATAAACAGTAGAGGTATACAAACAATGAATATAGACTGTATGGTTATAGAAAAAATGAATATACTGTAGACTTTATGGATATACAAACAATGAATAAACACTGTATGGATATACAAACAATGAATAAAGACTGTATGGGTATACAAACAATGAATATTCTGTGGACTGTATGGATATACAAACAATGAATATAGACAGTATGGGTGTAGAAACAATGAATATACTGTAGACTGTGTGGATATACAAACAATGAATATAGACTGTATGGCTATACAAACAATGAATATAGACTGTATGAATAAACAAACAATGAATATAGACTGTATGGCTATACAAACAATGAATATTGACTGTATGGATAAACAAACAATGAATATAGACTGTATGGATATACAAACAATGAAAATAGTCAGTATGGATATACAAACAATGAATATAGACAGTATCTTTTTTTTACGGACAATAGTCCACCCGGGCGCAGGTTATCTACCCACAACGGGAACTAGTGAGCGAAAAAAATAAGAGTAAACAAAAATAGAAAAGAAAAAGATTACATTAATCTACACCACGTTGATTCCGGAAAACCAGCTTTCTGAAGTGAGACAGATTGTATGAGTATGGAAACACAGAAAAGGGCAGAGCATTCCACAGTTTGGCTGTGTGAGGAAAAAAGGATCTACTATAACGGGTTATTCTGGCAGTGATTCCCAACCTTTTTTTTTTAGCTACTCCAATCATGCTCCTCCAGCCATGACCGTGATCCCATGATTAAGGTTAATATATATATATATATATATATATATATATATATATATATATATATATATATATATATATATATATATATATATATATATATATCTCATTAAACATCTTACTTCAACGTCCCCTCCACTGCCTTACATGTACGGTTTAATCAAGACCCACAAGCCCAATAACCCAGCAAGACCCATCATTAGCTCTGTTGGGTCAATCTCTTATAAACTATCTAAATGGTTAGTTTCTTTACTAAACCCCCTAGTTGGCAACATTTCTAACTCCAATATCAAGAATAATATGGATCTGGTTGATAAACTCAATAACTTGCACATTAATCATGATTTTAAACTGGTCAGCTTTGATGTAACGTCACTTTTTACAAAGGTCCCAGTTGATGATTTACTAGAGTTCCTCATAGATTCCCTGGATAACATTTCACTGCCCGTCTCGAAAGATGACTTCATCGAACTCATCAAACTATGTATTAAGGATTGCAAATTCGAATTCAATGGGGAATATTATGCTCAAAAATTTGGTATGGCAATGGGTAATCCACTCTCACCTGTATTAAGCAACCTATATATGGAATTCTTTGAAAAGAAACTATTAAGTAATATTTTACCACCCTCAGCAGTCTGGTTTAGATATGTTGATGATGTATTATGTCTCTGGCCATGTAATGAGGACCTAAAAGTTTTCCTACCACAACTTAACAACTTAGCCCCCTCGATCAAATTCACTGTGGAATTAGAGCAAGACTGTAAATTGCCATTCCTAGACTGTCTGATACACAGAATAGGTAACACTTTTAAGTTCAGTATTTATAGAAAACCAACCAATGTGTGTTCATACATTCATTATTATTCTGCCCACCATAATAAAGTCAAACAGTCAGTATTTACAACAATGTTTTTACGTGCCTTGAGAATTTGCAGTCCGGAATTCATCGATGAGGAATACAAATATATATATAATATTGGCTCAAACCTTAAATACCCTAGATCTTTCATAGATAAATGCTTAAACATTACTAAGAAAACTTTTTATAGAACTGATCCCAAGCCCACCCATGACCATAAGAATATCTTAATATTACCATTTCACAAAAATTTCTCACACATTCCGGCACAGCTAAAATCTTGGAACGTCAATGTGGCATTTAAAAACTCATGCACTGTTAAACAAATGTTAATCAAGAACTCCCCCAACAACACAATTGGTTGCATTTATAAAGTTCCTTGCAAGGAATGTAATATGTTTTACTTAGGCCAGACAGGTAAAGATCTTGTAACTAGAATTAAACAACACAAATACAGTGTCAGGACAGGCCAGGAATCCAATGCTCTGTTTGTTCATTTGAGGGATAACAAGCATTGCATTGACTGGGATAATGCCTCCTCAATATTACCATGTAATTCAATTGATAGTAGGAACATCATAGAATCTAGTCTTATTAAACATACCGAAGCATTCAACATGAATTTGAGTAACGGTATGTACAAGCTGGACAACTTTGTAATTAAGAAGATTTGTGATCAGGTGAGAGGGCGGGTCACTGTCCCATCTGACCCAACCACCAACCGTTGTGTGCCATTTAAAGATTAGTAGGGTCATTACCTGACCATTGTGGACCTGGTCTCACCCTCCTCTGTATATATTCATCTTGTTCTGCATTGCTCTATCTAGTCTGTACTCACCCCTGAAGATGTGAATTACATGAAAGCGCTTGGGAACTTCGTGTTTTCTTCTTTCCTGGTGGTTATCAGCACATACCTAGATCACGCGCACCTACAGTGATTTACTTGCATAAATGGATTCCACGCGCCACTTCTTCATCTTCTCTACAAGCTGTCCTGGACTGTCTCCTTTCGTTACTGAATACTCCTCTTCGATGATCAAGGCCCACAAATTGAAAATACGTTTGAGATATATATATATATATATATATATATGCTGATAACCACCAGGAAAGAAGAAAACACGAAGTTCCCAAGCGCTTTCGTGTAATTCACATCTTCAGGGGTGAGTACAGACTAGATAGAGTAATGCAAAACAAGATGAATATATACAGAGGAGGGTGAGACCAGGTCCACAATGGTCAGGTAAATAGGTAATGACCCTACTAATCTTTAAATGGCACACAACGGTTGGTGGTTGGGTCAGATGAGACAGTGACCCGCCCTCTCACCTGATCACAAATCTTCTTAATTACAAAGTTGTCCAGCTTGTACATGCCGTTACTCAAATTCATGTTTTCCTACCAAAACTTAACAACTTAGCCCCCTCGATCAAATTCACTGTGGAATTAGAGCAAGACTGTAAATTGCCATTCCTAGACTGTCTGATACACAGAATAGGTAACACTTTTAAGTTCAGTATTTATAGAAAACCAACCAATGTGTGTTCATACATTCATTATTATTCTGCCCACCATAATAAAGTCAAACAGTCAGTATTTACAGCAATGTTTTTACGTGCCTTGAGAATTTGCAGTCCGGAATTCATCGATGAGGAATACAAATATATATATAACATTGGCTCAAACCTTAAATACCCTAGATCTTTCATAGACAAATGCTTAAACATTACTAAGAAAACTTTTTATAGAACTGATCCCAAGCCCACCCATGACCATAAGAATATCTTAATATTACCATTTCACAAAAATTTCTCACACATTCCGGCACAGCTAAAATCTTGGAACGTCAATGTGGCATTTAAAAACTCATGCACTGTTAAACAAATGTTAATCAAGAACTCCCCCAACAACACAATTGGTTGCATTTATAAAGTTCCTTGCAAGGAATGTATTATGTTTTACTTAGGCCAGACAGGAAAAGATCTTGTAACTAGAATTAAACAACACAAATACAGTGTTAGGACAGGCCAGGAATCCAATGCTCTGTTTGTTCATTTGAGGGATAACAAGCATTGCATTGACTGGGATAATGCCTCCTCAATATTACCATGTAATTCAATTGATAGTAGGAACATCATAGAATCTAGTCTTATTAAACATACCGAAGCATTCAACATGAATTTGAGTAACGGCATGTACAAGCTGGACAACTTTGTAATTAAGAAGATTTGTGATCAGGTGAGAGGGCGGGTCACTGTCCCATCTGACCCAACCACCAACCGTTGTGTGCCATTTAAAGATTAGTAGGGTCATTACCTAATTACCTGACCATTGTGGACCTGGTCTCACCCTCCTCTGTATATATTCATCTTGTTTTGCATTACTCTATCTAGTCTGTACTCACCCCTGAAGATGTGAATTACACGAAAGCGCTTGGGAACTTCGTGTTTTCTTCTTTCCTGGTGGTTATCAGCATATACCTAGATCACGCGCACCTACAGTGATTTACTTGCATATATATATATATATATATTATCTATATATATATATATATATATATATATATATATATATATATATATATATATATATATATATATATATATATATATATATATATATTAGGGTGGTCCTTATTTTGGGGCAAAAAACAAAATTTGCCATTTTTTTGTCACAGACCTTGGCAAAAGTTTTCATTTCTGGTAGAAACATTGCCTTTAAAATAATTTTTAAATATTTTAATAATTAGAGGTTGCTCAAGGCAAATGAAATTTAACAATATTATGCCTATGCTTAATGTTTATAACACATCATTTCCTAGCCCCAAGCCTGCCCCCCCCCCCCCCCCACTTAGCCTAAGTGGGTATTAGCTGCTCAAGGCAAGGGTCGCATGAGGACATTCTCACTCTTTGTCGCCCAGCAAGGTCTGCTTGAGGGCATTAGGGAATGATTTCCTGTGGTCAGCAACTGCCTGCAGTAGATACTGCATTTGCTGTTCGTTCTTCGTGATGCGGCCTGAGAAATCTTGGACTAAGGCTACTCCTCTTTCTGCATGATCATTGATCACTGACAAAGCTTGTACACTGGCTTTTGCATTTTGGAAGCCAGGATCATCTTTCCACTGTTCTACTGGGAGGGCCAGGAAATCTGTATTCAAGTTGAGCTTGTTGAAAAATGACGGTGTTCTTTGTCGTGAAATCAAATAGGTTCTTCACTTGGAGTGTGTCTGGATTGATTGTAACCCGTTTGACATGCTTTTCTTCTCCAATAACGATGTTCATAGCTTCCAACATGCGGTCCTTCACTGCTGGGAGAACATCGTCATCAAAGAAGGCCAATGCAACCAACTCTTCTGACAAGTACCAGAGGTGTCTCATCATTTTGTGGAAAGTTGCCTTTGATATGGCATCGCTGATGGTACTGTAGTCTTGTAGAGCTTTAAGCAACATCAGATCTCCTTTTGGTGCCTTTGCAGCAAGTGGAGCAGTTGTCCAAGCCTTCACATATATTCGGTCAAAGAAAATGCACAAATCACTTAGTCCTCTGTTCTCCTTTGGAGTAAGCTTAAACTGAGAACGGAATAACCACACTTTGAAGGAATAAATGGTCTTTGCCATCTATCGTGCTTGGTGCATTGCACCAGGAGCAGAAAATCGTACTCCCCAAAAGGTGATGTGCCAAGGAAGATGGAGACCAGCTCTAGCAACTCTCGATAATCATCTCGGAGCTGTATCTCCAATAGAGCCTTCTCAATGAAGTTGGTTAGATCGTCCCTAACAGCTCTGACCGATTCTTCTGCCAGATCGGCGGTGGAGGAGTCTTCAAAATTCTGCTTGTCAATTTGTTCCCATTTGGCTTGGAATCTTCTGAACAGCTGTATGTCAGGAGCAGCTGAGTGCCCCATTACAGCTTCAAAAGCAGCTCCAGCTACAAGTTCTAGTACATGGTGGCGGCTGGCAAAATATAGCAAATCACGACCCAGCAACTGCTCAATTTTGACACAAGCACCCTTGTGGTGACCAGTATTTGAGCTTGTTGTATCAAAACACGTGCCATGCACGATGTTTGCAATGTGCCATTGCTGCAAAGCCTTCACAACAGCTTTTGCTTGTTCATCACCGGTACCAGAGGGAAGTTTTGGAACAGCAAGAAGTTGGGAGGTGCCATTGCCTGAGACAAGAACTGGAAGTCTGTCAACATGGGCCCCATGCCCCGTCAAATCAGGCATCAATTTACCATCCCAGTGAACAATTAAAACTGACTCTGGTTTGAAGTTTGAAAGGATTTCAGCTGCCCTGCTACTGCGATGATGCTGACGTTTCCTCCTGATGCTTGATTGATTCAGAATCAATTCACTGACATCATGGCCCAAACTCCGAGCAGTTTGGGTGACAATGTGCATGGCCATTCTATCTGAGGACTTGGTCCGATCTAATGCTGCAGAAAGTTCTGGAGTTAGAACTTCTTTTCGCCCACGCTTCTTGACAGTAGGTGGAGTTTGAAGTGCTGATGGGCCAGGAACTGGGTTGGATTCTTCAGAAGAAGACGTACTACTGCTGTCCAAGACAACGATGACCTGGCATTTTTTGGCTTCTTCCTCGGCACTGTTTGCAGCCATCTTCCTTTTCATTGCTTTCTTGAGAGTTTTTCTCGTCGTTTCTGTCTTTTCAGGAATACTTTGTCAAGAAATGACATGCCCCACGACGCCCTTTTTCTCGTTACACTATTAAGAAATCCTTATCCTCCTCAACTCTCATCATATTCAAAGCATTCACATGTGCAATGTCAAAGAGATCTTCAAATGTATCAGTGAACTCTTTCTCTTTCTGCTTTTGAGTTTCTGTCTTTCTTGAAGAGTTCTTTTTCAAACTACTCCACTAGTCAAACATTTTGTGCACTTGATTCACACAATCTGGTTTGTGGTGTGTGGGAATGTTTGCTTTTGTCCAAAATTGAAGAACTTTGTCTGTGACTTCCCCAGCTGCCACTGTGATTGGTTTTTTCTGTATGCGATGCAGGCTTAAAAATTACTGTAACACTTGCCTGTTTGAAGGTAACTTAGCCCCTGTAATGTCATCACATAATGTCCTTATCAAATAAACATTTTCTCGTGTTTTTACTCCTACATTAGCCATTTTGACCTGAGGAATAAAGAAATTAACTATTAATATGCAGAACTGTTTCTAATTTCCCCAATCATCAATCACGACCAGCAAAAACTCATCACAATCGTGCCAAATGCGACGCACTAGTGGTGGGCGTAATCTGCTACAAAGTAATCGACTACATCGATTACTTAATTTTTGACAGCTTTGAGCAACCTCTAAATATTAATATATTTAAAAATAGCTCTACACACAATGTTTTTGTCCTAAATAGACTCTTTTAGCAGGGTCTGTGTTAAAAAAGTCCAAACTTGAAAAATAAGGACCACCCTAACATATATATATATATATATATATATAGAAATATATATATATATATATATATATATATATATATATATATACATATATATATCCATATATATATACATATATATATATATATATATATATATATATATATATATATATATATATACTGTATATATATATATATATATATATATATATATAATATATATATATATATATATATATATATATATATATAGATATATATATATATATATATATATATATATATATATACAGTATATATATATATATATATATATATATATATTATATATATATATATATATATATATATATATATATGCTGATAACCACAAGGAAAGAAGAAAACACGAAGTTCCCAAGTGCTTTCGTGTAGTTCACATCTTCAGGGGTGAGTACAGACTAAAGAGAAATACAAACCAAGGTGTATATATACAGAGGAGGGTTAGATCAGGTCCACAATGGTCAGGTATTAGGTAATGACCCTACTAATCTTTAAATAGCACACAATGGTTGGTGGTCAGGTCAGATGGTAAGGTGACCCGACCTTCTCACCTGGTTACAAATCTTCTTAATTACAAAATTGTCCAGTTTGTACATGCCATTACTCAAATTCATGTTGAATGCTTGGGTATGTTTAATAAGACTAGATTCTATGATGTTCTTACTATCAATTGAATTACAAGGTAATATTGAGGAGGCATTATCCCAGGCAATGCAATGCTTGTTATCCCTCAAATGAACAAACAGAGCATTGGATTCCTGGCCTGTCCTAACACTGTATTTGTGTTGTTTAATTCTAGTTGCAAGATCTTTACCTGTCTGGCCTAAGTAAAATGTATTACATTCCTTGCAAGGAACTTTATAAATGCAGCCAATTGTGTTGTTGGGGGAGTTCTTGATTAACATTTGTTTAACAGTGCATGAGTTTTTAAATGCCACATTGGCATTCCAGGTTTTTAGTTGTGAAGGAATGTGTGAGAAATTTTTGTGAAATGGTAATATTAAGATATTCTTATGGTCATGGGTGGGCTTGGGATCAGTTCTATAAAAAGTTTTCTTAGTAATGTTTAGGCATTTATCTATGAAAGATCTAGGGTATTTAAGGTTTGAGCCAATATTATATATACATTTGTATTCCTCATCAATGAATTCCGGACTGCAAATTCTCAAAGCACGTAAAAACATTGTTGAAAATACTGACTGTTTGACTTTATTATGGTGGGCAGAATAATAATGAATGTATGAACACACATTAGTTGGTTTTCTATAAATACTGAACTTAAACGTGTTACCTATTCTGTGTATCAGACAGTCTAGGAATGGCAATTTACAGTCTTGCTCTAATTCCACAGTGAATTTGATCGAGGGGGCTAAGTTGTTAAGTTGTGGCAGGAAAGCTTTTAGGTCCTCAGTACATGGCCAGAGACATAATACATCATCAACATATCTAAACCAGACTGCTGAAGGTGGTAAAATATTACTTAATAGTTTCTTTTCAACGAATTCCATATATAGGTTGCTTAATACAGGTGAGAGTGGATTACCCATTGCCATACCAAATTTTTGAGCATAATATTCTCCATTGAATTCAAATTTGCAATCCTTAATACATAGTTTGATGAGTTCGATGAGTTCGATGTATTAAGGATTGCAAATGAATTTGAGTAATGGCATGTACAAACTGGACAATTTTGTAATTAAGAAGATTTGTAACCAGGTGAGAAGGTCGGGTCACCTTACCATCTGACCTGACCACCAACCGTTGTGTGCTATTTAAAGATTAGTAGGATCATTACCTAATACCTGACCATTGTGGACCTGGTCTCACGCTCCTCTGTATATATACACCTTGGTTTGTATTTGTCTTTAGTCTGTACTCACCCCTGAAGATGTGAATTACACGAAAGCGCTTGGGAACTTCGTGTTTTCTTCTTTCATTGTGGTTATCAGCGTATACCTAGATCACGCCCACCTACAGTGATTTACTTGCATATATATATATATATATATATATATATATATATATATATATATATATATATATATATATATATATATATATATATATTGTGAGGAACCACGCCATCAATTGTCATGATCTACCTACCCAGCACTACGAACCACGCCATCTATTGTCCTGACCTACCTACCCAGCACCACGAGCAACGCCATCTAGGGACGAAACCCGAGTATGACTAGTCTTAGTTACCACTCCGGGGTTTCCCTTCTCCATATCCTGGTTGTTGCGTGACCTCCTCAAAGTCTTCCTCATCAGATCCAATTCGATGAGAGTTCTGTTTACTCTGGGAAGTGACCACAGGATCACCTATCCTGGAAACCTACAGCACAGTGACTACCTACAGTCTTCTACAATACTCAGCCTTACTTGTCAGCCATCTCAGCTCCACACTTAAGTATTTGTTATCCTGTATTGCCTCCCCGTGTCCACTTGCTTCACGATTGTTTTATGTTGTATAAATATGTATATACTGTTAATGTTTAGGTTAAGTATGGTTAAAGGTAAATTATAGAAAGCTGAATATTTTGTTAAGGAATTTATGGTACTTTATTATACACAACAAAAACTCGCATCCTTTGTCTACCCTTTTATAGTCCGATTTTCTTTGTTTTTTTTATTGTTGTTGCCTGTTGGGATGTGGGTAAACTTTTAACTATATTCTAAATCCCCAACTCCTAACAATATATATATATATATATATATATATATATATATATATATATATATATATATATATATATATATATATATATATATACATATTATTCCTGGGTGTGGGGTATAACTATAAATGCCTATTATTTTTCGAATTGACAGTGTAAAAAAAAGGTACTGTAAGGATGCTAAAAAAGCTAAAATAACATGGTTCAATTTTGTTCTAGTAAACAAGATAATAATTTTTCATTAATGTAATACGTAGTTAAACGAACTTTAATGAAGGCTTAAATTTAACGAAACATGTACTTCAATGCTGAGATGAAATACTATTGTTTTGTCACATCCCACAAGACTAACTAAAATTGAAAATGTCTCTGATCAACTTCGAATCAGAGTTGGGTAATCTCATCTAATGGGAGCCTTGAGCCTGGACCAGGCTGGTAAGTTTCTCCAGTCGTGGCTCAGTCGTGGAAAGTGCTGCTCTCAAATCGTGTTCAGGTTGCAAACAATTCCTGCTTTTTGTTTTGATGAGAGCCAGAGCGGAAAACCCGGATTCGCACAAATAAGTAGTAGGGAATGGCAATAGCACTTTCACAGCTTCGCTTCCAAGGACTGGTTTCTCCTTCTTAACAGCAGTCCAGAACACGCCGAGTGACTGTCGGTTAAAGTTGAAGAGGAGAGTTTCATCATGTTGTACTTCGATGAGCTCCTCATGGAGACTTTAAATGGAAGACTCTTCTTCTGAGAGGGCTTCGACTTGGACATTGAAGGGTCTGCGCACCAATTTGTATTTCTCGTGCAATTCTTCATTCGGAATATACCTGTCGAACTCATCACTCAACTTCTCAAGATGCTCAACAATGATATTTTGTACGTCCAGAAGTGAGACGTCTTCTTCATCTTCGAGAAAAAGGCTCAGGAGTGGAAAGAACGCAGCTTTCCCCCGTTCAATCTTTCCCTTCCACAATCTCAGCTTCGCCTTGAATGCATTGACATGTTCAGAAAATTCAACTTAGAGAATAGATACGCCAGCTGAAGCAACCACCTTGGTTTTGAAAGCATTGATGCCAGTGCGTGTTTCTTCTCTTTCAAGAAGATTTCAACCAGTGTACGCATTTCAAACACTCTCTGGAGCACTTTCCCTCGAGACAGCCACCTGACGGCAGAGTAGTAAAGCAGGTGTTCATACTCCGACCCCATATCAGAGCACATCTGGTTGAACAGCCTTGAATTCAGAGCTGATGAGTTAATAAAGTTTACTATTTGAATCACATCTTCCATCACAGAGTTAAGCTCATGTGGCAGTTTCCGGGAGGCAAGGTTTTCCCGGTGGAGCAGATAATGAACCACTATCACTGCGGGGTTGACTTGTTTTACCATAGCAGTGAAACCCTGACGGGCCCCTAGCATTGCCGGTGCTCCGTCTGAGTACACACCGAAACACTGATCCCAGCTTAGGTTTTCTTCCTTGATGAAGCTGTCAACCAACTTGAACAGATCCTCACCTGTTGTTTTCGTCTCCAGTGGCTCTTCCCTTGGTACCGCGCATATACCAAGAGCTGTGCATCGTCACTGACGTCAGTTGACTCATCCAACTGCAAGCTGAAATTTTCGCTCTCCTTGATGGCAGCCACTACTTGTTCTTTGATGTCTGCCGACATTTCTTGAATCCGTCGACTAACTGTGTTGTTTGACAGTGGAATAGTTTCAATCTTTTTCACTGCATCATCTCCGATAACAGTGTGAACCATATCAAGGACTGCTGGCTTCACCAAATTTTCCCCAATTGTGTGTTGCTGTTTACACTTGGCAATTCTTTTTGCAACCAGATAGGATGTAATTGTTGCTTGCCAAACAGAAATCACTGCTGTGTTCATAGGGGTGTCTAACCGATGACGCTTTAGTTGTTCTTCTTTCCTCTTAAAATACTGGTGGCCTTTGTCTACCAGCGTCGGATGTTTTCCCTGGAGATGGCGCCTAAGACTTTTTTCTTTGAGCGACTCGTGGCTGAACACTTCGCCACATATAACGCATTGAGGTTTTTCGACCCCATGATCGACGAAAAGCGTAAACCCAATGTCAAGAAATTCTTCTCTGTACACCCGCTTTCTGGACATCACTGAAGACTCTGAAATTTAATATATACTTGCTTACTGATGCATCAGGCAAGAGATGCTCTTTGGTACAAATTTAAAAAAACGCAACGCACATGTACGGAAGGTAAAATTAGCATCGACTTGTGCAACAACCAACAAGTATCACTGAAATACTGTGGTACAATACTTCGTCGTCTACCCCTTTCCCTTCACCCCACCCCTTCCATTCGCCCTCCACCCTTACACCCGCTTCAATTCACCTCCCATTCCCTCCCCTTCACCCTCCACATCTTTCCCTTCACCGCCACCTCCTTCCTACCACCTCCACCGCCTTCCTACCACCCCACCCCCTTCCCTTCTCTTAACCCCCCTACCCCATTCCTGTCACCCCAATCCCAGCCCCCATCTCCACCCATTCCCTTCATCCCCAGCCCATTCTTATCATCCCCCACCCATTTCCCTTCCCCCATCCCCCCTCCCTTCCTATCACCCCAATCCCCATCCCTTCACACCCCACCCCCTTCCCTTTAACCCCCACCCCCTTCCATTCATCCCCAATCCCTTCCCTTCAGACCCCACCCCCTACCCTTTAACCCCCACCCCCTTCCATTCACCCCAATCCCTTCCCTTCAGACCCCACCCCTTTCCGTTCACGCCACCCCCCTTCCATTCACCCCCATCCTCTTCCCTTCACCTCCCTCACTGTTTCTGGTGATGCTACACTTCTTTTTCATATTCATTTAAAGAAGGACACACTGAGTGTACCTATACAGCACATTCCCAATTCAATATACCGGTAAAAATTCATTAACTTAGCATCAGAAGATGAACAAGTTATTTTCCCATTCGTGTGATTCAGGGTTGGCGGGGGTTGGCGGTTAGTGCATTATATTTATGAAATAATACGCAAGTAAAAATTCGCCACCTGATCAGCAGTATTTAACAATATCTCCAAATCATTCAACCAATATTAGATAAGTTTATTATGTACCTGAGAATCCAGCAAATACTTGTTTTTAGTAGTAACATATAAATGTATGCTGGCAACATCTCAGATTCGGGAACTGAACCTGTATGATAACCTGTATGATACACGTAGGGCCGTGGGCCGTAGGACGGCGTAGGGCTTGGCGACGGTGTTGCCACTTCTAAGAACGAAAATTCCTATGCACCTTAGCTAATTTCTCCTACGAAATTCCACAGATTATATCAAAATCCATCAAATTTCATTCAACACCTCCCACGCAGGCCTATTTCTCCTACAGATTTGTGGGAATTTTCCATGAAGTGGCAGGACTGCTTCGCTACCCCAGAAGAAAGCTTGGCGACCCCATTTGGGGTCGCGACCCCAGGGTTGGGATTCAAATATAGAAAAATTAAATCTAGTGTGGCCGACATTCGCAGAGAAACAGTGGGCACCGCAAGCAAGACGAGTGTTACGAGCCCATAGCCTTGCCGGTGGTACACAGGATGCCAAATCCACCGACCATTGCTCGTTAAAGTACCTGTAAAAGAGAGAGAGAGTGAAGCACCATTGCAGCGAACAGAAAGGGAAGAGAGATTATCAACTAAATGAGGAGAGTAAATAAGACGATAATTTTTATGCCTTAGATTCCAACCTATCTAACCGTTGGACAAAGGAAGAACCATCCCAGATATGAGAGCAGTACTCCAAGTTAGAATGAATAAATCCCTTATATACTTGAAGCAACTGCTCAGGAGTGAAATAGCTACGGCATCTGTACAGCATTCCCAAACTTCGGGGGGGCAGCTTTAGCAATGTTGTGGGTGTGTGCTTCCATGACATATTAGAGGAAATGGTGAGGCCTAGAATATCTATTTTAGAATTTTGCAGAATGATAACGTCCTGAAATGTGATTCGTGGGAGATCATTTAATTTGGAAAGTGTAATTGGTAAATACTAGGTTTTATTACTATTGAATTTAACCAAGTTTCTACCTCCCCATTCGAAGATGCTGCACAGATCTGCATAGATGAAATGATATCAGCTCTAGAAACAGATCTAGTTTGATAATTAGAGGGAAAGGACATATGTGAAGAAGAGTGAAGAGTAGAATCATCAGCGTAAGAATAGATAGAATTAGTCGAAGTGTGAAGTAAATCCTTTATAAAAAGAAGGAAGAGAGTAGGAGAAAGAACAGAACCCTGTGGGACACCACTATTGGTAGAGAAAGAGAGAGAGAGAGATCCCTCGACAACAACTGCCATGGATCGGTTCTCAAGGAAGCTAGAGATGAGAACACAAAGTGAGGGAGAGAAACCAAAAGAGGGAAGTTTACATCGCAAAGACTTGTACCTTACCCTATCAAATGCCTTGGAGATGTCGAGGGCCACGACGAAAGTTTCCCCATAATCCCCATGAAAGGATGACCAAAGATGGGTGCAGTAGGAGAGCAGATCAACAGTAGATCTCGTCTGGCGAAAGCTATACTGGTGATCCGACAAAAGAGAATGGCGTTCAAGGTGCCGGAGAGAATGAGAATTCAAGATAGTTTCGAAAATATTAGAGAGGGATGAAGTTAGGGCAATGGGGCGATAGTTAGAGGGATCGAAAGGGTCACCCTTCTTCGGGATGGGATGGACCGAGGACTGCTTCCAAGAAGAAGGAAAAGTTTGGGTTTTGAGGCAAAAGCGAAAGAGGAGAACAAGCACAGGGGCCAGAGCTTCAGCACACTCCCTCAGAACACGAGGGGGAATTCCGTTCGGTCCATGCGCCTTACTCACATCCAACCTGGATAATATACCAGCAACCCTACAAGTGGAGATTATAGGAAGGTGCCTAGGTTCAATAGGAGAAGCAGGAGTATAAAGGGATAGATGGAATCGTCTAAGATGGAGCTCGAGGAGAATACGGTGCCAAAGAGATTGGCTTTATCAAGGGGGGAGTTGGCTATAGAGTTGTCAGGTTGGAAGAGAGGAGGAAAAAGAGAGAGTGCAGAAGTTATTGCAGATGTTTTTGGTTAAGGGCCAGAAGGATATACTAGTTTAAGAGTTAGCCAGGTCAGCGGCCTTTCTTTTTATATATTTCCGCTTGGTCTTACGAAAAATAGCCATACAACGATTCCTAGAAGTAATGAAAGAGAAGTGGGTAAAAGGAAGAGATAGTTTCATAACTTAATACGCCCTATCTCTCTCCCTACATTCAAGAGAACAGGAGTAATCAAAGCATGATTGTAAAGTGAATGTTTTGGTTAAAGATGGGATAAATGTACTCATACCACCCTGTATAAACCCAGCAATGCTGTCAGCCCATACCGATGCGTCCCGAGTGGAAAAGCAACATTCATCCTAAAGAAAATCGGAAAAGAATTCCTACAAGGAATGCCAGTTTGACCTTTGATAGTGTAATAGATGTATACAGACAATGAATATAGACAATACAGGTCTACAAACAATGAATATAGACAGTAGAGGTATAAACACAATACAGACAGTATTAGTATACAAACCATTAATATAGCGTATAGGTTATACAAACAATGACTATAGACAATATGGGTATACAAACAATTATTATAGACAGTATGGGTATACAAACAAAGAATATAGACAGTAAAGGCATACAAACAATTAGTATTATAGGCGTTACAGGTTATCACGGGAAAACAAGCACACAGGGGGTTTGCTCTTACTTATCTTAAAGATTCCGTTCCCTTTACTTCTGACAACTGTAACAATTCATCATCATCATCATCATCTTTGTAACTGTGTGGAATAACTGAAATGACTAAAATTTCATCACGCACCTCACATTTCCTTAGAAGGTTGGCAAGGAACACCTTACATTTACCATCTCCTAGCATAACTCTGTAGTCACATTGGTTAACAACTTCCACTATCTCAAATGGACCCATCCAACATAATACAGTGGAAGTAAAAAAAATCCGGACTGCTCGGGGATAGGGTCGGTCCGGATTTTCGGATTTTCCAGATTCTCAGGCAGTAATTTTAAAATTCAAATTTAAGGAGGAATAAAAAAAGAGATGAACAGGTACATTTTGATAGTTTATTCATTAGCAAATAAAGCATGCTTCATTTATCAAAACGAGCAGTTTTAAAGAAAAATAAAGTCAACACTGACAAAAATGTAAACAAACTGTCTAATACCATGACGAGTCTTGAAATTCCTAAGCCATCCATCACTAAATGTGCAGTCTGATTCAATGTTCATTTGCTCCTTAAAAGACTTTGCTTTGGCAATAAGCATCGGCCCAGAAATTGCCATACCTTCTGATCGTTTTAACAAAAAACATTCGTGCAACACTTTATCAAGATTTTCTAATATGGGCCCATGTAAACTTTTTCTTTCAGCAATTTTATTGTAAGGCTCAGAAGAAGCTGTGAATTCTAGAATTTTATTCTTTGCCTTTTTTATATCATAAATTGTAGACTTTCCAATGTCGTATGTTTCCATTAGAACAGCATTGCTCACACCACTTCTAGTTTCTTAATTATTTCAAGGTTGTCACTCAATTTCAATGTGTTCTTCTTTCTCTTCACACAACGAAGTTTATCTACTTTAAGAGCCATTATTATGGGCTTGTACAGTACTCTGCAAATGGAAACAGTAGGACTTAAAACTACATACGTTGTCACAGTTTGATTGCTTGTTTTAAAGTGGCGACCGCGTGGTCGCTTGTTGTCGCTGTGCAGCTGTGGCATTCACGCATGCACACATACACACAAAAGATTTATAATGCCTCAAATTTTACATTTCAGGACAAGCTAATTACAAAACTAACAAAATCAGCTACCTATAATTTACAATTACTTTTATTATTAGAATTATGTAAATTAATTTTTTTAAAGCAACTCCGTTCATTCACGTAACCCACAAAAGCCCGCTAAATTTAAAAAGTTTGAGAGTTTTCGAAGTCTGGATTCTCGGGTGGTCCGGATTTCTGGCATCCGGATTTTTGGTGTCAATTGGTAACTGTATAGGTACTTTACCCTCTGTTTCAAATGTACGTTGTCTAGCTTTCTTGTCTTAATGGTGCTTCTCCTGATCTTCTCGTTGTAATTGTAGTCGTCTGTACTCCGCTTCTCTATTTTCCTTCTCTGCTTCTAGTTCTTCCTCTCTCTCTTTTGCCGTTCTGTTTGATACAAATTACAGACAAACTTTCTTAATTATTCTCCAGTTTATCCAAGTTTTCCCCCCCAGCTCTGAGTAGTCTTTCATTAACTGGTATTCCGACATATTGCAATGAGTTGTATCTCCTTTTCACTAGAGCTTTCGTCTCACTGCTTCGTCACCACGTGTATATGCACCTGTCACCACTTCAGTGCCGGATTTAGACCTGTGGAGGCCCATGGGACAGCCTCTTTGTGGAGGCCCCCATCATTATAACTACCCAAGAGGGTGGGGTGGCGAGTGAAGCGAACCTAAACATCTGGGAGCTCCGGGGAGCACTGTAAGCCCCCCCGGGAAAATTTAGAAATTTGAACACTTCTTTGGAGAATTTTGAAGCCATATGCAGTTATATTGAGGAAATTAGAACATTGAGACATTTTTAATTAACTGTATATTTAATGATAGTGTACAAATTCCCAACACACACACACACAAAAGTGAGACATGATTGGAGTCATTCATGTGGTTTCAAGTCGACCAGCCCTGATATAGCTACTACCGCACATGTCAAAAAATTTCAAGAGACTTCACAGAAAAGAATATATTATTAGTTATTACAGAGAGATGATTCTTTGCATTATTAATCAGATAAACCTCTACTCAAATAATGGTTCTGTCCAAGAATGCATGGAATAGATAAACAGAATTTTAAAGAATGAAAATGAAATTAATCCAAATGAATAAACAAATAAATAAAATATTGTAATATGTGGAGGCCCCTGGGCAGCTGCCCACTTTGCCCACTCCTGAATCCGGCCCTGCACCACTTTAACCCTCGTGTACTTGAAAGTTCCTGGATCTGGGCACCATTTGTCACGCGAAAACAAGCACACAGGGGGCAGAGACTTGAAACACGTGATAAAAATTATGTGTGTATTTACAATATTTACAATCTAGAGATTTTTATCGTGGTTTCCTCCACGCAATCCAGGATCTCTGATCTTCACTCTTGGGTTAGGCAACCCTCCAGTGTCCTTCACCTTGACTTGTCAGTTAACGACTCGCTTTCGCCAAGCCGTCAACCCGCCAGGTTGACTCTCCCGTTTTCTATCAGCCATGACATTAATTGCTAACACACATAATTATTAAGGTCCATATACTCTCTTTTTACATAAGTGTTTACATAACATAAATTAATACACTATTTAAGCTGGTTTGAACATTCTTAAATTATATAAAATAGAAACTTTAACAATTGAAATGTTCAAACCACCCACTACTACTCACCAGCCTGCACCAAAACATTGACCATAAATTATATATAATATTAGTAAAGTTAATATAGAGCAGTAAAATAAAATGAACATAATTTTACTATATCAGTCACCTGACACAGTTATAAAAACAATGAATATAGACAGTACAGGTATATAAACAATGAATATAGACAGTACAGGTATATAAACAATGAATATAGACAGTACAGGTATATAAACAATGAATATTAGACAGTACAGCTATATAAACAATGAATATTAGACAGTACAGCTATATAAACAATGAATATAGACAGTATGAGTATACAAATATTTAGTATAGACAGTAAGGGTATACAAACAAATAATACAGATGGTACAGGTATACAAACACTGAATATAGATAGTGCAGGTATACAAACAATTACTATAGACACCAGTACCCTGTAGATGTATACCCACATCGGAGCCCGAGGGCGAAAATGTAAAAACAAAAATAATAATAATAATAATAATAATAATAATAATAATAATAATAATAATAATAATAATAATTCAATAATAGATGTTATAAAAAATACAAAACTAAAAATAACACAAAATAATATTAATAATAAAGAACCATAAAGAAAAAGTTATCAAGAGTGAGAAGCGATATACTGTATGTATGTTGTGTTTTCAAAGAGAGAGAAACAATTGAGACCCTGCAATTGTGTGTAAATGAGGCAGAGAGTCAGATGAGCAACCTGGGACTTAGTCACAATTTTTGTGATGCCATATGGCAGCAGGGTCTACCATTATACAAAACACTATGCTTCCAATATCCTTCCAGGCGGTATTACCTCCCGTTTTGATAGCTGCCTTTTTTTATCTTTTTTTTCTTTTACGGGGATTAGCCAACCCGGGCACAGGTCACTGACCCACATCGGGACTGGTGTGCGAAAATGTAATAATAATAATAATAATAATAATAATAATAATAATAATAATAATAATAATAATAATAATTCATAGTAAATAAAATTTATAGTAAATAATACAAATTTGAAGATAGAATAATAAAATAATAATGATAATAATAATAATAATAATAACAACACTGTAATAATAATAATAATAATAATAATAAAAATAATAATAATAATAATAATATAATAATACAAAAATACAAATAACGATCAAGAGTGAGACGCTATATATATATATATATATATATATATATATATATATGCTGATAACCACCAGGAAAGAAGAAAACACGAAGTTCCCAAGCGCTTTCGTGTAATTCACATCTTCAGGGGTGAGTACTCACCCCTGAAGATGTGAATTACACGAAAGCGCTTGGGAACTTCGTGTTTTCTTCTTTCCTGGTGGTTATCAGCATATACCTAGATCACGCGCACCTACAGTGATTTACTTGCATATATATATATATATATATATATATATATATATATATATATATATATATATATATATATATATATATATATATATTGTCTTGTCAATATTAAGAGAAACAATTGAGACCCTACAATTGTGTGTAAATGAGGCAGAAAGTGAGATGAGCAACCTGGGACTTGGTCACAATTTTCATGATGCCATACTACTTACTACCTGTAACAATTTAGGATTTTGGGTAGAAAAACATTATATTAAGATGAAATTTTGCATACATACACCTCAAGGCTATAGAAATCAAGATCGAAAGAGTTCTCCCTCGTCTGGGGGGAGCATCTCCATTTTTTGGCCCCAAACGCCCCCCAAAAGTATGGTTCCGTTTATTTAATCTCATTTTTCGGCTTAAATAAGCATCAAAAGATAATATTTTTTTAGCCGAAAAAATCATACTGGATATACAATTTTAAACAAGATTATTTGTATTTATTTTTCCCGTAGGTGTTACAGGTTTTGTGTAATCCATGTCTGAATTCGGGGGAAACTTTTCGCGTGTAGTGAAAAAATTGATACTCATGCAAGGTTTTCAGCAAATAACTAAAAAACGCCCAGTTTTTCATTAAAAATACGTATAACTTAAATTGTAGAGCGTAAAATTCTCAATGGGTTCAGTGAAATAAATTTCCTTGAAATAGTTTTCAAAGCTTTTTCAGACTGTAACGCAAACTCATTTCAACACCACCTTTCAGGTAAAGTTTTTGGCTCGTTTTTTTTTATAGTGGTTTCCAAATTAGACCTATTCTACGTTTTTCGAGTTTAAGATGAAGCCATTAAGTACTTGAAAAGTCCTATTCATTAGTCACAATAAGATAATCAGTGGGATCATCTGCTGTTTCGGAATTCAGACAACTTTGGCCATTATAATTTATGCACATTATTGAACAGGGTAATCCAGATTTTACCCAACCACACTGCTTCCCATACCCTAATTTGCAGCCACATGAAATAAGTTTCAAAATATTTGCGGGGGCTGGTGTTTCAGTTGTGCAGACAGGTGAAAGAGAATCTTGATTTTTTCCTGCCCCACAACTCAGGCTGAAGTGTTTCTCCTCGCCAAATTTGAACTTGGTGAAAGACACGATAAGAAAGTTGCCTAGCTGCTGCAGAAGTGGGCGGAAGACTTCATAATAACACAGCATTATTTCAGCGACTGACAGATTTGTTAAAGGAGTGAAATCTGTAATAATTGAGATTTGTTTCAGTTTGTGGGGCTTTGTACAGAGGGAGAATGAAACGCTCTCCAGCTGCTGCAACTTCATCATGAGTCGATTGAGGATTGTTGAAAACTGATACCATTTCTTTCAGAGAGTCGTCTTTGTTCAGCTGTTGTTCGTTTCAAAAGTCTTTTTTGATGCTCGATTCTCTTTGTACTAATTTCATTTGTTGAATAACCATCAAATATCACAGTTACATCTTCACCATAATGTTTTTTAATGAACTGCACATAAGCAGTATGAACGTCCGCAACCGTGCCTTGTTTTGGCCAAACTACACGGTAGATTAAGCTACCACCATCAATGATATATTTGCATTCTGATAATTCAGCTACTCGTTCTTCTACAGTGTTGAAAATATCATACAAAGACGATTTCTTCGTCTTTCTCATCAAACCTCTTTCGTCAAATATGGAGAGCGGGAATGAAGCCAACTCATGACTAAAACAGTTCTCCAAATCTTGCGGCAGTTTTACAATTCAGGTTATTCTTTGAAATAACTGAGTGATGTCAACCCCAATGATGTCATCAGCGACGCTAACACTTGTATTCATGTAAGAAATTGGCTTCACTCTTTTGGTGCGTCCACCTTCATATCTCCAAAAGTGTCTTTGCCTTTAATAGCTTCATCCATCAATTTCTTGTCAACATCTAGAGCTTTGTAGCAGTTTATGTTTTCAGTTGCAGCCAGACCACTCGACAACGAAACGAGGTCTTTTGTAATGATGAAAGGATAATGCTGCTGAAGCCATACAACAAACTTTTGAAAATCCTTTTCGTCCTTCTTAATCCTCTAGTCTCTCAGTTCGAAATGCTGAAAACTACTGCTTGTTTGAATCCCACAAAACTCTTCCACATTCGCGCATACGTGGTGAGCTACTGGCAAACCAAAGATCTATTTATTCAGAACACTCTATGTAAAGCCTCTTCCGTGAGTGATGCCTCCAATACTCTTCATATTTTTCATTAAAGTCTACGCGATAGTCATATCAGACCATACACCACTCCAGTACTTGTCTGAACGTCGAATTGTAAAGTAACCCTCTGATGTGAATTTATGAAATTCCTCGAGTGTCATCTTGAGATGAAGAGAATCCATATCTTGGACGTAGAGCTGGCAGGACCTGGCATAAAGAAAATGTCCACTTCCATGAAAAATAGGAAGCATAGCTCTAATGCAGTCTAAATGAAGCTTCCAGTTTCCCATGCGCTCTGCCTGGATGAAATGCAAAGCAACAGTCATAAGATCAAAATTTTGTAGCCATAATTGTGCTGTCTTTCCTTTTTGCTCCAGTGATGTTGTGCGATTTTCTAGCTGCATTTGAAGCACTTTCAATGCGTCATCGTTTTCGACTGAGTCAAACGTTAGAGGCAGTTCTTTAAAAGTAGTGAGAATTTGTTGTACATATTGTTTGCCTGTGTTGTTTACAGTGATTTCTGGGAACATTATCTTCGCCTGGGGGCGCCGGTGGTAGAGCGGTACCGCTCTTGCCTCGCAAGCGAGATGTCACGGGTTCGAGTCCCTGGCCGGTGGAAAGTTGTTTGGACACACTTCCTAGCCCCCCCTTGGTCCCTGTTCACGTAGCAGTAAAGTAGGTACCTGTTGTAAATCGAAAAGTTGCGAATTCATATTCAGGGAAAGTTATTGGAGCTTCCAATAACTTGCTGACAAAAACCTATGACTCTTCAGGCTTCTACGCCCTTGACAAAAAACCTATGACCCTTCAGGCTTCTACGCCCTTAACTCATGAGACATAAAGGCAAGCATGAACTTAGCATGCTTCCCAGATGGACGCTGTAAGCTCTTCTGCGCTTCACCTAGCACAGGATGTAAGGGGGTGCCCCATAAACTAAAAAAAAAAAAAAAAAAAGAGAGCTTTGCCAAAGCGCAGCAAGTTAACAAATGTGTTCGAATGGCTCGTCCATAGGCGTGGCCAGAAAGCATGCGAGGTACAGATGAAGAAGCAAATATTGTGGACCATAGTTCTGAAAGTCCGCTGCCTCCCATAATGTCGCCAATTGCCCCAAGATAGGACATTAAAAAATGGAATCCTTCCAATCTCACAACAATATCTGAAAGTTCACCTTCTTGATTTTCATTTCCCGAAGACACTATATCCTTAACCCTCGTGTTTAGTGGATGATTGATTGTAACAGAACATGTTTTTCGTTTAGATTTCTTTATTTCTTTCGTTGCAAATTTCAGTTCAGTTAGTACTGTGTCTTACTCTGATGGAGGTAGATGAACAAAAAGTCATGGAAGACCCTTTGACTTTTAGTATGGCTGAGTACCCTTCATGGCCTCCATAAAACCTTGTCATGATGGAAGGATTGTTTTTAGTTTTAGTTTAACAAATTTATTGACAAAGCTTGGAGTACAGTTTGCATATTTTGAGTAATTCAGCCAGGTCTTGACACTGAGGGTGGTATCACTTCTCACTGCCACGCAGGAGAGAGGTTCATACACAAATATATACATCATATTCATTAACAGTACAGTATATATAGGTCAGATTCATGCGGGTAATGTCTCTGTTCATTGCCTTGCAGGACAGAGGTTCGTACACAAAGAAACACATCATATTAATTAGCAGTATATATATATATATATATATATGTCAGAGTCATGTGGGTGATGTCACTGTTCACTGCCATGCAAGACAGCGGCTCACACACATTGGACATCACACTCTAATTGACGATTAATCAGTGTGGGCTAGCAAACCCGGGATACACAGCAAGAACATTCCTAAGCACCCCCAACTCAATGTAGCAACCACAAAGTTCATGATACAACAAGCCAGGCGGCCCAAAGTCTTTGACAGCGCCACATCCAACAATACAGTGTTCAAGAGTATGCTCCAAAGGCTCATCACAAAGTATACAAGCTGAGTGCTCCAGAATAGGCACAGAGCCACCAACTTGCCAGATGTATCTGCATCCCAGACTAATTCTGGCCACGGCCACATCACACCGTTTGGCCACGTCCCCACGCTGGCCACACCGGCACCTCTCGCCACAAAACTTGTTACACTCACCAATGCTACAACTGCCAGGTCTCTCCACACCCCCTAGCCCCCCTAGACCAGAGTTCATGACTCTGATTCGAATGTCGTCAAGCACAGCATTGGACAGGCCAAAGTCACGGCCAACACCTTCCCTCTCACATGCCTCATTGGCCATTCTATCAGCACGGTCACGACACCCAATTCCAACATGGGACGGAATCCACAAAAACTCGACAGGAGAGTTGCTCCCATTGGCAGTCATCACCCTCAATATCACATACAACCCCAGACACAGAATCCGACGGGCCGTTCATTGATTTCAAAGCACTCTGAGAGTCACAGAACGTCACCCCACCTCCACCCTCCCCAAGGCAGTCTGCAGCCAAGCAGATTTCATCTAGCTCAGTTTGTGTTGCGCCGGCCCAGCCGCCTAGTCCCCGCCCGCCCGACATCACCATCTCCCTTCCCTTATACATTACATCTCACCACATTGGTGTTCAACACTTGCCCACTACCAACAGGAGTGCAACCAATAGGAACTGATACATCCAGCCCAGGAGGAATGGCACCAATGGGCTCGTCTGGGGGCGACTGGGGCACCTAGCTCCAAGAGACCCACAGCACTTCCATGAAGCCACACCCCAAAGAGAGCCCTGTGGAAGGCCAGCGAGACAGTCGGGACCACTTAGACAGAACATCAACCCAGTCCGAGCCGCAGTCCGGGGACCACCGTTCTTCAAAATTTTGAAACAAAACACGGCACCAAGCACAGCCATCCTCTCAGACACGGAGGGCAGCCCGAGCCCTCCCCCCCCCCCCCCCCCACGTTCACAGCTGTGGTTCAATTTGGGCATCCCAGAATGATGAGCACGGCCCCACCCTGCACCACCTCAAAGCTGTTGAGTTGTTTAGGCGGAACAGTCACAAGATGGAGAGCACGATAGCCTACCACAGAACGAACGAAGTGAAGACAGAAAGCACGAGCCCACGTGATGCCAACTCCACAGCCCACGCCAAAAAGGGTTCTGAGGGGCCCAACATGCTGCCAACAAAATTTGCATCATTCACACAAATTCCAAGACATCCACAAGAGCTACACAGCTCCAAGGGCACGCTGCCAATGCCAAAGTCAAGAGGCAGAGGGTGAGCAGGACGAGGACTGAGGACCCCCATCCCGTCAACAGACATCACGAGACCACATTCCACAGTCCTCGGAGCAAACACAAACAGCAAGGCCCGGAGCCTGAGCCCGGTCTGCGTCACAATGCATGAACCCGTCGGTTAATTCCCCAATTAACCAGGTTGTTCATATATAGTAGAGATTGGGGTTTTAGTAACGAAAGCCGATTGAAGTTCCTTGTTTTATTACAAAAGGATTATGTCTATAATTCCTGAGTGTAGATCAACCGTAAGTTCCACTATATATGAAAGAATGAGAAAGAGGACAGCGTTTATGTAAATATAAACGTGGATCACGTCCGTTCGATATTAGTTGATGTGAGTGACTGAGCTAAGAGCATCGCCCCTGGTGCGCGCTTACATAGCTGCTGACATATGGGCTTCTCCCTCTTGGGAAAGCTACCGTACACGTGTTCAACTCATGTCTTACTCACAGACAGTGGAAAGTTACAGGGTGGTGAATCTAAATATCAAATCAGATGTAAGAACCTATTTATATAATATGTTCTGTTGATGAGACAGGGGCCATTACATGCAGATACCACCAGCACAGCACACCACAGCCCAGCTTGGCTGAATTGGAATGTCAGCAACACCTGTGCATCAGCACACCAAAGAGCATAGGACCCAATACTCCTCCCTGAGGCACGGGCAAGCTCAAACGCTCCCACCCTGGCACCCCCGACTCCCCTAAACAGAACATTGGCACACCCGTTGGACAGACAACCCCCCCATCCATGTTAGGAGGCCACCCCGGATGCCAAAACCAGCCAGCCGCTCAAGTATTATGCCTCCACCAGCCACATCAAAGACCGATCCAAGGTCTATGAAGGTTGCCCGCATCCCATCCTTTGAGTGAACAAGACTACCCTGCAAAGCATGTCTGTGCGCTGCGCCCGGGCAGGAACCCACACAGACCAGGGGCCAGCCCGTCCCCGACTTGAAACATAAGAAGGTTGAGAACAACTCTTTCAAGGACTTTACACATACAGGATGTGAGTGAAATGGGCCTGAAGTTTGGAGAGTCAGCTCTAGGGACCGGCACCATGCCTCCTTGAGCCCATGTCCCAGGCAGAATACCCTGCGTGAGTAGGGTGTGTCATACGGAGGCGAATTTTTTTTTTTGAGTTTGAAAAATCGGCCCATGGTATTAATGATGTAGTTCTATGTGCAGAATCATGTGATATCTTCAGATTTGAAAAGTTTTCATTTTTTGCAAGGTAAATTTTAACTTGAAATCTTATGAAAATTCAGTATTCCCACCCTTTTACCAACACCACTAAATAGCTTATTTAAAGTAAAGTAAATGCATCAGGTTAATTTATTAGGATGAAAATGATCCAGAATAGTGAAACGAATGATCTTGACACATTTATTAAATTTAATATTCCTTTAGAAAACAAAATCATCAAGTACAAAAACCGGTTTTACTACTACGACCCGGTGTTGCTGCACACCAAAAAAAACATGTCTTTCTTGATTCTGTTTCTACTCATCACCTCCCTGCTGACCACCTGAGCTCGGATGTAGCCTTCCCTCCTCTCCTGGCTGTACACGTGACTGCTGGGCTCGCTCACTTGCTGTACCACAACGCTCTATACTCTGGGTGTGCGAGGGCCAGGCAGGGACATGCATGGGGTTGTCCAGGAAGGCTCTGACTTGAACATTGGTGAGGCTGCAGGTAAGAGGGGGCTCACTGCCAGCCTGGATGTTATCCAGATCTATGAGATCAGTGAGGGTCTTGGCACCTAGATTGACTTCAGGATTCTTCCTGACCCTGAAGGAATCGTCACCAACTGATTCGTCATGCCCAGATCCTCTCATAAGTCTCATATCCAAGATCTTTTTGACTGCCACTCTTCTCTCCTCCTCATCCTTACTGCAGAGCATTGTCTGCAGAACTGCCTCAGGATGAGCATACCAGGAAGATCTCCTCACAGTCTGCTCCACAATCTGAACAACCTTCCTTGGCTGACTCCTCAGGAGCTCAAGCTGGAAGAGAACATGCCTCGGACCTTCGGAGAACGATGACTTGACCTTGGTGTTGAACCAATTTGGCAAGTAGACACTCACGATGAATTGGACAATAAGTCTCAGGTTGTGAAACTGGTTCCCTTTCAGTTTATGATGAGCGACCCAAATTCTGCAGAACCTGAGAGCCGTTGTGAGCCACCTAGAATGTGAGACTGGACCTATCTGCAGGTAAGCAAGCCTATCAGGCATGACCCCAGTTTTGATGGCACTGCAAATCATGTAACCATAGTACTGGTCAGTACTCAGGTCGTCAATGACAGTATGTGCAAGCTCAACGAGTGGAGGGCCAACTGTGATTTTTTCAAAGCTCGGATTTACTTCTAACTCAGTGGCAGAGTCCAGCATCTTGCCAAGAGGACCAGACCATCTGTTGTTTGAAAGAGTCTTGCCATCCAGCTCCTGGATCAGATGTCTGAGTGGCAACTCGTTGGTGTGGAGGTCACAAACAATCCAGACCAACTTCCTCCCAATCTTCCGCTCTATCCACTGTATGACCCCCCCCCCCCCTTGCCACCCTGTGTTCGTGTTGGTGCTGTCCCCTCCAATGGCCTGCAGGGTCTGGTCTACGTTCCTCTCTCTGAGCCAGTTCACAATGTTATCTGCCACTATCTCAGTTGGTTTCCTGATGTCATCTTTCTCTGGAGTGAAATGCCACAAATACTTCCCTCCTGGTTCACTGCAGCAGGAGTAGTGTTCCTCCTTCACCATGGCAGGGAACAACTTGTCAGAATCTCCAACTTTCATGAACACTTTAGTGTCATCCCTTCTCCCATCAAAGAACAAACAATTGATTCCATTTTCTCTTATCCCCTTATCAAACTCCTCTTCTAGGTTACTGACAAGTTTCTCCTGAGCTCTCCTTACTTTGTTATGATCTATCACCAGGTGAACATCATCAGGTGTTATCAAACCACCGTCAATCCAGGCAGCTGTTGCTATCTCTGCAGTTTCTCTGAGACCAGTGTGGTGTCGCATGCTGGCCAGAGCTATGCTCGGGATATCTTTCCTGTTTCGAATCTTATGCCTGGAAGGTTTGGGATCATTATTTTCTGGGTTAGGGACAAAGTCACCATTCTCCTGGTCAGCACTCGGATCAGCCATGGGGAAGTCATTAAACTCTGAATCAGCTTGACTCCAATCATCGGCCTTTTTTACCTCACCCTGGGCCTTCTCAAGTCTCTTTTCCTCGGCAACTCTTCTCTTTTGTCTCTCTGTGACAGCCTCCTGTCTCTTGGACTCCGGAATATCTTGGCTAGAAATCATGAGAGCCCCTATACTGCCAGTCTTCTCTCTCTGTGCTTTAACAAATGCCAGTTCGATCACAGGAATCTTCAGTTCACGCTTGCAAATACAGGAGATGTGGGCCTCGGATTTACAGTCACGATCGCATCCAAACTCAGGACAGAGAACAATTGGGCACTTGCAAGTAATTATGTCAAATAACTGGTCCAGTTGCTTGGCAAAGCTGTCCTTAACTGCAAGTTTTCCTCTCCCAAGAGAGATATCTCTTGCCTTTTCCCAACTGGCTAGCAGTCTCTCACTAATCTTCTTCTGACTTGTTATGACTGGAGGCTTGAACTGAGCGTTAGCCAGAGTGTACTGTGCCAAGACAGCTTTGGTCATATCACTGGCAATGTCTTTGTTTGTGTAAGTTCTTTGGTTCTTTTCACTGATTTGCCTGATTAAAACACCGTATCTCAAAGCATCTCTCAATGTAGGCAACTCCGACTTCAGGAGCTCTCTCCCAGACCCGATAGTGACTGAGATGGCTGGATTTTTGGTTCCTCGTCCTGACACAAGCAGCCATCGCAAATATTATCAACTTATAAATGCATCAGAATCTGAAACAGAAAAAAATATTGTTAGTTGGGTTGTTAAAGAATGAAGTCAGAAAGCAATGTTCACTATTTAATTGTTATGCACTAATGCAGCTGTACGTTAGATTTTCGATAAATTTCACGCTGAAATTTACCTAGCAAAAGGTTGCAAAATATTGAAACTGAAATTATTTTCTGTTTATATACACTAAAATCTTCCAAAAAAGTGATGGGCCATTAGTTTTAGCTGATCTTCCCTCCTATGACACACCCTACTGCGTGAGGCTAATTTGATACAGATCAAGCAGTGAATGGCCAGGGACCTTATTTAACAATCCCAGGGCACTACAGGCTGTGCCACCCTCACCAGGTGAGGATGATTCACCCCCTATCAGCGCCGTTGTCAGTTCGTGGTGCGTTATAGGAAACTGGTCGGCAAGGTCTGGTGAGGAACAGGCTACCTCAATACCGAACCCCTACCAGTGTGTGTGGCCCCAAGACACCGCTGCATGTCAGGAGGCAGGGAAGTGACCCGTGACACATCAGACCACCAGTCCAATAGCACGTCAGCACACTCTGCAGGGCCGCGACGAAGTTGGACTGGAGTGGGAGATTCGGTAATGGCTCCAATTTTGTTCCACACTTCTGCGAGAGTGGTCTCTCTACCAATTCCCTGCAAGAACTGCTCTCAACAGTCACCTTCCACCCGACCCCCGAGTTCACGAAATGCTCCGCCAGCTCTGAGTAATGCCAGGAGGCTATCACCAGCTCCATCTCGCTTACAAGTGTTGGCAAGCAGTTCCACCCTCTCCCCCCCCCCCCCCCATGAGGATGGGGTCATGTGTCCACAGAGGTGGTTTAGTGCTGCTCCCCTTCCTCCTTGACTTAACCCAGGTAGCACAACATGTACAGTAGCAATGACACCTACAAGATCACAGCAAAACTCATCCACTAACCCAGGCGCACATACAGCACACCATCCGTGGATGCTGGCCCCGAAGTGTAGCCCAAGACTATCTGGGATGCCAACTCTGAGCCTAGGATGGGGTTCACACTTGACACCAGCAACAGTGCACTCAGCAAGCAGTGCACAATGATTACCGACCAGGTGGTCCGAGATGACCCCAGCCTTGAAACCACCGTCCACCAGGCCACACCCAATCACGCAATCAAGTCTGCCCTGCACCAGATGCGTCACCCTGTCCGCTTCGCACACAGTGATATTATGATTATTGATGTAATTCTCGAACACCCTCCCGCCAGAGCCACACCGGACATCACCGACGACAGCGTGACTTGAGCCAAAGCCACCCACACATAGCACAGCACTGCCAACCGATGGCCCCGGCAACACGTCCGCTCGCAGCTCATTACACCGAACACATGCCACACTGCAAAAATTGACCGCTCGCTGTCCCCACTGCAAATTGTTGCCAGAGAACACCCTCACCACTACGAGCCCTGATCCACTTACAGACCAGATCACTCTTCACACAAGAGAGCAGGTCACCCCCCGCTCCACCATCACATGCTGCAAACCCAGCCATCCCGGGTGCAGCCCTACCCCCCCCCCCCCCCCCTCGGGCGCTGGACGTGCAAGGTTCCCGCAAACCAACCACATCAATGTCAGAAACTTCAACAAGCCACTGCAGGTTACCAGCTCTGCGGTTAACACTACGGATGCTCCACGAAACGAACCTAAGCATTCGCGTCACTCGTTCTACCCTGAACTGAGTATAGAGAGTTGCGCATCGGCTTCACAGACCAGCCCGACTAACAAGTTACCTGTTTCAAACTCATCACCCCGGAGTTCTCGATAATGCGTCTCACAGCCCCCATCCCAGTAGGATTTCCATACACAGGTTTCTTCATTAGTCCCGCGAGCTCCTCCTCCGAAAATATTTGAAGAAGTACAGGGTCATGGACATTGGACAGTTCCCAGACCCGGGGCCATCAAAGAGACCGCGCTGGCAGTCTGGGGCTCACTCCCCCCATTCACGCTTCCACCACCATCGGTCTTGCTCCGGCTACTCACCCTCAAGTTCGCATCATTATAAGAGGAGGCACCAGCTCGTTCAGAAGATCCACTGACAATTATCAATGCCATTGTTCACTGGTACACTTACTTGGCAGGCTTTAGCCTGACCTGCATTGGCTAACGAAGGAGTCACTGTGTCTGTTGACTTCAGGTGGTGGAGGCGATCCGGCCACGTTGGCATCACTGAGTGTGACCGCTATTGGGGTGGAGCCGGCCTCCCAGGACAACTGGAAGGAAGGGTGTCTGCAAAAAATTTCCAAACATCCAAAGAACATACCTGGGTCGAGGGCATTGTGACATTCTTACAAGCTTCATCATCGATTTCCTCGAAAAGTTTGTATTTCCATTTGTCCAATGCTTGCGAGCTCTTTTGAAGAAGGAATTTTTCGCAATTTCGTAATATCCTGACTAATAATTTTCTCTGCTGGTGTTATGCATTTTATTCCACCCATTGAGTGAAATGTTCCTTTACCAGTTAGGGTTTTTATATTGAAGTTCTCAGTGTCAAATACATATTGACAGGAAGAATCTTTGTCCAAATCAGGTTTCCATGATTTAACAGCTGATGACTCGAACAAAGCAACATCATTATAGCTGGAACAAAATCCAAAATTAGACAATTCTTTTGGAAGTTACTTTCCGAAATAGATAAACCGAGAGACCAAGCAGTATGGAAGATAGAAATGAGCGCGGTTTTCCTGCAGAAATTATAGAATGGGCAATTGCAGTACACTGTTTTGCTACTTTTCTTTTTTCGCCTTTTCTGCTTTTCAGGATAACGGTGTCCAAAAATGCATGTAATGTTTCGGCCACCATACCATCCTTCATAAAGTCTTTAATATCAGGGTAGTCCATAGTGTTATCAGCAGTTGTCCTAATATTCTCTCGGACTATAGTTGCTGCAGCTTTTACGATTGGCAGGCGCTCATTTTTCTCATTAGTTTTTCTTTCACTGTACCATGAATTGATCAGTTCAAGTCCGGAACCAAGGAAACAAGCAACTGATGGCTTTTTATGAATTTTTTGCAAACATGACACCATCCCCGTGTGTGTTCGTTAATTTTGCTTTCAGCGTTTTCTCATTCATCGACGTGCCTTCTGGCAAATATTCATCGAATTTCTTCATAAAATCATGTAAAGAAAACTAACATTCGTCAGAGTCATCATTAAAGGGGCAGAGCTTTTCGAAAGCATAGGTCATGTCTTCATCTTGTGGGCGTCCTCTTTTTTGAGTTGATGGTGGGTTGCGTGCAAATTTGGAGAAGCATTTTCTGTGATAGCGTGCTTCTTCTGCTATAAGACAAATCACACTTTTTAATCAAGTCAGCACTTTCTTACCCAATTCGTCGTTCCTTTGTTCAGCAATTTTCAATAGTCTATCTTTCAGAGTCAAAGTTCGAACCTCGTTAATTACTTGGCGTTTCCCTGCAGTGTTTTTCTTTCTGCAAGAATGTCACATTTTTCACCATACTTATTACTTTTGAAATCAAATTGTTCTTGTGATCGCAATGTAGTACACTGATTCTGTTTACTAGATTCTATTTTTTTAAATCCCTGGCAATGTTTTTTCTTTGAAGTGCTCACGTCTGCAAACTATATGCATTTCAATGGTGCCCACTTTTATTAATTTTTCAAAATGACCGTCTTTTCGGATTTGACTTCACGTCTCAAGTGCCGTCCTTCACAACCACTGTTTTTCCATCTGCTAAACTATTACTACAGTAAAAACAATCACTTGCGGATGCCACGCTGATTGTATGCCAAGTAGTTTCACTCAGACTAACAACTTTTTAAGTCATACCTGGAAAAAAAGTGGAGTGAATGAGGAAAAGCTTCAAAATATTTACAGAAATGTTATTATTATTTAATCGAATAGAACATTTTCTTCTCTATAATTTCAACTATATAAGCTTTTAATGAAAAACTGGGCATTTTTTAGTTATTTCCCGAAAACCTTGCGCATCTCCTGGAACATTATGAGCAGTAAAATCTCCTAGAGCATCACGAGTAGTTAATGGCGTCTCTTAGAAAATTATGAATGACTAATGGCGTCACCTAGAACATTATGAGCATTTAATAAGAACATAAGAAATTAAAAATCTGCAATAGGCCGGTTGGCCTGTGCATGGCAGCTCCTGTCGAGAGTGACAACCACTCTCTATCGTCCATGAGTCTATCTAGCCTCCTTTTAAGACTTTCCAGCGTCCCAGCACTTACTACAAAGTGTCTAAGGTTGTTCCACTCGACTACCACCCTATTTGTGAACCAGTTTCTTCCCATCACCCTCCTAAACCTAAACTTATCCAACTTAAATCCATTGCCACGAGTCCTATCCTGCTCGGATATTTTAAGAACTTTATCTATATCTGCTTAATTGATTCCTTTCACCCACTTAAATGATCCTATCATATCTCCCTGCATTCTTCGTCTTTCTAGGGAATGCAAGTTAAATTTCTTTAATCTATCTTGAGAAGGAAGGTGTCTAAGTCCCGGAATCATTTTCGCCATTCTTCGCTGAACCGTCTCCAGTGAATTGATATCCATTCCATAATAAGGGCACCAAAACTGAACAGCATAATCGAGGTGCAGCCTGGCCTTTGGGATATAAATCCCTTGCTAGCCTAATCAGGATCTTATAAAAGGGAAAGTCAAGAACCATGGGTTTCCAAGGGGTAACAAACAACGGTTACAGATTGACATCTCTTTACTACGAAAATAATCACAATAATTTAGCTCTGACAAACACTAACACAAATAGCAAATAAACAGCACTAGAGTCAAGCAATTATTTGAAACAAAACAGTCAATACAACAAAGTACAGGTATTTCCTATGGCTGCAGATGAATCTTTCTCCTAACCAACAAGGTGAAATGTTCTGGTAACGCGGTGATCCGCTCTCAGAGGGAAGGTCCAGGGCAGCTTCCTCACTTGGCGTCGGCGGGAGATGTCTTGCCACACATGATAGACGCCAGGGCACGGACGGTCGATAGAGCGTGGAGGAAGTGGTGATTACGTGGAAGCCATGGCAGTAGATGGAGTAGGTGACCAGAGTTGACAGCCGAATAGTGAAGGACTGGGGAATCAGCCCACGAGCCCCAGGAACCTCAGATGAGTACACAACCAGAGTTGGAATCGAACAGAGGGGTGAAGTACAGCTGTGGTGACGGCTGGATCGTGTTTGGCGTGCGACTAGGTAGCAGTGACCTTCTCACCTCAGTCTACCCCCCTAGTGGGGTCACGAACAAGCCAACGAGAGGAGGACAACCATCCCGCTCGTTGCAGCCTTTACATCTAAGTCCCGGAATAATTTTTGTCATTCTTCGCTGCACAGTCTCCAGTGAATTGGTATCCATTCTATAATAAGGGCACCAGAACTGAACAGCATAATATGACCTCTGCACTCTTATTACTTACACTTCTAGATATAAAACCTAATACTGTAGTTGCCTTATTTCGAACATTAATGCACTGTTTTCTAGGCTGAAGGTCCGGGCTTACAAGTACCCCGAAATCTCTTTCACAAGTCGACTTCTCTCGGTTGATGTTAATAAGGCTGTATACATTGACAGAATTTGTTCTTCCAATATTAAGTATGCTGCACTTGCTCGTGTTGAATATCATTTGCCTTTTTCCAGATCACTCCTGCAGTTTATTTAAATCCTCCTGTAGAGCATTTGCATCCTGCCCTGAATTAATCTGACGCTGTATTTCGGTGTCATTCGCAAACTTGTTTATGTCACTGCTGATCCCAGTATCTAGATCGTTTATGTAGATTATGGACAATAGTGGGCCCAGTACTGACCCCAGGGGAACCCCAGGGGAACCCCACTAGTTACACAGCCCCACTCAGATTTAAAACAATCTACGCTGACCCTCTGTGTTCTATCGGTGAGCCATGATTTGATCCAATTTAAAACTTTCCCCTCGATACCATGAGCCTTAACTTTTCTCAGAAGCCTCCCATGTGGTACTCTGTCAAATACTTTGCTAAAGTCTAAGTAAATAACATCGTAATTTTCGTCATTATCTACTACCTCATAGACTTTCCTAAAAAACGTCAGCAGATTTGTTACACAAGATTTTCCCTTTGTTGAGAGTCGTAGATTAATTTGTTTTTCTCTAAATGCGATCTGATGCTATTTGCTATAATTGATTCAAGAAATTTCCCCACTACTGACGTCAAACTAATCCGCCGGTAATTTGACGCTGATGCTCTGTCTCCCTTTTTGAATATGGGTACTACATTTGCCAATTTCCACAAGTCTGGCACAACTCTTGTGTCTAATGATTTTGTAAATAAATTTATGAGGGGTTCACTAATCTGTTCCTTACACTGTTTCAAAACTCGAGGGAAAATTTCATGCTGCCCTGGGAATTTTGTCTTCTTTAATTTATTTATCTTCTTAAGAACATCCTCTTTTCTGATAATGATATCTTTTTCTTTCACTTCTGCATTTCCCCTAAATATCAGTTCCACCTCAGACATATCCTCGTGAATTTCTTCTGTGAAAACTGATAAGAAGTAGCTGTTTAATACTTTGCTTATTTCCTCACTATCATCGATCACTTCCCCTCTCTCTGACTTTAAGGGCCCCACTTTGTCCTTAACCTTTGTCTTATGTACCTAGAAAAATCCCTTGGGATTCGCCTTGGATTCTCTTGCTATCCTGATTCCATAGTCCCTCTTTGTCTTCCTTACATTTTTCTTAACATTCCTAGATAGTTTATTATACCTATCTCTGAGATGCTCCTCCCCTCTCTTTAATTTCTTATAAATTCCTTTCTTTATTCCTATGCCATGTTTAAGTTTTTTGTTCATACACCTTGGCTCATTCTTATTTGACCTAATTTTTCTGTATGGTATATTTTGTTCCTGTGCTTTGCATCGTGTAATAGTGAATTTAACATAGTCATGATCAATTGTTGTCTCGCCGATGACCTCACCCATTGGCCGGTGTAGGAGCGAGGAACTTCTTGATAAGTTCAAGGCAGCCTTAGATCGTATTAGGACTAAGGGAGGGATCCCTATCATATGCCGTGTCCTGCCTAGAAGGAGAGTTGGCAGTGAATGGTTGTCAAGGGCAGTTGGTGTTAACGACCGTCTTGACAGATATTGCAAGTCAATATCAGTCCCATTCATTGACAACTGGGACAACTTCTATGGCAGAAGGGACCTTTATGCTAGGGATGGGGTGCACCTGTCTAGGGATGGAGTAGCAACCCTGGCTGGGGCTCTAGAGGGGGCAGTTCAAAAGATATCGAAGTCTTTAAACTGCTAAGAGAACATAGGGGCATGGGGGTGGAGGAGACTGCAGTGGGAGCGGGTAAACAAGGCGAAAGATTACAGGGAAATAGTGTTAGGAATGATGACATAACTAAATTAGACAGGGAGTTTAAAACTAAACGCGATAAGGGGAGGACTCAGAACACGACTAACTTAAATGTATATTACGCGAACAGTAGAAGTATGAGAAACAAAATGGATGATATTAGGGCCTTGGTATGTACCGAAGAAATCGATATAATTGCATTCACTGAAACATGGATCAACCTAGACACACGTGAATTACCAGTCGAATACCAAATTGCGGGTTACAAACTGTTCCATACCGATAGGCAGACCAGGAAAGGAGGCGGAGTAGCAATCTATGTTAGGGATAATCTGAAGTGTGAAATAAATAAGGAAATAAAAACTGAGAGGAATACAGAAACAATTTGGATAGAATTAAGCGACGGTCGGGAAAAATTAATCACACGAGTAATATATAGACCCCCCAATCTTGATAGCGTCAATGAGCGACTTATCTGGGATGAAATGCGCAGGGCTTCCATACACAACAAAGTCTGTATAGTAGGCGACTTTAACCTTGGCCAAATAAATTGGACCGACCTTACGGGTAACTCAGAATCAGAGGATTTTCTCGAGACGATCCAGGACTGTTTCCTAAGTCAACATATAACCGAACCCACACGGGGTAATAATATATTGGATTTAGTTTTGTCAAATAGAGAAAACCTCATTAGCAATGTCGAGGTAGGGAACGAACTTGCAAACAGCGATCACAAAGAAATTCGATTCCAGTTAGATTTTCAGGGCAGACGTAAGGAAAATTCCACTAAAGTACCAGATTTCAGAAGGGCAAACTTTGACAGTTTAAAGAGGCAGCTGAGAGAGGGGGTGTCGCGCTTGGCCGTGAACCTGACAGATGACACCGACCTGATAACGAGATCTGAGACTGCCGAGTTCCACGACAATTTAAATAGTGAGTTACTTAATGCACAAAGGCAGAACATTCCATACAAAATCTCAGATCAAACAACAATGACCCTAAATGGATAAATAATTATTTAAAGAACATCATTGGCCAAAGGAAGGCTATAGGTAGAAGGATAAATCGTGGCGAAATTCACCTCCGGGACTATTATAGGGTATTGGCGAGTAGGGTTAAAACCGAGATAAGAAAAGCAAAGAGGAATAATGAGGTAAGGATAGCAAGGGAGGCAAAGACAAACCCCAAAGGATTCTACCAAATGTATCAAACTAAAACACGAGAAAAGATTGGACCAATACGGTCAGACTCCGGCGAGCTCACTGATAACGACGGAGAAATGAGCAATAATTTGAATAAATATTTTTCAACAGTTTTCACCACCGAAAATTTAAACATGATACCCGAGGCACCGACTCTATTCAGAGATAGTGAAGAAAACAAATTAAGTGAGATAGTCGTGACTAGTAACGATGTTAGTAAGCAAATAGACAAACTAAAGCCTAATAAGTCACCTGGTCCCGATGAGATATTTGCCAGAGTATTAAAGGAATGTAAGGAAGAGCTTAGTATGCCCTTAGCAAAGTTGTTTAACATGTCCTTAAAAACAGGTGTAGTACCAGAATCCTGGAGGATAGCGAATGTAATACCGATCTTCAAGAAGGGGGATAGATCACTATCCTCTAACTACCGCCCAATCAGTCTAACATCAATAGTAGGCAAATTACTGGAAGCAATCATTTCAAACTCTATTCGAAATCACCTGGAGAAGCACCGATTGATCAATGATTCCCAGCATGGCTTCACAAGCGGACGTTCTTGCCTAACTAATCTATTAACATTCTTTTCATCAGTTTTCGAATCAGTGGACGAGGAGCACAATTATGATGTGGTATATCTCGACTTTAGCAAAGCCTTCGACAGAGTACCCCACGAAAGACTAATTAGAAAGGTAGAAGCTCATGGCATCAAAGGTGACATCCTTAAATGGATTAGGGCGTGGTTACAGGACAGGAAACAGCGAGTGAGCATTAACGGCACTAAGTCCCATTGGAGCAACGTCACAAGTGGAGTTCCCCAAGGCTCAGTACTTGGACCATTATTGTTTATTATATACATAAACGACATAGATATCGGCATAGACAGCAACATAAGTAAATTTGCTGATGATACTAAAATAGGACGTGTTATCAAATCTGACGAGGACTCGGCAAAACTACAGGAGGATCTAAACAAATTTTTCGAATGGTCTGAAAAATGGCAGATGAAATTCAACATCGACAAATGTAAAGTACTCAGTATAGGAAATGTAAACAGGGAAACCAGATACCAGATGAACAACGATGCCATAGAGAAATCCGACTGCGAGAGAGATTTAGGAGTAATGATAAGTAGGAACCTTAAGCCAAGTAAACAATGTGTTTTTGCTCGTAACAAGGCTAATAAAGTACTTGGGTTCATACAAAGGAGTGTTAGTTACAAGACTAGCGAGGTCATCCTAAAACTGTATCTTGCTCTTGTGAGACCACACCTGGATTACGCAGTCCAGTTCTGGTCACCGTATTACAGAATGGATATAGAATCCTTGGAAAGAATTCAGAGGAGAATGACAAGACTAATCCCGGGCATTAGGAACCTTGAGTATAGAGACAGGTTAAAGCATCTTAATTTGCACTCCCTTGAGAGACGTAGAGCGAGGGGCGACCTGATAGAGGTGTATAAGTGGAAGGCAGGGCTAAACAAAGGGGACATTACAAAGGTACTCAAATTATCCAACCAGGAGCGAACTCGTAACAATGGTTTTAAATTGGACAAATTTAGATTTAGGCGTGAAATAGGTAAACACTGGTTTGGAAACAGAGTAGTGGATGAATGGAACAAGTTACCAAATATCATCATTAACTCGAATACGCTGAATTGCTTCAAACATAGGTTGGATGCTCATATGAGCAATAGGGGTTGGGTGTAAACGGGACTGCCCAGTATGGGCCAATAGGCCCGCTGCAGTTTCCTCCATTCTTATGTTCTTATGTTCTTATTCCTACCCGAGACTGACCTGACAGTTCCCAGGTGACTTTACCTAGGTACATTCTTAACCCTTCATAATCGGCTGATAGAAAGTCTGGGACTCTGACCATATTGTCATTATTTTTCGTTTCCCAATCTAGGTTAAACTGATTTCTCTCTGATCATTGTTCCCCAGTTCTCCTGGAACATTATGAACGGGTAATGGCGTCTCCTAGAACATTATGAGTATTTAATGGCGTCTCTTGAAAAATTATGAGTGGTTAATGACGTCTCCTAGAACATTATGACCGGTTAAGGTGTGTGCTTGAAAATTATGAGCAGTTAATGGTGTCTCCTAGAACATTAGGAGCGGTTAATGGCGTCTACCAGAACATCATGAGCATTTAATGGTGTCTCCCAGAACATCATGAGTGGTGGTTAATGGCATCTCCTAGATCAGCAGGAAAGGTTAATGGCGTCTTCCAGAACATTATGAGCGGTTAATGGCGTCTCTTAGAACACCGCTTCACGTATCAAAATCTACTGCATATTTCTTTTTCCATTTTTGTTCATGATATTTCAGAATACAACAAAGAAAAGTAAACGCATGTTTGTATTATTTCTCAGCCTTATATTTAATCCAAAGTTTGCAGTCGACCTGCTCAAATAAATACTTTTGGAAAATTCAAAATTCTAAAATTTTCTTGGGTTTTCATGGATTTTTGACATCTCCAATAATGAATTTTCTCCCTGTGCAACGTTGGATAACTCTGCTAGTATATATATATATATATATATATATATATATATATATATATATATATATATATATATATATATATATTATATATATATTATATATATATATGCTGATAACCACCAGGAAAGAAGAAAACACGAAGTTCCCATCAGTCCATATAACACACGGACATCCATATAACAAACAATACCTTACTAGTCGGGACTCGACTAGTGACCACATGGATGGCAAGGGCAATCCCCAATGGTGGGTCACGTTGCTTGACAAAGACGAATGAACAGGCTTTGTGTGGAATAAAACAAAGCCTAGGATTGCTTTTCTTGTCCTTGTGGCGAGGTGGTGGCGAACCCTGAACCCCTGCATGTGAACAGGGATCGCGACCACCGCGCCACAAGGTGCTACAAGGTGCATGTGATCCATGTACATGCTGATAATCACCTAGAAAACAAGAAAATACGAGGTTCCCAAGCGTTTTCGTGTAATTCACATCTTCAGGGGTGAGTACAGTGTAACAAAATCATGTAACAAATTATCTCGCAAATTATGTAACAAATTAACTGTTTGCTCATTTTTCCAATCTCTTATATTTACTTACTTATTTATATATTTACTTACTCTTAGTTCTCTTTTATTTATATATTTACTCTTTCCTTTACTCTTTTACTTGAGAAGGGAGGGGGTGAGATAGAGTGAGGGGACTGGGAGACTGAGTGAGGTAATTGTTTATGGTTTTGGTCAGCTGGTGATATAGGCTTACAGTTGGCCCTCACATACCAGCAAAGGGAAGGAGGGAGGGGGCGTATAACTGAGATGGATAGCTGGAGACTAAGATACAACACTTCGGAGGGGAAATATGAAATACTTATTACTTAGAATTCACTGTATCACTGCATAATACCACAGACATGCATGACAATGGTGAAGTCAGCACACAGAGAATTAAGAATTACCTCTAACGGTTCCGCATATATTTATGACGTAATTGAAATTGTACAGTTACACTTCAAACAATAACTTTTACTCCTAGCTAGTTGACCAGGGTCATCTGAGTCACAATACATTTCGGGAAACGGATCAACCTATTAATGTACTCACATTTTAGCTGCCATATAAGGAGGTGACACCCACGACACAACCACACTTAACTCTGACCAAACACAGACTCCCTCTTTCAAACTGCTTCAACCCACAAAGAGAAGCAGCACCTTTCATAACGTCATGCCTGATAGGCTTTCTCATTGGTCCCGGCAGGCCCAAGGCCTTCATTGGCTCGAAATTGGAGGGAACATTCTGAGGTGGGCGGGAAACTCATGATATTGTTACAATACTCCCCCAGGTCGTTTATATGAAAATTGTGAGATGCTCACAAAATATTTTTTAAATTTTCATTCCCAAACCTGCAAGGAATTTCTAAAATTAATTAGCATATCAAATTGACAACATAAATCATATATCTCAATATTTGCACATTAAACTAATTTTCTAGATATCACAAATGCAAATAAAATAAAATTATAGTAAATGTCAAAATAATATTAAAAAGCTCTTAGTATTTAAAAAAAAATAAATACAAATTGTTGAAAACATACATAAAAATATGTCAAATATGAATCACACAAAATCATGAGAATTAAAATGGTGGACAATTCAATATACGAAATCAGCAATGAAAATACTGAAAAAAAATATAATCATGAACAATGGTATTTCAAATTACTCAAATAAAATTCCAATTCAATCAGGTATCAACTCAAAATAAAAATAAAAATCAATGAGGTATCCAGAGACGGGGTTAATTCATTTTTGTCAATTCAATTCAATTACAATTCAGAATAAAATTTTAATTAATCAATTCCAATTCAATTCAATTCATTCGTAAAAAATCTTCAATTCTAATTCTTTTCAATTCCAATTCAATTCAATTCATTATGGTCGATATTTCATTAAATTCAATTCAAATGTTCTTCAATTCAAAATCAATTCTAATCTACCATTAATCTAATGGAAAGAAATAAAAATTCGAGGTTTCAAATTAAGTTCTTTTTTTTATAAAAAATGCTCTACCACACAAACCAATCACATTCTTTTCCAACCAAAAGTTCAAATGGTTTAATTCTTTGTATTAGTAAACAAAATATGAATGAGTCCACGTTGCTGAGCATTGCATTTGATCATCATAAGTTGCTCAAATCTTTTATCTCTTAAATTATACCTCTCTGGCCTGAAGAGCTTGCCAGCAATGGAGAACAGTCGTTCCACAGGAGCCGATGTAGCAGGAATGGCCAGGTATTTTGCTGCAAGTCTGGTGAGGACAGCAAACTCAGGTTGCTTGGCCTTCCAGTAGCCAAGGGGATCACCATCTCCCTGTAGACATGGCTGTTTGAGGTAGAGTGAGACCTCAGTTTCTGATGGAGTTGGTCTTAGTGTAGAAGACCGGTTGGCCAGTACAAAGAACTTGTTCCTCTTCATCGTTGGTGGTTCAGCAGGGGAAGTGTCTGTTGTTGTAGGATCAACAATGCCTGCCATATTGTATTTCACAGTCAGAACGTCACGAATGTCTTGCACTTCATTGTCATAGTCATGACACCAGTCCAGCTTGTAATGTGGGTCTAAGGTGGCAACTAGCTGGAAGGCCTCCATTGACTAAAACTTATTCAGACGAATCTCTTCAGGAAGACTAGCTAAAGCAGCCCGAAGACCACGAACACAGTTAACCACCAGACTAGATGTCACCATGTTTTGTCCCTGAATCTGATTAGTCACATACTCAAATGGCTCGAGTATATCACAGAGCTCCTTGACGGTGTTCAGCTCATACTGCTTCAGCTTGTAGGGAGTGTCAAGTTTGTCCCACACTTCAGGTGAAACTCGAAGTACTGACCTCATCATCGTCAACTGGCTATTCCAGGGTGTACATGTTGCCATCTGGAGCTTGAATTCATTTGAGAACACTTCTGCAGCCACTGTTGATTTCCTGCAGAAGCTGACGAGCTTTGATACTTTTGCAAGAATTTGCTAGATCTGGCCATCTTGCTCCATGCCATCTTTCATGAGATGCCATGCCATCACTTGATATATTTTTAACACATTTTTTGTGCTAGTTAACTGAATATTTTAGTTTTTATTTGAATATAAGTTAATTATTGCAAAATAATGAAGACGCATATTACAGTATAAGATATTATTTTATCAATTCATATCAATTCACATCAATTCATATCAATTCCAATTTAATCCAATTAATTTTAATTTTATATTTTTTTAATTCCAATTCACGGATTTTTTTAAACAATTCCAATTCAATTCCAATTCAATTCATAATTGACCCATGTCTGGAGGTATCAAGTGACTAAAAATATTCATAATAAAATCACTCATATGAAAAACAAAAGGCTTAATTACCAGTCATGCACAAATGAATGTATAAAGAAGATGGATTTTCTTTGTTTAGTTCTCTCATTGGTTTTTTATAAAAAAATAAAATTTTCAACTCTTCATGAATCTTTAATGAGTCTCTGGTACTAGGGGCACTGGTAAACACAGCTGTGAGTGCTAGCTCCCAAATTTGGGATGTTTTCGAGCCTATTACATTATCTGAAGGATATATACACTTACCTACTTGTGTATAAGGACCTGAGGATAAGATAAGTATCGTCAAGCAACTTTGGTGTTGGGAACTTACTGTTTACCACACGAAAATAACTGCTCGGGGTCCCATCACTCCTGGCTGGGTGTTGTGGGATGTCAACATTGCCCCATGGAAAGTGAATTATCGCTTAAGAACTCTACATGAAAGAGTAAAGAAAAGATAGTATTGGACGAAGTTCTTGAAGACCTTGAGTTGAGTAGTGATGAGTCTAATACGAGTGATGAAGCACAAGGGAAGTTCGAAAGTGAGAAGATACAGCTACAACAAGAGGTAGTGAAAAGGAAAGAAATTTTTAATAGGATGAGGGAGACAAGCTGGCAAGAGGACAGTGAAAGCGGAGAAGTGAGAGAGGAGAAGAGACAAAAAAATCTAGGACAAAAAACGTGTGTGGGTGGTAATAATAATGGAAATAACAGAAAGGAGACAGTGGAGAATGGATCAAGAACAGAGCAAAGTGTGGAATTTGAAGGAAGCAGACAAGAACACACACAAGGTAATGTTGGTCGTGTCAGGAAGAGATTAATTTTTCCAAACTCATGCCCGATGACCTTCCTTGAAAAATTAAAATGGGCAGTACAACTAGGACGGGAGCATCGCAGCTTTGAGCCTCTTTTGAAAGAAGGCACACACAAGCCTTATCTTACAGTGGGGACCATGGAGGCTGTGGAAATGTTGACAACTGTTGGGTACAAGGGATTACTGATGGTTTTGCCAGAGGAGAGCGACATACTACTTACAAAGGTTATAATCTTCAGGTACCCTGTAATACTAGATCCAGAATACTTATTGGATGACGAAAGATTTGTTTGGGTCAAGAGGCATTTAATAAGGGGCGAAGAGAGAAGCCAGGTTATTGCTCTAATGAGAGGAAAGGTTCCAGAGAAAGTGTTTATCACAGGAGCAGGGTATAGGAAGGTGGCACTATATGTGGAGGGACCAATAATGTGTCTCAAGTGTTGCATATGGGGACATAAGGCCTGGAGCTGTCAACTGGACCCACGTTGTAGATTCCGTGGGAAGAGGCACGAATCTAGCAACTGTAAGGACAAGATCAATGCAGGAGAGAAAGTGAAGCCTTGTTGTTGTAATTGTGGTGAAACTCACAATGCTAGTTCAATTGCATGCGAGATGAGGCCACGTATGAGAAGTGACTAACAAAGGAATTATTCAGAGAACACTGAAGAAGTACGCTGTGGTCTGACAGTGACAAGACAGCAGGAGAACACACAGACAGTGGAGACAGTGATCCCTGAGAATGCCTGGCATGAAGATTCAAGAAGGATAAGGACTACGCTTGCGGTCGGAAGAGTTGTTGATGCCAGGAACAAACAGAGTAATAAACAAGTAGCAAGTGAGAGTAGTGGTGCAGCCCTCCAGGTTAGAGATAAAACTGCAAGAAATTCTGGGAGAAGAGGTGCGTAAGATGTTTCAGCTTTTGCAAAAGTTAGGTCAGAAAATAGAAGTGATAGAGAAAAGACTTGATACAGTGATAAATAAAGAAAGGGAAAACAAAGCTGTGAATAATGTAGAATTAGAAGGGAAAGAGGAAAGTGAAGAGCTCAAGCTTTTGAAAAATTCAGTGCTTAAAATAAGTATTAAAGGGAAGGAGAGGAAAATAAAGGATTGTGTAGTGCAGGGAGCAACAACTGAAAGTTTTAAAAATGTGTTGGTAAAGTGTAAAGATGCTGATAAAGAAAAACTTTTGAGGAAATGGTAATCTGTGCAGGGGGATTGGGCCTTCTTAAAGAATCTGATTGGAAAGGATATAAAATATGTAAATATTAATCATGGATCTAGCTAGCCTTAAAATAATGTCCAGGAATGTTAATGGTCTACGAAATAGAGTGACAGATGTGCATTACTTTACCCTTAAAAATAATATTGACATAATTACCGTTCAAGAGACTGGGGACCGGAAAGGCGGCCTGCTTAAACTGTCTGGATATAAGGGATTTCATCTCTATTCGGGTGAAGGTATAAGAGGGGTCTCAACATACATTAAGAATTCCATACCAGCAGAACTAGTTGGAAGCCCGAGTAGAGTACAAGGAATAGAAAGTGTCTGTATAAAGTTATATTTGAAGGAAGGAGAATTGAACATAGTAAATTTGTATATTTCTGGAGGTTGTTTTGACCTCAACTTCTTACCAGATTGCATGTTTTTGGACTCACCTTTGGCTGTAGGAGATTTTAATGCTCGACATCCAAGACTCGAAACAATGGGGAGAATTGATAGTAGTGGTATAAAATTTTGGCAATTTTTACAAGATCACCCAGATGCTTGCTTGTTAGGAAATGAGGAAGTGACTCATATTAAAGGAGGAAGGTTAGACTATGCTTGCATGATAAGCAGTCAGGGAGTCCAGGGAGAATGTGAGATAATAAGGGAGCTAGTCAGTGACCATTTTGTTCAATTACCATTAGGGAAGAGACAGGTGAGATATAGGAGGAAGAGATTGAAACTAAACAAGGCTGACACAGAAGTGTTTACCCAAAATATAGAGAAATGGTACAGAAATTATACACCAGTCTGTATGGATAGCTTTTATAATGACTTAGTTGGGGAGATAGAAAGATATTTAACTAAGTCAACACAGAAAAAGATAAATGATAAGACACATGGGGCTAGGAAACACTGCTATACCAATGACAAAATGTTGAAGGGATGGACACAAATGTTAAGGGCAGCACATAAAGATTGGGTAAAGAATGGTAGAAGAGAAGAAGACAGGAAAATCTTCATGGGTATAGCCAAAATATGTGGGCAGGCTAGGAAGGAGGCAAGGGAGAAATATTGGCAAGACTTTGCACAGCACATTGGGGAGAGTAAAAATCTCAAAGAAATATGGCAGGATATTAACAAAATTAGAGGAAAAAGGAGTAATTTTATTAGTCATCCTCATCCAGAGGAAGAAGCTAATATACTGGTTGACAAATGGGCTAAAGCAGCTAGTGTTGCCTCCCTGCCTAACAGGACAATAGAAGCATTAGATGAGTGGCAAAATGAAAGAAGATGATTTATTTCATCAGCTCTAAATATTTGTGATGTAACATGTGTAGATATTACTCAAGATGAGTTATTAAATGCTGTTAAAAAAGGAAAATCTACAGCACCAGGCGAAGATGGTGTGACTTATGAAATTTTGAACTGCTTAGTTGGTATGGAAAATAGTCCATTGTTAGATTTATTCAACATGAGCTATACAGAGGGTAGATTACCAACAGAAAGGAAGAAAGCGATAGTTATTCCTGTCCCTAAGGCAACTGGTGGATACAGGCCGGTGTCTTTAACATCTTGTTTTTCCAAGATGATGGAGAGAGTATTATTAAATAGGCTTGTATATATTGTGGGGGAAAATCTATCTTGTAATTTATTTGGTTTTTTGGAAGGGAAATGTACTTCAGACTGTGTTATAAAATGTTTATCAAATGATGCAGACAGATGTAGAGTTTTTGTGGATTTACAAGGAGCATTTGATAAAGCTCACAGTGAAGTAGTTATGAATGAACTGGCTGCTCTAGGGGTATCAGGAAAGTTGTTATACTGGATAGGTGACTACTTGTATGGAAGGAGAATCTGTGTATGGTATCAGGGATGTTTGTCTGAGGAAAGAGTACTTGAACTAGGCACTCCCCAAGGGGAAGTATTGAGTCCAATGTTATTTAATGTGTTAATGAACAAGATAGCCTCACACAAATATCCCAAAGGAGTTGTAACCATCATTTATGCAGATGACATCTTATTTCAAGGAAACTCTGTAAAAAAATTGCAGATTGCATTAAATAATTTTAGTGTTCTTTCTCAAAAGATGGGCTTAGTTATCAATGAAGAAAAAACCAAGTGTGAATGTAAAGGAAGAGGAACTGAATCCATTTTTCTAAATGGAAAAATTGTTGGGAAAGTGTCAAAGTATAAATACTTAGGAATGTATATTGGCTTTACTTGTGAAAATAAAGAGGCAGAAATATATCATGTTCTCACTCATGTAGAGCAAGATTACAGCCCTTGAAGGCTCTAGCATGTTGTGGTAAAGGTGCTGGGGTACCCATACTGAGAATGATGTATATTTCTACCATCAGATCACTTATAAACTATGCAGCACCTGTCCTCTCTTGTACTGGTAAAGGAAGGCTACGGAAGCTTGAGATCATGCAAAATGAAGCAATGAGAAAAATTTTAGGGTGTCAAAAGAATGCAATGATTGAGATAATGAAAATGGAACTAGGGTTACAGAGCATTTCACAGAGGGTCAATGAAATTAATACAGTTGCAGCAGTTCGATTAATGAGAGGGGACAGTGAGGGTAAATTTGTACAAGATATAAATGATGGTTTAAAAGATAAAATGACCTTCTGCAGGCAAGGCAAGAGAGGATACATGAATGGATTAGTAAATATTATTAAAAAATGTAATCTGGCAGACTGGTGTACAGTTGTTCAGAAGAGTTGTAAAAATCCACCCTGGGAAGAACGAGAAGTAGAGCTAGACATAGTGCCTCTCACAATGAAGAAATCATTACATGAACCAGGACAGTTAAGGGCTTTATATGGGAATAAGATTAGTAATTTGCCAAAAATAAACACATTGCATGTATATTGTGACGGTTCAGTTATGTCAAGTGGTAGGGCAGGGTGCGGGATCCTTATAAGGCAGTACACAGAACAAGGAAATGATGACATCAAAATTGGACTTCGGTTGAGCAGTTTTATATCATCAACACAAGCTGAGTTATATGCAATGTTAGTAGGATTGTAAAATGGTGTAAATATGTATAAAGATGCATATTTTTTTGTTGATAGTAGGGCAGCTTTAGATTCTTTGAACAGTGGGAGTCCAGTCTTTGAACACATTATTGGTTCATGTAGAAAATTAGTAAATACAATAAGGAAAAATGGCCATAATGTTCAATTTGTATGGGTCCCTTCACATGTAGGCATTGGTCTTAATGAAGCAGTAGATATAATAGCAAAAAGAGCCACGGAAAACCCGAGATCGACATAATATGTACTAAAACCTTGAAACAATTAAGGAGCAAATTACGGAAAATACAACCAATAGAAGATAATTTCAAAAGTTATGAAATATACGAGAAAAGTGAAACAATGAAACATCACCATCATGTTCTCATGAACACAAAATTTACATATGGGGAAGATAGGAGTAGGTGGAAAGATTCAGTGTATATGAGGTTAAGATTAGGATATAAATATTATTGGGAACTTGGAGCTGAGAGAAGTGAACAGGATAAAGAATGTAGAGTTTGTAGAACATCCAGATCCCATACCCTGCCACATTATATACTGGAATGCCCATTGCTTAATGTATATAGAAATGCCCATATAAATAATGTCCCCATGCAAATAGAGTGGATGTTTAAAAATAGGAAAATAGATGAAATATTAAAGACATATAGAAATTTTGCATCTAGAATATAACTATGTATGTATATAACTGATTATATGAAATATTAGGGATTTATGTGAGTCCTGAGAAGGACATTCTTGGACTGGGGCGGGGATGACTTATGTCACTTCATCCCTTTGAGATGTATTAATGTTTTTTGTATCTCAATAAACGTATCAATCAATCAATCATGAATCTTCAACACCAATTTCAAAATTACTAACATCTCAATATAACAATTTTCATCTACAATATAAATTACTTCTCCAAACAAATTTTCTTCACTTCTTTTCTTAATTACTTAAAATTTTGGTTTTCATTCTCTCAATTAATTTCACATATTTTTTTTTCACCATTACATATTCTGGTATACAGTATCATGGATCTTATCTCACACACACACAGTTTGTATATCTTATTTTCTGTTGTTCAGCTGGTCTCTCATCTCATAATTGTTGATGGTACATATGGCAGCATGTAGAGATACAGAGTTAACATTTGTAGATGGCAGGTCATCCACAGACACTTGTATTACTTTTCACTACCTTTCGGCTTCCATCTACTATGAGTGAACAAATCGTTTCTGGAGACGTGGAGTTTCTTGACTTCATTATTCACTAAGTACTAACTGCCTAGAGTTACTCTTATTAGACATATCGATTGTACCTCTTCCCTGGTAACTAATTTCAGCGGCATAGCCTCATTCCTCAATGGTGGCTGCTTAATAGGCGGCCTAGTTTCAGAACTCATAACGGGAACGGGAGCTTTTCCAATAGTGGGGGGACCAGTCAGTCAATTTTCAACACCGAGAATGTCCATCCCACATAGGATCCTCTCCTTCTCCTCTCACAACTCCACAAGAATCTTCTCCAAATCCTATCAGGACACACAGCATCACTCATATCCACAGTGACCACAATCCCATCCGTACTAACACCTCCGTGAACTATTAAGTTGCACTTCATCAAGCTCGGCATGACACTTCTACGTTGGTAGGTGCCTATGGGACGGATCCTTAATAGGCTACCAACGGGACAAGGGCTTTCCATGACAGTATGTGTCACTCCTCTTGGACATCCACTTCTCAATTCTCTTCTCCTCCTTGCTTCTAGCAGCTGTTCGTTCACAAGTAGTTTGGACGTTGCAAACGCTGACTGTAGCCAACACGTTGACTTCGGACCAATACAGTTAAGGTCAGCCCCGTCCTACCCAACCAATTAAGGCAAGGCCCCTTGGTCAAAGAGAGGCACCGAGTCAGCTCCATTGTCCCTAGATGTTTGCTTCTAACCCGATGAATGTGGTACCAGCAATCCACCAGATGGTGTCGTCGGGCTGGCGGCCTGGCTGGAAAAATTATGACAGGATCCCAGCTGGGGACATCTTTGCATCCGGCATACCGAAGTTGACGGAAGGGCATGCTGGCAGCGACACTACGTCATTCTCTCCACCGGGTTTACCAGCAATCCACCAGATGGTGTCGTCGGGCTGGCAGCCTGGCTGGAAAAATTATGACAGGATTCCAGCTGGGGACATCTCTGCGTCCGGTATACCGAAGTTGACGGAAGGGCATGCTGGTAGCGACACTACGTCATTCTCTCCGCCGGGTTTCTCCACAGCACGACCAACAGGGATGATCTGGCAGGGATGCATTGTTGTCGCCATCCTTTTGAATTGAATTGAATTGTAACAGTTTATTTAGCCAGAAAAATACAGATACAGAGTGGATAATAATAACAATATTAACATGGCTGAGCCAGTTGAGAACCTGAGCTCTCTTTGAGGCACCTGATATATACTATACATTTATCTTAAGGAAGTATTATGTAACATTTAGTATCATCTGGAATAGTACAATAGCATAGTAGTAATAAGAACATCTCATAATGTTGCCACGGTTATCACTTCAATATTTATTTATTTTATTATTTATTAATTGTATTTTGTATTTTTTATTGTTTTATTTATTTATACATACATATACACATACCTATACATATATACACATATACACATATATATACATATATATATATACATATATATATATATATATATGTAATATTCAGAAATTTCAGAGTAATTTCAAATGCCCCCGCCATTAGCGATACTGAGCGTTCAAGGTCATCTGAGGGAAGAGAGCGCTGCCTGCTCATAGCGAGAGATTGCGGAACTAGGCCTATATGATATTAAATGTGATTTACCGAATTAATAATGATGCGATTTATGAAGTTTAGGGACTATTATTGAATTTGAAATTATTATAGATGGTTTATCAGTCTGAATAATGTTACGGGTGTCCCAAGGAGTTATTAGTTAGGCGGAAAATATGTCACGTAGGCCTAAGCTAACGCCTTGAGAGACGCGAAGCGGGCCCTCCCTGAGTCACGGAGAAGCATTCAGACATACAAGACGTCCCTGCGCGTCCGTCACAGAAATAGTCACGTGGCCTAGTCACCTGTGCTGCGCTATTGCAGTATAACAAGTAAGTCTCATTCATTCTCAGACAGGGTTTAGATAGGGCAGTGGTAAAGTTAACTAGAGCTAACAGTGAGTTCATTTCAGGGTTTCCGTCAGAACCCACTTGACCAGAGTTGACCGGAGTTTGACTGCGAGAGATTGACTGCCGTTTGAGACTGCCGTTGATTATTGAGGGTGGCGATTGTCGCCATTGGACCGATCAGAGTAGGCCTGTCACTGTTTAGCGGGGTACCAAAGGATCTCTTGAGTGAACGAGTGCTCCCAACAACTAAAACGACACGGGACCAGCATCAGCAGTGGGTGATCAGTTCTTACCACTCGGGTGCACAACACCACGTGTCCTCGGTCAGCTAGAAGTGTTACCTACTGGCCATAGACACCTGCTGGCGTTCTCTCTTCCTGCCCATGGACGCACTGGGAGTACACTGAGGCTATCTGAGTAAATTAATGGTCACACACTGAGACCGTGAGTCTAGGTCTCTAGGAGATACCTAGAAGAACATTTTATCTCCCTTATTACGGGTTTAGTTAATACCATTTCTCAGACTGATATTATCTTGACGTGTGTAGTTTAATAGTTCCTAAATAATTTTGATAGTACTGTTTTTGAATGTTTGTGTCATTAAGTGGAACCAGAGTGATACTGTGATTTGATTCTTTTAATGCATCTAATTTTTCTCCATAATTCTGATCTCAGGTATAACCTTTGTTCCCCAGAGTAGTGTTTAAGTTAGGTTACGAAGAGTGCATCTGTTGGGGTGATATAATTTTGTTGAGTGCCCTTAAGGCCTATTCATTGTAGAGTATTTAATTTCTTATTTTTATTACCATTTCCTCAGTGACTGATATTATTTTGTTGAAAGCCCTTAAGGCCTATTCATTGTAGAGTAGTTAATTTCTTATTTTTTAATACCATTTCCTAAGAGACTGATTTTATTTTGTGAAAGCCCTTAAGGCCTGTTTCATGTGTGCAAGCAACATTTCTTAATACTTCAAATTTATTGTTGCCTGAGTTTCTAATAATTTCTATATCATGTATAACTTTTATTTCCCAGAGTAGTGTTTTAAGTTCAAGTTAAGAGGTGCGCACATTGGTGTACCATTATTTGATTGTGTTTGTAGTGTTGGAGGGAATATAAGTGTCTAAATTTTACGGTGTGTCTCATTCATCCCAGTCACAGACGCTATCCTTCCACGGGTCACGGACAATTCACTTTGTTTAGTAGATTTAAGTGTTCTTGTGCAGGTTCGGGATTTTTCTCAAAGGGGCGCTTCCACTGCCATTACCATCTTATAATCTTTAATAAACCCCAAGTCAAGTGAGAAAATAAAGTCCCGCATATTCCGACCGGTTACATATATACATATATATATATCTATATATATATATATATATATATATATATATATATATATATATATATATATATATCTATATATATATATATATATATATATATATATATATATTAGGGTGGTCCTTATTTTGGGGCAAAAAATAAAATTTGCCATGTTTTTGTCACAGACCGTGGCAAAAGTTTCGATTTGGGGTAGAAACATTGCCGTAAAATATTTTTTAAATATCTTAATAATTTGAGGTTGCTCAAGTCAAATGAAGTTTAACAATATTATGCCTATGCTTACTGTTCATAACACATGATTTCCTAGCCCCCAAGCCTGGGCCCCCCCACTTTTTCTAAGTGGGTATTAGCTGCTCAAGGCAGGGGTCGCATGAGGACCAGTCTCACTCTTTGTCGCCCAGCAAGGTCTGCTTGATGACATTAGGGAATGATTTCCTGTGGTCAGCAACTGCCTGCAGTAGAGTACATACTGCAGTAGCTGTTCGTCCTTGGTGATGCTGCCTGAGAAATCTTGGACTAAGGCTACTCCTCTTTCTGCATGATCATTGATCACAGACAACGCTTGTACACTGGCTTTTGAATTTTGGAAGCCAGGATCATCTTTCCACTGTTCTACTGGGAGGGCCAGGAAATCTGTATTCAAGTTGAGCTTTTTGAAAAATGACTTTGTGTTCTTTGTCGTGAAATCATGTAGGATCTTCACTTGGAGTGTGTCTGGATTGATTGTAACCCGTTTGACATGCTTGACTTCTCCAATAACGATGTTCATAGCTTCCAACATGCGGTCCTTCACTGCTGGGAGAACATGGTCATCAAAGAAGGCCAATACAACCAACTCTTCTGACAAGTACCAGAGGTGTCTCATCATTTTGTGGAAAGTTGCCTTTGATATGGCATCGCTGATGGTACTGTGGTCTTGTAGAGCTTTAAACAACATCAGATCTCCTTTTGGTGCCTTTGCAGCAAGTGGAGCAGTTGTCCAAGCCTTCACATATATTCGGGCTAAGAAAATGCACAAATCTCTAAGTCCTCTGTTTTCCTTTGGAGTAAGCTTACACTGAGAACGGAATAACCACACTTTGAAGGAATAAATGGTCTTTGCCATCCATTGTGCTTGGTGCATTGCACCAGGAGCAGAAAATCGCACTCCCCAAGAAGGTGATGTGCCAAGGAAGATGGAGGCCAACTCTAGCAGCTCTCGATAACCATCTCGAAGCTGTGTCTCCAATAGAGCCTTCTCAATGAAGTTGGATAGATCGTCCCTCACAGCTCTGACAGATTCTTCTGCCAGATCGTCGGTAGAGGAGTCTTCAAACTTCTGCTTGTCAATTTGTTCCCATTAGGCTTGGAATCTTCGGAACAGCTGAGTGCCCCATTACAGCTTCAAAAGCAGCGCCAGCTACAAATTCTAGTACATGGTGGCGGCAGGCAAAATATAGCAAATCACGACCCAGCAACTGCTCAATTTTGACACATGCACCCTTGTGGTGACCAGTATTTGAGCTTGTTGTATCAAAACACATGCCATGCACGATGTTTGCAATGTGTCATTGCTGCAAAGCCTTCACAACAGCTTTTGCTTGTTCATCACCGGTACCAGGGGGAAGTTTTGGAACAGCAAGAAGTTGGGAGGTGCCATTGCCTGAGACAAGAACTGGGAGTCTGTCAACATGGCCCCCATGCCACGTTAAATCAGGCATCAATTTACCATCCCAGTGAACAATTAAAACTGACTCTGGTTTGAAGTTTGAAAGGATTTTAGCTGCCCTGCTACTGCGATGATGCTGACGTTTCCTCCTGATGCTTGATCGATTCAGAATCAATTCACTGACATCATGGCCCAGACTCAGAGCAGTTTGGGTGACAATGTGCATGGCCATTCTATCTGAGGACTTGGTCCGATTTAATGCTGCAGAAAGTTCTGGAGTTAGAACTTCTTTTCGCCCACGCTTCTTGACAGTAGGTGGAGTTTGAAGTGCTGATGGGCCAGGAACTGGGTTGGATTCCTCAGAAGAAGACGTACTACTGCTATCCAAGACAACGATGGCCTGGCATTTTTTGGCTTCTTCCTCTGCACTGTCTGCAGCCAACTTCCTTTTCATTGCTTTCTTGAGAGTTTTTTCTCTTCGTTTCTGTCTTTTCAGGAATACTTTGTCAAGAGATGACATTGCCCCACGACGCCCTTTTTCTCGTTGAGCTATTAAGAAATCCTTATACTCCTGAACTGTCATCATATTCAAAGCTTTCACATGTGCAATGTCAAAGAGATCTTCAAATGTATCAGTGAACTCTTACTCTTTCTGCTTTTGAGTTTCTGTCTTGCTTGAAGAGTTCTTTTTCAAACTACTCCACTTGTCAAACATTTTTTGCACTTGATTCACAGAATCTGGTTTGAGGTGTGTGGGAATGTTTGCTTTTGTCTAAAATTGAAGAACTTTGTCTGTGACTTCCCTAGCTGCCACTCTGATGGTTTTTTCTGTATGCGATGCAGGCTTAAAAAATACTGTAACACTTGCCTGTTTGAAGGTAACTTAGCCCCTGTAATGTCATCACATAATGTCTTTATCAAATACACATTTTCTCGTGTTTTTACTCCTGCATTAACCATTTTGACCTGAGGAATAAAGATATTAACTATTAATATAAATTAATAATGAGAATACTCTGCAGAACTGTTTCTAATTTCCCCAATCATCATTCACGACCAGCAAAAACTCGCCAAATCGTGCCAAATGCGACGCACTAGTGGTGGGAGTAATCAGCTACAAAGTAATCGACTACATCGATTACTTAATTTTTTACAGCTTTGAGCAACCTTTAAATATTAATATATTTAAAATTAACTCTACACACAATGTTTTTGTCCTAAATGGACACTTTTAGCAGGGTCTATGGTAAAAAATTCCTAAGTTGAAAAAAATAAGGACCACCCTAATATATATATATATATATATATATATATATATATATATATATATATATATATATATATATATATATATATATATATATATATATATATATATATATATATATATATATATATATATATATATATATATATATATATATATATATATATCTTGATAAAATCACACGGGAAAATGGAAACAACGGAGTACCTTAGCTTTCGTCTTTATTCAAGACATCTTCAGAGGCAACTGGATTACATGGACAGAGAGAGGCTTAAATATACAGGGTGACCTAAAAAACATGAGGTCAGGTCAAAATGATGACATCCACTAATCCCCACACCAACACACACGTAGAGGAGCTTAAGAGAAGGGTGGTGACGTGACTAGTCAAGTCAGGTCAGAAAAAAGGGGGCCCACAAAATAACTATCATACATCTAGATCAAAGGTTTTTAAAGCATTTTTAACCTTGGGCCACTGACAAATAAATTTATGTAACATATTATCGGTTTTGAACTGACCATCACTAAGGTTTATTGATTTTATTCAAACTAAATGTGTTCACTACTGGTAAGCAGACCTGTTGTTCTCTTAAATAACGTTAAATATCTGGACTCTTAAAATGCAAATGATTTCAAGGCATTAGTACTCAAACAGGATGTTTATCATAAAAGGAGGAAGTCAAAGATGAAATTCGATTTCGAATGAAGTCTTTTAATCATTTCTTTGTTTTGTTCCAAACATTAAGCAACGAGAAACAAATGATACGGATAACCTGAAGAATTGTTACCCCAGAGTCTGGCAGGGTGACAATTCTTCAGGTGGGATATCCTGGGGCGATGATCCTTCAGGTGGCAACACCTGGGGTGACAATTCTTCAGGTGGGATCAGGACCCTCCACGATTGTTATTCTTCAGGTTAGTGGAGTCAGGACCCTCCAGTCAGGTAGGAGGACTATATAATAGTAAGAGGGCTCAAAAATTTTTAGTCATAATCATCAGTCGACCATGGGTTTTCGGTATCGTCGATACGAGCAGGAGCCCTTCAATTAGCTACATAGAAATTGTCGAGACAAGGGATGTTGCCACCCTTCTTCTTATAATACTCAAAGTGGTTCAACAAGGATCAGTCATTCACAGTGATGAGTGGAGAGCATACCGCAATATTCAAGGTCTTGGATACACGCACAGAACTGTGAACCACTCAGTCAATTTTGTGGATGTGAATACTGGTGTGCACACACAAAAGATTGAATCATATTGGAACAAGAACAAGAGTTACTTCAAGACTATGCGTGGCTGCAAACGAAGCTTTTTAAATTCTTACTTTCAAGAATTTATGTGGCATGATCGTTTTTCTGATAATCCTCTGGAAAATTCATGTCAACAAATTGCTATTCAGTTCCCTTTGTAATATGCATCACAATAAAGATGCATAACACAAAGGAATATATTTGTTATCCTAATTATACAAATTATATTCACTGTGGGCTGGGGTGACGATTCTTCAGGTGGAGCAGGCTGGGGTGACAATTCTTCAGGTGGGATATTTCGGGGTGACAATTCTTCAGGTGGACATTCTGGGGCGACGATTCTTCGGGTGATCCAATGATACCAAACGTATAACACAATAGGTAATAAACTATAGTTTGTACAGATGGATATATCCCAAATTATTTATGTAACTGATAAAATTTGCTATAAATATGCGCAGTCCGGGAGGGGGAAAAAACGCTCAGGGGAATAGCCACTGGATTTCGCGGCCACATTGACAGGGTGATCAGCTGATATTGACAGATCAGTTGGACACTTACTTGTACGACTGCCAACACGGTAGAGCTTGCATTAAGATACTGTGACACACAAACTAACTATACCTCGTCCATCATTGGCAGAAATTTTCTTTCATTTGTACCAAATTTCTTGATACTTGATGACGAGGATGGAAATGTTAAACTTCTACATCGCTTCTTAATAGTTCGTAATATATACTATTACTAAAATCTTGTCACAATGCAGTATTTAAGATGGGGAGGTGCCAAGTTAGTGGATAAATATTTAGAAATTTCTTCTCTCTGACGTGCTAATGCCCTGAAATCAATTGTATTTTCATAATCCAGATAATTAACATTATTTTAGAGAATAACAAGTCTGCTTACCAATTGTGAACATATTTAGTTTGAATAAATGGACAGCTACACAAAAATTTTCTTTGAACTATCGGCGCTTTTTACAGCTTACGGGGCAGGTTAGCGTGGAAATACTAAAGGTGACACAGACACACGCGAGCGTCTTGGTATAACCCAACAGGAACACACGATTCATTGGTTATGTTATGTTAATTAATCAGTAACTACTGTCGTGTATCAGAGGCTAGTTAAGCTTAAAACTTCTTAATTCCTCTTCAACCGGGAATCATACAATATAAGTATATATTCCCATAAGTGGTTATGTTAGGTTTGGTGAGAATGTTTTTAACTGGTTGACTTAACGTATGATTCACAGTACATGACCAAAGTCACATCTGAAGCTCCCAGAGTTTCGTCAGATGTGTTGTTCCTGGTCTCACTAGTTTTGGCAGTGGGTGTTGTTCCTGTGGTACTCAGGAACAGTTAATTTTCCAGGTGTGTGGTGCTCAGGGAGAGTTAATTCGTCAAGTGTGTGGTGCTCAGGGACAGGTAATTCGTCAGGTGTGTGGTGCTCAGGGACAGTTAATTCGTCAAGTGTGTAGTACTCAGGGACAGTTAATTTTCCAGGTGTGTGATGCTCAGGGAGAGTTAATTCGTCAGGTGTGTGGTGCAAAGGGACAGTTAATTCGCTAGGTGTATCGGGTTCTTGCATAGTTAATTCACCTGGTGTGTAGGTGCTCCATGACAGTTAATTCACCAGGTGTGTGGTGCTCCAAGACATTTAATTCATCACGTGTGTGGTGAGCCTGCATAGCTAATTCGTCAGGTGTGTGGTGCTCCAAGACAGTTAATTCATCAGGTGTATGGTGCTCCTGCATAGTTAATTCGTCAGGTAGTGGTGCTCCAAGACAGTTAATTCGTCAGATGTATGGTGCGCCTGCATAGTTAATTCTCCAGGTGTATGGTGCACCTGCATAGTAAGGTGTGTGGTGCTCCAAGACAGTTAATTCACCAGATGTGTGGTGCTCCTGCATAGTTAATTGGCCAGGAGTGTGGTGCTCATGCATAGTTAATTTTCAGGTGTGCATTGCTTCTGGACGGTTAATTCGTCAGGTGTGTGTGATGCTCCAGGAGAGTTAATTCTCCAGATGTGTGGTGCTCCTGGACAGTTAATTCGTCTGGTGTGTGTTGATCCTGCATAGTTAATCCATCAGGTGTGTGGTGATCCTGCATAGTTAATTCATCAGGTGTGTGGTGAGCCTGCATAGTTAATTCATCAGGTGTGTGGTGCTCCTGGGTAGTTATTTCGTCAGGTGTGTGGTGCCCCTGGGTACTTATTTCGTTAGGTGTGTGGTGCCCCTGGGTAGCTATTTCGTCAGGTGTGTGGTGCCCCTGGGTAGTTATTTCGTCAGGTGTGTGGTGCCCCTGGGTAGTTATTTCGTCAGGTGTGTGGTGCCCCTGAGTAGTTATTTCGTTAGGTGTGTGGTGCCCCTGGGTAGTTATTTCATCAGGTGTGTGGTGCCCCTGCGCAGTTATTTCGTCAGGTGTGTGATGCCCCTTAGTAGTTATTTCGTCAGGTGTGTGGTGACCCTTAGTTGTTATTTCGTCAGGTGTGTGGTGCCCCTTAGTAGTTATTTCGTAAGGTGTGTGGTGCCCCTTAGTTGTTATTTCGTCAGGTGTGTGGTGACCCTTAGTTGTTATTTCGTCAGGTGTGTGGTGCCCCTTCGTAGTTATTTCATCGAGTGTGTGGTGCCCCTTATTAGATATTTCGTCAGGTGTGTGGTGCCCCTTAGTAGTTATTTCGTCGGGTATGTGGTGCCCCTTAGTAGTTATTTCATCGAGTGTGTGGTGCCCCTTATTAGATATTTCGTCAGGTGTGTGATGCCCCTTAGTAGTTATTTCGTCAGGTGTGTGGTGCGACTTAATAGTTATTTCATCGGGTGTGTGGTGCCCCTTATTAGATATTTCGTCAGGTGTGTGGTGCCCCTTAGTAGGTATTTCGTCAGGTGTGTGGTGCCCCTTAGTAGGTATTTCGTCAGGTGTGTGGTGCCCCTTAGTAGTTATTTCATCGGGTGTGTGGTGCCACTTAGTAGTTATTTCGTCAGGTGTGTGGTGCCACTTAGTAGTTATTTCGTCAGGTGTGTGGTGCCCCTTAGTAGTTATTTCGTCAGGTGTGTGGTGCCACTTAGTAGTTATTTCATCGGGTGTGTGGTGCCCCTTATTAGATATTTCGTCAGGTGTGTGGTGCCCCTTAGTAGTTATTTCGTCAGGTGTGTGGTGCCCCTTAGTAGTTATTTCATCGGGTGTGTGGTGCCCCTTAGTAGTTATTTCGTCAGGTGTGTGGTGCCCCTTAGTAGTTATTTCGTCAGGTGTGTGGTGCCCCTTAGTAGTTATTTCATCGGGTGTGTGGTGCCCCTTAGTAGTTATTTCGTCAGGTGTGTGGTGCCCCTTAGTAGTTATTTCGTCAGGTGTGTGGTGCCCCTTAGTAGTTATTTCATCGGGTGTGTGGTGCCCCTTAGTAGTTATTTCGTCAGGTGTGTGGTGCCCCTTAGTAGTTATTTCATCGGGTGTGTTGTGCCCCTTAGTAGTTATTTCGTCAGGTGTGTGGTGCCCCTGCGTAGTTATTTCGTCAGGTGTGTGGTGCCCCTTAGTAGTTCTTTCGTCAGGTGTGTGGTGCCCCTTAGTAGTTATTTCATCGGGTGTGTGGTGCCCCTTAGTAGTTATTTCATCGGGTGTGTTGTGCCCCTTAGTAGTTATTTCGTTAGGTGTGTGGTGCCCCTGCGTAGTTATTTCATCGGGTGTGTGGTGCCCCTGCATTATTTACCATTGTGAGATATATCAAGTAAAACATGTATATGGAGCAAGATTACAAGATGTTGTAACCGCTAGACTACGGTTAGGATATAAATACCTCAGGCAGTATGCCCCTCAGACATAAGGCGACACATTCCAACACTACGTTATAGACTGTGAAAAAAATAGAACCTTATTGGAATAGATCCAAGTACACTGTGTATGTAATGGCATAACACTTTATCTCTCATAACAAGATAGCTGATATACTAATGCTGTATCCACACTTCGCATCTAGTCCCTAATCAAAATTCTATGTACCGAGTTAAACAAACAATTTACTGGAAATATTCTGCAGCATTCATTGCCGTAATATCAAAATCACTGGGGTCCGATAAACACTCTCTGTGGCCTCAACTCAGTAGTCCTTTTTTACGCTACCGCTCACAGGATAAATATGGCGTGCACAATAAACTAGCTGCTGTACGCGACAAAATTATTATTCAAATTCAAATTTATCCTTCACCACACACATATATCCTCCTCATTCTCCACCACACACATACACTTCATCCTTGACCACCGACGGGTCAAGACGGGGCAGACGCAACTGGCACTGCTCAGCAGCAGCCACGTCAACTATTATGTTGGCCCATACCAACTCCCTCCCCTGAACCCTCGTCCCCACCGGAATATCAACAAGTTCTTCCCAGAAGTTACTATTTCATTTGGGAAAGGAATGGAACTAGTGTTGAATAGTGGAGAACAGTGCTTAAGTCAGTGAAAAACAACTCGGCAGTTACAGTTGAGTCTTATCCAAGCTAACCTTCACACAGTGAGGTCCCAGGTACCCTGTGATAATTCCCCTGAGACTCCACGATGGAGAGGCCTGGGACCACACCTTACCCACTTGAGTGAGTGAAGTCCTGTGACAACAGACGACGTGGTGTCCCCATGATGCTACTACATCACGTAGTGAATGAGTTGCTACAGCATCATGTGAAGTTCCTCATAATACCATCTGTGAGGGAATTACTACACAACGTGATGCCCCTCATAACACCATCTGTGAGGGAATTACTACATCATCAGGCCCCTCGTAACACCATCTGTGAGTGAATTACTACACCACGTCAAGCCCCTCATAACACCACCTGTGAGGGAACTAGTACTCCACGTGATGCCCCTCATAACGCCATCTGTGAGGGAGTTACGACACTACGTGTCTGCTGTTCAACACCTCAGCTCACATGATCTGTATGTTCATTGTATGTTTCTTTACCTTTCTCTAATGAAGGCGTTTCTTAAATCACCAATGTATGTAACAAGTCATTTATGTCCAATGTATATTTTCAGCCTTTGGGCTGCAATTTTTTTCAATAAACCGTTTATTATTATTATTATTATTATTATTATTATTATTATTATTATTACATACCTCCTCCTCATCTTCTACCACACATGTAGATCCTTCTCATCCTCCACCACACACACACACATATATTCCCCTTCATTCTCCACCATACATATACATTCTCCTCATCCTCCACCACACACACACACATACACATCCTCCTCATCCTCCACCAGTGATGACCTGACCACCGTAGGGTCAAGACCTATTTAGGCGCTGCTCCTGCTGAGCAGCTCTCACCCTTGGCCAATGTTCGGCCCATTCCCCAAGTCCCTCTCCCCGACCCATCTTCACCACCGGGATATCAACATAATCAAAAGTGGCATTTCGTTTCGGAAAGAAGTGGAACCAGTGTTGAACAGTTAAGAACAGTGCTTAAGCCAGTGAATTCAGTACTAGACAGTACCAGTGAGAGCCGTGACCCGCCAGTGAGATAAGCACCGCTGGGAACTGACCGCCATCTCCTGACAAGGAGGTGCTAATCAGTCCACTCTGAGAACAACAGTGGGTCGGCTTCACACTTGACTTCGAAATAACACAACACCACCCAGTAGGGTGGGGATAGGTCAACAACTGCAAATATGTTGCCTGTATAACAAGTGAACTACCCTGTGTTGAGCACTGTGTCGTGTGTAGGTGTAGGTGCCCGCGAGGCAAGGTCTATACCCTTGTGGTCACGCTCGGCCATAGTGTGCCAAGCTGGTTAGTTCTTTTGAAATTAAAATTGACTTTGATACTGTATCTAACCAGAAAAACAGACATGCTATTAAGAACAAGTGTAGTGTAATAAAAGTGTTTATAAACTGAGAAAACTCCTGTTACCTTAGTCCCCCCGACACCACACTCCCTCCGCGGGAGGCCCGCTCATGGCCTCCCCTTACACCGCTAATACGCTGTACAGTAGATGCCAATCTCCTTTGTCCTCTAAGAGGGTTACGCCTCCCAACCACCGCTGACTTCCTAGGAGTGCCAAGCAGTCCTCGGCCCTCTGACGTAGGCATATAAGTCGAGCCCTGTAACTCCATGAGAGTAAGATTGTACTTCCCTGGAGGTACATCACCTGAAGACAAGTATCTCTGGCTGAACGATGCGGAAGACAAATATCCTGAGGCTGAGTTTCAGTTCAGAGTCGGTACACAAGATCATGTTCTGATTAGAAACGACCCAGCAGTCATACAGGATCTCCTCACCAATAGCATAAGGGGAATAACCATGGAACAATCATCCCAACCATCGAGCAAGAAGACCATAATAATCATAGGGCTCGACCAGTACCAGACCCCTACACTACTAGAAGCCCATCCCTACATCAGAAGGACGAAGCGACTCAGGGGCAAGAATGCAGTCATTGCAGACTGGGTTGGCTCGGAAGACCCACCCAGGACCATTCGAGTCCGTGGTGCCTATCGGACTCTGAAGGTAACTCTCTATCAGCCCCCTAACCGGAGGTGTTACAACTGTCAGCACTGGGGCCATGTGGCCCGGTTATGCCCCTCGACTAAGCCGTGGTGTGGTCTCTGCTCAAGGCAACATGCAACACAGGTTTGCAGAGATACAGTTGCTCAAGGGGGTGTCATCCAACAGAAGTGTATTAACTGCAAAACAGTTGGAGTTCCTGTATGGCACCCTAACTGTTCTAGAGCTCCTACACCCCTTCAGTGCCCAGACCCGCCACCCAGGCAGGTCTCAAGAAACACTAATGCTGCTAGGGTACTCCCTACGGCCAACCCCTGGCCTGCCCTCCCCACCAAAGCTCCAGGATCATCACCAGCAGTCATCGAAAGATCAGCATGGGGCAACACAGACGTACCGACACAACCGGTAGCTGCCAACACACTCCATGAACACGTACATCGTGAAGAGATCAATGATTTGAAAAATGAAATTAAAGAACTCAAAGCTCAGGTTGCAGCTCAAGCTCAAGCTCAAACTGAAATGTTTAGGAGCCTCTGTGATACACTAAAGGAAAAAAACACCACCAACACAGTGCAGCAACTTCGGAAAAATTACAGTCAAACTGAAGACATTCAGATGTCAGTACCAGATGTGGAAACTCAAGACCCACCAGGAACTAGTGTCCACGCAGAGGAAAATAGTGATACTGATAACAGTTCTACTGATGCCTCTGTGGACATGGTCAGTGAAGATGAACAAGCACAAACAGAAAATGGTGGTGATGTCGAGTGTAATCAAAGTGTGTTGTTGTCTGCCACTGAAATACAACAATTGTTGAGCCGTACATGCTCCAGAAATGTTTCCAAAAGGTTAACTGGCCTACTGCCTGCCGAAGGGACAGGCAGCGCAGAAAAGAACAGTATCATACAGTGCCTTTTGCTTCTTTCCAAATACATTTCATAATGGCCAGTGTTAATACCAGACAAAATTCCAAATACATTTCATAATGGCCAATGTTAATACCAGACAAAGATACAGAGCGGTGAAGGTGATGAGTTGGAACATCTCATCCCTTAGAAAACGATACCCTGACCTACACCACAAAGTTGTGACTGAGGACATCGATATTGTGTGTCTGCAGGAGTGTCTCACACCTAATGGTAAGCCCCCACCCAGTCTGCCCAATTATGTGTATTATGATCCTAGTTCTACTCACACATGTTTGATGTATGATAAGAAGTCACTCCCGCTTGTACCTCTTGTATCCAAAAAGACTACCAACCTTCAGTACCATGGGATCACTATCCACCTGGGCAACTCCACACTCAACGTGCTAAACGCCTATGCTCCCTCAGATCAGCTTCAATACACAGATCTCCCAGACTTTTTACACACTGAGCCCACTGTCCTAATGGGTGACCTGAATACTAGACACAAGAAATTAGGTGACTCCACCACTAACACCAATGGTAGGAGACTTATCTCACTTCTCAGCGCATATGAAGATGTTCAAATTATAGGTAATAATGAACCAACACACATCTATGGCGGGGGTCTAGACAAATGTATTGGCTTTAATCTATCATACACAACTCATAGCTCTGATGTTGTCACTGATCTTATGTCTGACCACAGCCCAATCCAAGCTAGTATACATGTAGCCAATGACACCCCCACTGGTGGTAAACTCAACAGACGTAGAATCACAGTCAAGCAAGAACATGAAAGCCAGTTCATAGACTTCATCCATGACTGGTACAAGGACTACAAGCCTGACAATTACCAAAGTTTCCATGACGATCTGATAGATAGGACTTATGTATACTTCACCAACAATGCCTCCACCAAAAAAAGGAGAAAACGTGGTCAGCATAATGGGAACAGGCAACAGCAGTGCTATAATGACCCTGAGCTGAAAAAACTCAGGGCTAGGGTCAGGAGGGTGGGTAAGGGTTACAGACAATTTAGAACACCTCAAATGTTACAATTGTATCAAGCTTCCCTTGCTGCTGTCAGGGAACGTGTAAACGAACTCAGACAAAATGCATGGGAGACATATGTCAACAGCCTGAACCAACACACATCCCTCAGCAAAGCCTGGAAAGACATAAACATAATCAGAGGTAAAAACAGAAGACACGTCTCCCATCCAAACCCTCTGCAAAAGTCGAATGAGCTAATAACAAAGTGGGCTCATGTGTCGAGCTATGACATGTTACCAGCTGGGACTCGGGGACTCCTTGATGCGAAGTCTGTAGAGAGAAGTAATCTTATTAGCTTTATGCTGGGCAAACAGCACGATGAGTGTGATGTTCCATATACTGAGTGGGAGCTTGACGCCGCCCTCGCCAGGGGTAGGTCTACTTCCCCTGGAGAGGACGGGGTCACCTACAACATCATTAGACTACTAAGGCGCGTGCCAGGCAATCCATTGTTGGTATTGTACAACATGAGTCATGCCGAGGGCCAACTACCCACATCATGGACCAGCAGTATTGTCGTACCAATACCGAAACCAGGACAGCCTGATGCCTTTCGTCCCATATCACTAACCAGCTGCCTGTGTAAAACCTTTGAGAGGATGGTTCTTGGCAGACTCTTATATAGAATCAGAGAACACATGTCTCCTAACATAAATGGCTTCACCCATGGTAAAGGTGTACATAATTGCATCACCACATTCCTAACTGTGCATGGTGATGAAAGGCACAGATACACCACATTTCTTGACCTAAAAGCTGCATTTGATTTTGCCAATAGGCAACTGATATTGTACGAACTAGCCAAAATGGATATAGGAGGTAGGCTGTTACACTGGATAAGTGGTTACCTAACCAACAGAAGGGCTGCTGCACTGTTTCAGGGTTACAAAAGTGAAGTTAAAGATATGCAACTTGGTACCCCTCAAGGTGGAGTACTTAGCCCCACTTTGTTCAATGTTCTTATGAATGCATTATTAAATTTAATACCAGACAACCCCAGCAATATCTCAATCAGCTATGCTGATGATATTCTTATACATACTAAAACTCATCGTGAAATGCAAACCACCCTGAACCATGTATACGCAGCCTGTGAACACCTCGGTCTTATTATCTCCACTGACAAAACTAAGGTGTTCAACAAACAAGCTGGGAACCGCAAACGCGGCCCCGCCAAGTTCAAGATAGGTAACAACACTATTGACTATGTTTCTTCTTTTAAATATCTTGGTGTTTCCGTCCCTTGTACCCTACCTGCCATACAACAGCTAACCCGCCAATGTACTGACAGACTGAGACCTCTTAGAAGTGTAGCGGGGTACAGCCCGCACTATGGTGCTAATATTAGAATTGTTAAAACAATGTACCTAGGCTATATAAGATCTCTGATAGATTACCACGCACCAGCCCTGGTCCTTCGTGACGGGAAAGGAGTTGACAAGCTCGAGAAAATGCAAAATAAAGCCCTCAGAATTATCCTAGGATGTCCCATGAGCACTAAAGTACTTAATATGAGGAAAGAACTAGGTATACCCAGTGTTAAAGATAGAATAATTGAAGTCAACCTCATGATAGGCTTGAGGCTTCTGCGTGGTGATCCTGATAACATTGTTTCCTTAAAATTGCTAGAATGTATGAACCATGGGACTACTGAGTCTAAATGGATCCAAACTACAGCTACACAAATGAAGATATTTGGACTAGACCACCTGTACAAAGTTGAGACACAACAGCGCTTCCTGCCACCCTGGCGGACAGTTCCCTTCGATATCACAATACCGACGTATCCGCCTAAAAAATTAATTATACAAAGCATTTATCTCCAACACACTGCCAAATTGAGAGCTCTTGAACACATACACACTCTACAGACTGATGATAATATCACACAGACCATCTACACTGATGGATCTCTAAACACCGCCTGTGGGAGGGCTGGAAGTGCTATTGTTGTGACTCAACCTGACGGTAATATAATTGAGAAAGGAGTTAGAATTAACAACTGGGCATCCACTCTACAAACTGAATTAGTTGCCATACTCACAGCTATTAAATTCATTGAAACCACTGTTACTGACAGTCTCATCATCACTGACTCTCTATCCTCACTACTTGCCCTTGGTACCCTCGACTCAGGTTGTCACGCTCTTGTCTCTGAAGCCAGACACAAATATGCGTGCCTTGTTGACCGGGGTGTCAGGGTCAAACTGTTGTGGATCCCCTCTCACATAGGCCTCATAAAACATGACAGAGTTGATGCCAAACTCGCGTCTAACAAAGACACCGTTGAATACAATTTGGGTCTGTCAAAAAGAACCCTTAAAACTGTAATTAGGAAAGAACTTATTGATGAGTTTGACGCAAGTAGACAAGTGCAAACAGGCACTAGTCGATCCATAGGTTACCATGATGAGATGTATCAAGTGAAACACGTATATGGAGCAAGTAACAAGATCACTAGATTACAAGATGTTGTAACCGCTAGATTAAGGTTAGGATATAAGTACCTTTGGCAGTATGTTCCTCAAGCAGATGTAAACAAAACTAAATGTAAAGTGTGTGGCCATACATATGGCCACACACTTGAACACTACGTCCTCGACTGTGTGAAGATAGAACCTTTTAGGGACAGGTCCAAGCACACTGTGTGTGAAATGGCACAACACTTCATCTCTAATGGCAAGATAGCCGACATATTAAGATTGTATCCACTTTTTTGCACTTAGTATCTATGTCAGTTCTCATGTACAGAACCAAATACGCAATGTGCTTGAATACCTCCCACGTAAATGTGAATAACAAAGTGTGAGGCCAGACATACTGCCTCACACGCCTGTTCTCACGCATTTGTGAATAAGTTACCCTTTATGTATAGAACTAAACAAATAATGTAAATGAAATACTGTGTAACTTTCAGTGCCATAATATCCTGACAACCGGGGTTAATTATTATGACCCTTTGTAAACCCACTCTGTAATCCTTTTGCGTTACCGCTCACAGGATGAGTGTGGGGTGCACAATAAAGTAGCCGCTGCAAGCGGCAAAATCAAATCAAATCATCCTCCACCACACGCATACATCTTCCTCATCCTCCACCACACACATACATACATCCTCCTCATCCTCCACCTCGCACACACACATACATCCTCCTCATCCTCCACCACACAAATACATCCTCCTCATTCTCCAACACACACATACATCCTGCTCATCCTCCACCACACATATACATCCTCCTCATCCTCCAAGTCACACATACATCCTCTTTATCCTCCACCACACATATACGTCCTCCTCATCTTCCACCACACACATTCATCCTCTTAATCCTCCATCACACATATACATCCTTCTCATCCTCCACCACACATATACATTCTCCTCATCCTCCACCTCACAAATACATCTTTCTCATCTTCCACCACACACAGATATCCTCCTTATCCTCCACCACACAAATACTGACTCCTTATTCTAAACCACACACACACACACACACACACATACATCCTCCTCATCCTCCACCACACATATACATCCTCCTCATCCTCTACCACACATACAATATATATCCTCCTAATCCTCCATCACACGCATACATCCTCGTCATCCTTCACCACACACACATACACATACATATATCCTCCTCATCCTCCACCACAAACATACATACACCCTCCTCATCCTTCATCACACACATACATCTTCCTCATCCTCCCATTCTTACTTTGCTGTCACTCGGAATCGAGTATGACGATCATCCAGGCTCCAGCTATGATACAATGAGATGAGTTATTAAGAATTTCACCTAGGTTGGTGAGTTCTGAGGTGCCTAAAGAGGCCAATACGGGGCCGCAGGGTCGTTTACAGATGTTGCATATATGGGGGCTACATCAAGTGCGGAAGAGGCGGTATCAGCGTCTTTCCGACGTTGGCGCTTCTCTGCCTCGTTATGCAGTCGGGCTAACTCGAAAGTATTGACACCGTCTTGTGAGGTGATCCTCCAAGCGTTACTGTATGGAGTAATTGTCTTCCAGGTGAGGGGTCGATTTGTCACTTTTTCAGGTTGTCTTAAGATTATCCTTATACCTTTTCAGTTGCCCGCGAGCTTTACGTTTACTATTCGTAAGGTGACTGTAAAGTAGCTGCTTAGCCAGTCTACTGTCGTTCATGAAGGTAACATGGCCAGTCCAGCGTAGTTGTTCATGGATAATGGTAGCCTCGATGCTTCTACAGTAGGCGTCAGCGAGAATACTGGCATTTCTTCTCTTGTCTTCCCAGCGAACTCGGAGGATGGAACGTAGGCTACGTTGGTGAAAGTTTTCAAGTGTCTTCAGGTGCCTCCTGTATGTGATCCATGTCTCGCTGCCATATAGCAGGGTGGGGAGGAGTACTGCTCGATATACGTATAACTTTGCAGATAATTTCAGCTCCCTACAGCTGAAAACACGGTTTCGCAGTCTGCCAAAGGCGTGAGATGTACATCTGATCCGATGCTGGATTTCTTCATCGATGTCCGATGTGGTGGATAGGTGGCAACCGAGATACCGAAAGTGGGTAACATTAGAGAGGGTAGTACCGTTAAGCTGGATGGATAGTGGAGGTGTGGCTGAACCAGGGGCAGGATGAAAGAGAATCTGAGTCTTACATACATTCACCTTAAAGCCAAAATTTGCATACACATCTGCGTGCGTAGGTGTTCAGGATCTCCTGTAGGCCGCGTTCAGTGTGAGCGACAAGGGTGAGGTCGTCTGCATACTGAAGCTCAGTAATGGAAGCTGCCAACACCTTTGTTCCTGCCTGGAGTCTTCTTATGTTGAAAAGACCCCCCTTCGTCCGGTACTCGATGTCCAATCCGCCGGCGAAATTGGCGCTGGCACGAGTAAGGAAGGCAGCCAAGAAAATGGAAAAGAGAGTTGGTACCAGAACACATCCTTGTTTGACCCCCATTTCGATGGGGAAGAACTCAAACTAGGTTCCATTGTGCAGGACACTGCCGTTCATGCCATCGTGGAGCTGCCTCACATTGGCAATGAATTATTGTGGTCAACCAAAACGGCTGAGGGTATGCCAGAGGGGTTGACCAAGTCGAAGGCCTTGGTTAGGTAAATGATAGCCATGTATAGGTCACGACGCCATTCTCTGCACTTTTCCTGTATGTGACGGGCAGCAAAGACACATATCAGTGGTGCCACGGGATGGTCTAAAACCACATTGAGATTCTGGGAGGAAGTTTTCCGCCTCGGGAGGAAGTCTATTTAGGAGGAGTAGGGCGACAATCTTGCCAGCTACGGACAGCAGCAAGATCCCACTCCCATGTTCTTATAAATATTGACGATGGAGGCCTTTTTAAGAACTTGGGGGATTTCCTCCTTTTCCCATATACTCTCCAGGAGAGAGTGGGATTCCATCAGGCCCTGAGGCTTTGTTATTTTTCATCTGTTTGATGGCAGTAGCTACCTCAACCATAGATGAAGGATAACTGAGGTGGGTCAGCTCTGAATGCTGAGGGACCTACTGGCTAGTCAGGACATCCACATAGGTGTTTCGGTTGAGCAGTGAATGGTAGTGCTCTTTCCATTGCTGAAGGAGGCCTTCGTCGTCTTCAGTTATGGAGTTACCGTCGGATGAGCGGAGGGGGGCTAGGCACGAGTGATTGGCCCATAAAATGTTTTAGTGGAATTGAAAAAGTCGTGCAACTTGTGCTGATCTGCAAATTTTTGTGTTTCACATGTTATATTTTTAAACCAGTCGTTTTTTAGATTGCGAAGTTCCCGCTGGGCCGCCGCTTTCTTTTTGAGGAAGGTATCAGCTATGGTCTGAGACTGAAGCTTGTTCTACCAATCAATTAAAGCAGCACGTTTATCCTCGATAAGTGTATTGATTGCCAGGTCATTTTCATCAAACCGGTCCTGGTGTATTCTTTCGATCTGTCATGACATTGTCGAGAATATCCCATTCGGCACTGGGATTTGGGTTGTTTCTTGTTGGGTTGTTTATCAGCCCATGTTTGAGCTGCTCTCTGAAAGCATGTGTTATCGCTGGATCCTCCTGACGCTTAGTGTTAAAATATCTTTTGGAGGCTAGCTGCCTTTGCTGTTTTGGTGCGATGTGAAGTGTCGCAGTAGTCTGAGCCACGCATGGCGCGGGTGATGAGGGCTATCTCTTTCTGTGACAGTGATGTAGTCAATGAGATACCAGTGTTTGGATCGTGGAGGTTGCCACGAACCCTTGAACTTGTTGGCCTGCCTGAACAAGGTATTGGTGATAGTGAGATGGGGGCAGCACACTTGCTGAGGAGGAGTAAGCCGTTGGGATTACACTTGCCTAGTCCATTTCTCCCTATGGTTCCTTGCCAAATATCAGCATCTTTGCCAACTCTGGCACTGAAGTCACCAAAGAGCACAACCTTATCTTCTCTGGGAATAGACTGTAACACTCTGTTGAGGTCGCTGTAAAAGGCCTCCTTGATGTCATCCTCTGCATCCAGTGTTGTGGCGCATGCACTGATGAAAAAGGCATGATGTGAGTGATTCAGAGGGACTCTCAGTGTCATGAGGCGTTCGTTGATCCCAATGGGCATTTCAGTTAGCCTTTGTAGGATGCATTGGCACTTGGCAGATGGCAAAGCCAACTCCGTAAATGCGATTTCTCTCTGCAACAGGCTTACTCTTAAAGAAAAAGGTGTAGCCGGAACCCCGTTCTGTGAGTTGACCCTCGCCTGGGAGCCGGGACTCACTAATGGCTGCTAGCACTTTTGCCACAAGGGCGGTTCTACTTCTTCTTTCAACACGCTCATTTGTGCCAGTATCCAGAAGGGTCCTGACATTCCACGCACGGCACAACATGTTGCCCAGACTTAATTTTATTTCCACATTCTATTGAATTATGATTTTTTTCCAAAGTAACGACAACGACATTCACTTTGGCATTTCCAGGCCACATGGCCCCACCTGCTGCACTTGTAACACAGAACAGGTTATTCAATAAACTTTGAAATTATCCTATATCCTATTCCAGAAATCATTATCTTCTCCGGAACGTCTCCCTTCATTTAGGCTACCACTTGGTTGTTCTTCTCACCTCGGATTTCGTGTCGCTTTGCCCATACGAATCGTGTATGGTCAAGTATAAAATCAGGATCCAGTATAACCGGGTACATGAAGACGATCACCATGCTGTGTTGCTCTCTATCATGTGTCCCGTTGGGAGTGTCTTGTAAATTGGGAACCTTCAAATTATTCCGGGGTCGGCAGTAGTGGGCTCTTTGGGCAAAGGTTCTCGTCACCACAGCACTAGCCATCCTGCCAAATGTCTCCTGTGGTTCCTGTAGCATGGTGGCTCCTGGGGTATTACCAACTATAACATCATAAACTGGATTGTCCTTACATATTGCAACCGTCGCACCAGAGAAATAAGGTGAGAGGATGCCCTTCTACTATACCATTAACTAATTTAACCAAGCTCCTCTTACTAGTAAAATGTCCTTCTGGTACTAAATCCTTCCTCACTACCACAGTGCTGCAACCGGTGTCATGCAATACGTTTACTACTGCTCCATAAAGAGGTCCCGGGCCATGGGCACGCTGGCTATGGCGCTCACTACCCCCACTAAGTGGCCGCAGAAAAGCCGCTCAGCAAGGGCACACGTATTCTGCGTCGTGTTATCCTCAGGCGATGACCCTTCAAGGGTTGACTGCGAGTCCAATGCGTCTTGACACGTACTGGCTTGATTTGTCGTCCTCCTACCTTGTGAATTACGACACTGGAAGGATTATGCCCCGTCAATCCACGTGCTTAGTTTGCCACTCTGATTTTCCTCGGTTTTCACATTGACGCCTTCCTTCACCATCCTAGTCTTTTCAGAGCCTTTCCCTTCCACATGGTTTCGAGCATTTCGATGAAACCTTTCGTGGGCAGATACATAACTCTCTGCTAAGTCTATCATTCGTTCTAAAGATAATGGTAAGCGTTAGTTCAAATATACCTGCAAATCTTTGCCACATGTATTCAAGAATTATTCAGCAAGTATTAGCTTTGTCACTTCTTCGTAAGATTCGACATACTGGGAGAGCTCGACCCATCGTTTGAGCGAGTTGCGAAGCCAGTTCATGAGCTGTCCCATTCTCTCGTTTCCCTGCTCTCCCATTTTCTGAACGCTGGCCGTACTGGACGGACGTGTCAGCCGTGTACTCTGCGAGAACACTGTTGATTTTCACTGGCTGCCTAAGCCTTGCACCATGCCTGGGGCAAATGGTGGGCAGAAACCTCTGAAGGCTTTGGCTAGAGAAGAACAGATTGCACTACTGAACAGCTTAGAAGACGACCTGCCGCTTTCAAGTAGCGAATCGGAAGCAGATGATCCGCAGGTGACAAACAGTTTTCGTGAGGTGATTAGTAAGAAAGAAAAGAAGAGAAGGCGAGAGTTGGCTTAGAAAAGTGAAGTAAGTGATAGTAATGTAGTGTACATGCTTCGATCGCTCGGGGAAGTTCAGTCAAAAAATTGAAGCTGGAGTACGTGCATCATCCATGATATCACTGAGAATTGCACAAGAAAAAACCTCACAACATTGCCGAGAAGCTGGTCATCCGTTGCTGTAAGTCCGTTGTGTCACCGGATGTAATGCAGAGCAAAAGGTCACAGGCCTCATTATAAATTAAGAGTAGACTTAGGAGTGAGTTAGTACTGTAGGTTATGTATCTAAGCTACTGTGCCGAGTAGCAACCTTGTATATAAGCTACTGTGCCGAGTAGCATCTATGTATATAATTACGTGGCAACACTGCACGTTTTATGTGGCAACATTTCCCCGAGGCTGCCATATGGCAAGGCAGTCTCAGTCTGACTTCGTGAGCCGTGCATGGCACACGCTAGTCACCACTTGTATTTCTCCTATCCGAATAAACGGACTTCAGTGTTACCCGGTGTTTCCCTACCCATCACTGCATTCTTCAGGGAACACTTGGAACCTTCATGGCGCAGTGACTAGGATCTGTGGACTTACAAGTGTGTGAACAATGCCGACGGTTACATCTGCCGGCGATGTGCGCGTCGACTCTTAGTGTTTTGTGTTGTGTTGCTCTGTGTTTCGCTGAGACGTGCGGTGTTGCTCCGTCACAGTGCGTTTTAGTGACGGTGGCAGTGTTAGTGTCAGTGTATTAGTGTGTCTAGAGCTGAGAGTTGAGCATTGGCCTGTTTTTTTGTGGTACCAATGGGGCACGCAGGCGTATGCCCTTCTCGTGTGACATCCGGGGAGACACTGACGGTCTCACCCCCGCGGCGGCTCTAGCCACCGGCATTAAGGCCACCACGAAGTGCTCTCTCAGACACACACACACACACACGCACGCACGCACTCACTCACGGACAGAACAGTGGACTCTATGCGTTATTTCTGCGCTGTTTATGTCATATATATGTGGTTCGAGCTGTTGAGGCGCCACTTTATATACTAAACAGTGCAGTCCACACACACTCTAAGATGGGTGGTAAGAAGGGACAACGTCAAGATGGGAGACACGACTCCCCACCATCATCCCCTCCACCGGGCGCAGACTCTCATCCTCCACCTCCAGCGACGGACATTGCCACAATTCTGAGGTGGATGGATGACAGGAACGAGCGACGCCGAGAGATGGAACTTCAGAGGGAGGAGACACGAAGAGAGGAGGAAAAGTCGCGGTTTGATGCACTATTGGCGACCCTGGCGCAAACCCACCCTCCCTCACTCGTGCACCAAGGCGCCAGTATCCTCCCTCCTCCACCACACCAGCGTCCTCCAGGTACTCTTGCTACTCCAACAGCTCCCAAGGTATCTGTTCAACCCCCACCCGCCCTCTCACCAGACGTCACGTTTCAGCTTTTTCGTGAGTGGAGGCGGCGTTGGACAGATTACTCCACGATGGTGGACCTTGACAGCATGCCTCCAAACAAACAGCTCATCCAACTGCGGATGTGTTTGTCGCTGGAGACCCAGAGAGTTTTGCAGCACACGTTGCAAGTGCCTCCCGATTCTACATCTTCAGTGACGGATGTGCTCGACCTTTTACAGGAGCACGTTAAAGGTCGGAATAACGAGGCTTTGCGTCGCAGCGCCTTCACCAGCTGCAAGCAGGTGGAGAACGAATCCTTTGACGACTTTTTTGTATGCTTGAAGAGTTTGTCAGAGGAGATCGACGTCTGCAAGGCGCACAGCCGGGAATGTGAGGAAGCCTGGATCAAGCACGGGATCTTGACAGGTGTCAGGCACGAAGAGTTGGTGCAGCGACTCATCCCCCTGGACGCTTCCTCCACACTCCAGGTGGTAGTGACTGAATGTCGGTCATACGAGGCCACCAAGTCTGCCACCTCTGCCTTACGGGCCCCACCTGCTGTGAGAGCAATCTCTCAGAACAAGAAGGGTAAGAAGGCGGGCAACAACGTGAAGGCTGCCGCACGTTCTTCCACGCCTTCGCCTATTGCTTCCTGTGGCAGCTGTGGAAAGCAGCATGACCCCAAGACATGCCCGGCCGCTGGCGCACTGTGTCGTGGATGTGACCATAAGGGCCACTGGTCTAACACAGACAGGTGCCCTGCACGAGACCACAAGTGTCAGGCCTGCGGTCGCTATGGACACTACGACAAGTGCTGCCGCCAACCCAAGCCCAAAAGCCCGAGACGAGGAGGAAAGCAGCGCACTTCCCTCGGGGTGGCTCGCACGCAGCCCCCTTCAGATGGCCCACACAGCCCCAAGCAGCAGCTGAGTCACATCAGAAGGGTGGACTCGACCACACGCCCCAGGGCTGCCCCTTCCCCTACCATCCGCGTCGCCGTCACACACGGCGATGTGTCGGGTCACATCGAGGTGATACTGGACACCGGCGCTGATACTACGGTGATAGGCCTGAAGCACCTCTAGAAACTGGGCCTCACCAAACGCGACCTGGGACCACCGCCGCAGCTGCAGTACTACAATGCTGACGGTTCCCAGATGCCAGATGCTGTGGGCTCCTTTCAAGAGGAGATCACTTATGGCGACAGGTCGTGTCACGGATGGATCGACGTGCAGCCTACTCTCGCTACACCCTTGTTGTCGTGGGAGCACTGCAAGGAGTTAGGCGTGGTGCCCAGAGATTTTCCTGAGCAGATCCCAGCTGCTCGGTACACCGCCAGCAGGGTGCGTGAATCACCGAGCGACGCTCCTGGCGCTGCCGTACAGAGCGGCCCAGAACCTGCGTCCACTCCCGCCCCGCCTCCAACCAAGTCACGGCTGCTTCCTCTTCACAGCGAGACGTCTCCTTCAGCCGCAAGGGCCTACTTCCTGAAGGAGTACTCGGATGTGCTGGTGACGAAGGAGGCTCTACGGACCGCGCCACTGAAGGCTATGGCGGGTCCACCTATGAGGATACACCTGCGGGAAGATGCACAGCCGTTTGCCATACACACTCCCCGGTTGATCCCTCTCGCCTTCAGGGATTCAGTCAAGAAGGAACTGGATTCCATGGTGGCCCAGGGTGTCATCATACCCATTGGTGACGACCCGTCCCCTTGGTGCCACCCTCTAGTCGCTGTGGCTAAGACTAACGGTGGTGTGCGAATTACTACCGACTTGTCCAAGCTTAACAGCCAGGTGTCCCGTCCCGCCCACCCTTCACCCACACCTTTTGCAGCTATACGGAGTGTGGATCCGAAGGTACGGCACTTCTCGACGATGGACGCCCTCTGTGGTTACTGGCAGATCCCACTGAAGAAGGAGGATCAGCCACTGACCACTTTCATCACGCCTTACGGACGCTTCCGCTACTGCCGTGGCCCTATGGGATTCGCTGCTACGGGGGACGCCTTCTGTCTCTGTGGTGACATGGCACTTCAAGGCGTGACCAACTGCGTGAAGGTAGTGGATGACGTCCTCCTCTACGATGAGGACTACCTGACGCACCTTCGCCGCATCGACGAGGTACTGACCAGGTGTAGGACGCATGGCATCACTCTGAATGCCGAGAAGTTCGTCTTGTCCGCACCTGCAGTGTCCTTCTGCGGCTACCGACTCTCAAGGGATGGCATTGCTGCAGACCCGGAGAAAGTTCGCGCCATAGCAGACTTTGCAAAACCTGCCAACCTTACGGATCTCAGGTCTTTCATGGGCCTGGTGAACCAGCTGGCAGAATTTTCTCCTGACGTCTCCGCCGCTGCCGGGCCTCTCCGCCCCCTGATGAGCCCCAAGAGGACTTTCATGTGGACCCCTGACCACGACCTCGCCTTTCAAAAGGTGAAGGAGGCCCTGTCAAGTCCACCTATCCTTACTACTTTCGACCCAGCGCTCCCCACCGTCCTCCAGACAGACGCCTCGCGCCTGTACGGTGTTGGTTACGCCTTTCTCCAAGATTCACGGTGGAGGAAAGTACCGTCTCGTACAGTGTGGCTCTCGCTTCCTCACCGATGCTGAGTCTCGCTATGCTACCATCGAGCTGGAGCTGCTGGCAGTGGTATGGGCCTTATCGAAGTGCAAGTTTTACTTGATTGGCCTACAGCACTTCGACCTCATCACAGACCACAGGCCCTTGGTCCCCATTCTTAATCACTATTCGCTGGATGCCATCGAGAATCCCCGCCTCCAGCGCCTGAAGGAGAAGATTTTGGCCTTCGTCTTCACCGCGGCTTGGCGCACAGGTAAGGAGTTGTGCATCCAGGATGCCCTCTCCCGCTCCCCAGTCAGCCGCCCTACACCTGAAGACGAGATGCTCAGCACCGAGGCCGGTTTCTCCGTCAGCAACATCGTCACTTTGCAGGCCGTACAGTCCCTTGCCAGCACCCAGGCCTCAGTGTCGCCACCCGACAGCGATCTGGCCCTTGAGGAACTACGGACCGCGGCACGCGACGACCCCTCCAACACTCAGCTCTTGGAGAGTGTGAGGACTGGGTTCCCTCGCGACCATTTTGACCTCCACAACGCCCTACGCCCGTATTGGAAGATACGTGAGGACCTCTATGCAGATGGGAACCTCGTCCTGTACGGTGCCCATGTGGTCGTCTCTGCAGCTCTCCGTCGTCACGTTCTGGCCCGCTTACACGACAGCCATCGTGGAGCAGAGGCCACCAAGCGCCGCGCAAGGCAGGCTGTGTACTGGCCCGGCATTGACGCGGATATCGTCAATACGGTCCGTGCCTGTGAGCCGTGCCAGATCATGCAGCCCAGTCAACAGCAGGAGCCCCTCTTGTGCGACGACGAACCCACCAGGCCCTTCGAGTCCGTGTCGGCTCATTTCTTCAGCACAGCTGGGAAACATTTCCTAGTTGTCGCCGACCAACTCTCTGGCTGGCCTGTGGTGGTAATCTGTGGCTCGGACACGACGTCCGCGGCCACCATTCGCCACTTCCGGCACCTCTTTCGTGACCTGGGCGTCCCCGTACGTCTGCGGACGGACGGTGGGCCACAGTTCACCAGCCGGGACTTCACAGGATTTCTGGAGCGTTGGGGAGTCCGCCACATCGTGTCAACACCCCACTACCCACAGTCAAACGGCCATGCTGAGGCTGCGGTCAAGACAGTCAAGCATCTCATCGTCAAGGTGGCCCCTTCAGGCAACATAGACTGTGAGGCGTTTGACAAAGGACTCCTGGAGTTACATAATACTCCCACCCACACAGGACGCTCCCCTGCCCAGATCCTCTATGGTCACCCTCTCTGCTCTTGCGTTCCTGCACACGCCAAGGCCTTTGCGAAGGAGTGGCAGACCAGAGCCGAGAGCTGCGACCGCCGCGCGGCTTCACGTGCCCAGGACGCCAAGGCTCGGTATGACGACCGTGCCCGCCCTCTTCAGCCACTGGAGATTGGTGCCCTTGTCCGTGTCCAGGACCCGATGACGACACGTTGGGACAAGGTGGGCATAGTGATGGGCGTCGGCCGGTCGTGGGACTACAAGGTCAGGATGCCGAGCGGCCGTGTCTGGTTGAGGAACCGCCGCTTCCTCCGGCCAGTCCCACCCCCTGCTGCTGGCCCCCTGACCGAGGACGAGTCCCCTACATCTCACGAGGATCCGCCCCACAGTGCACCTCGACGCTCGGAGCGACTTAGGACTAAGAAGTCCGCTCAAGACAAAGACTATGAGCGTGAGGGGGGAGGGAGATGTAGGTTATGTGTCTAAGCTACTGTGCCGAGTAGCAACATTGTATATAAGCTACTGTGCCGAGTAGCATCTATGTATATAATTACGTGGCAACACTGCACGTTTTATGTGGCAACATTGCCCCGAGGCTGCCATATGGCAAGGCAGTCTCAGTCTGACTTCGTGAGCTGTGCTTGGCACACGCTAGTCACCGCTTGTATGTCTCCTATCAGAATAAACGGACTTCAGTGTTACCCGGTGTTTCCCTACCCATCACTGCATTCTTCAGGGAACACTTGGAACCTTCAAGTACAAAGTCAGTGTAAATTGGAGGTTGATACATCTAATACACTATAGGACTAGCCGTGTGTCTGTCTGTCTGTCTGTCTGTTTGTTCTGGGCAGCCGAAACGGCACAATCGTTTTTCATCAAACTTGGTGGGAAAATTGCAAAAAAATTCGTAGAATGGAACAAACCTGGTCCCAAGTCGATGGTTTCTTTAGGAAGGCATTAATTAACAATTTTTTTTACGATGGAAAACGATGCAAGTCTACGGACTTGGCGCACCCTCATTCGCTGTACGCTAGCCAAGCACGAGCCTTCAAACTTTCACTGGGCACGAAAGTGCCCGCGATCACTTGTGTGTTCCTATACCGAGAGGGGATTAAAAAGGAAAGTCTACGACATCCCGGTGATGGTGGAATAACATATGACATCCTTCACTGTCTCGCTGGTATCAGAGAAGGGCACCTGTTAGACTTGTTTAATTTGTCTTATAATGGAAGTTGTATCCGTCTTAAGTGGAAGAAAGCAGTAGTTGTACCAATACCAAAGAACAATTGAGATTTTCGTCCCATATCTCTGACCTATTGTTTTAGTAAAATGTTGGAAAGAATAGTATTAAACAGGTTGTTGTATAAAGTGGAAAATTTCTTGGCGCCCAATTTACATGGATGTATGAAAGGGAGGAGTACTGCAGACTGTGTTGTAAAGTGTTTGAATAACTCCAAGGCTACATGCAGGACTTTTGTAGACTTAAAAGGGGCCTTTGATAGGGCAAATAAAAAAGTCATACTTGAGGAACTAATTAATTTAGGGGTTTCTGGGAAGTTGCTGAAATGGATTGTGGATTACTTGAGTAACATAATGGCTAGTGTATGGTTTCAGGGTTGGTACCCAGAAGAAAGAGAGATGGAGTTGGGGACTCCACAGGAAGGTGTACTTAGCCCCACTCTTTTTAACATATTGATGAACATAATGGCTCGCTACGAATTTCCTAGAGACACACAGGTTATGATATATGCTGATGATATACTTTTACAGTGTAAAGGTATGAGAAACATGTAAGAGGCTTTAGATGCATTGAGTACACTTTGTTGTAGAATGGGCCTTGTAATTAACAATGAAAAAACTAAATATCAGATCAGAAGTTATGGACAAAGGGATTTATTTTTGAATGGATTAAGTTTAGAAAAAGTTGATGTTTACAAATACCTTGGGATGTACAGCGGGTATAAGTCCAACAGTAAAGTCCCTGAGATGCAATAGCTGGAGAATGCATAAAAAGTACGTTTAAGACATTTAAGAGCTTTGGCATTGGAAGGGAAATGGCGCAGGTATTCTTGTTTTAAGGATGGTTTATATCAGTACTATACGTTCAGTGATTGACTCTGCAGCTCCCATCCTTATAATGTACAGTAAGAAAGTTATACAAAAGCTTGAAGTGAAACAAAACGAGGCCATAAGAATCATTTTAGGTTGACAACAGAACACTAGAATTTAAATAATGAGAATGAAGTTAGATTTACCAAGTATAGAACATACAGTAGAATAAAGGAACTTGCTACTCTTAGGACCATTAGGAGAGGAGATAATAGGTTGTCCCGTACAATAATGTGCTTAAATGTAAGAACAGACCTTGGCAATGTGCCCAAGTATGCAAGGCTATTGTATAACATCATGGAGTATGGAGTAGATAAATATTGCATTTCATTACAAACATATTTAAGGTTTCGACCATGGCTGGAAGGATGCATTGCAGTAGATATTTTACAGCTTGGGAAAAAAAAAGATGATTGGCATCCCAGTTATTTATGAAATGTCTTTTTAGAGAAAATAAATAGTTTTACCAGGCGAAACACTGTACATATACAGTATATTGTGATGGATCAGTATTAAGTAACGGTCAAGCGGGATGAGGTGTTTTTATAAGGGAATATTTTATCATTGAGTGTTATGCAGATGAAACGGTTTGTAAGAGAATTAGTAACAACACCTCATCCACACTGGCTGAACTATACGCAATAAGTGAAGGACTCCAGGTTACTATAGAGAAATGTAAAGAAACATATATTTTTGTTGATAGTAAAAGTGCTTTGGAAGCTTTGCAGAGTAAAAATCCACGTAACTTTCATATTGTTAATATCTGTAAACGACTGGTCATAGTAATGCAAGACATTGAATGGACTGTACAGTTTGTATGGATTCCACCATATGTGGGGATTCATTTAAATGAAATGGCTGACAAATTGGCCCCCCAAAAATGCAGATAAGTTGTATATAGATATTGTCAGCAATGTAAGTATTAGAACGATAAAGAGGGAAATGAAAAGACCAAGAGAGGCATGGGAAAAAGCAAGAAGAGAAGTGATTGCCATATGTAGCGAGAGTTTTCAGCACTATTTGTATGTTTTACAAAACACCAACGTAACTTAAGGGACTAACTTACCATCTGTTGATACTGTTATAATGAGACTAAGATTGGGATACAAATATTACTGGCAGATAAATAGAGGGGCGGGTTAACCTTGTCAACTGTGTCATCTTGGGGATGCACATACACTACAACATTATGTATTAGGATGTGAAAAAAATCCAACCATACAGGAGCAGTGAGATCACTGCTTTAAAGAAACAAGTTTGGTGTATGATTAATAATGGAAATTAAAGTAATTCTTGCAATGTATAAAAATTTTGCTCCAAGGATATGACATTTAACTTTGTGTAGGATTACATTATCTGTTCCTTTAATGTAGTACAGTGTTCATGTTAAAATTAACTATTTCATTGATGTAAAAATAATTATTGTATTAACATTTCTAACTTTTTGTAAACCCCAGAAGGGGATGGCAAAGGTGAGGGTGGGAGTAGTATACTACCCTGTACTTTTGATGCAATAGTTTTATGTTCAATAAAGAATTTCAATTTCTACCTGCTCTGAGGTTTACTGTTACGAAACTTCAGTCTAAATCCGTCCTCGATGCACTCAAATCTACTCATTAAGGCGAGCTTGACTTTCTCATAATCACAGGCTTTCTCCTTCGTTAAACAGGAGTACACTTCAAGAGCTAAATCCTTTAAGTTAGAACTTAGAATTATTCTCCACATATTCCTTGGCTACTGTGCTGTTTCGGAGTATAACTCAAATCGCCGGAGGTACGCGTCGAGATCGTACCTTGTTTCTTCGAACACGTGGAGGGAGGGTCCTTTGGTCATGACCCAGGTTACAGGTTCCTGCGGTTCATTAGACTCACTTCACTCTGATTAGACCAAGCCTCTGCAACTTTATCTTCATCCTAAGGTTTTGCCCCTCAAGCGCTAACCTCTCCCTTTCACTATCACGGTCGACTGGTTCTTGATCCCGCTCATCCTTCACAAGGTCTCTCAAACGTTTACCTTCATACCATATTTCCTTATCTAACTCAACCAAATCCTTAATCGACCTATAATTCACAAACCTTTAGGGAAAAAAAATACACACATTTCATACCTGAAACTGAGTGGGTCCTGTCATGGTCGCCATTGTCATATTAGCCTGTGATAGTCTCACCCTGACTAATGTCAGAAGTCAAAGGTTCTTCCCAATTAAACTTCAAATACAGAATAAATTTCAGGATCATAATAAACACTGTATATATATATATGTCAAATATAACATTGAAAAATTAACATTCACAGCTTTATAGGTATTACCCAACTCCTATATGTTATGGCATTTTACATAATAACCAAGGGCACCCAACTAACATGGCATAACTAGGCAACACAAACATAATTAGCCACCTTGCAGTACAACCATAACATAATATATTCAGACAATACAAAAGATAATACAACTTAACCTAACATACACTAGTAACATACAATACCCACACAATAAAGATAAAACTGTCCAAATATAACATACGCTGGTAACAATGCTCTAAAGAGCAAATACAGATAAAACGGACCAAATGTATCACACACTGGTAACATAATATAACCACCAAATCCTGATAACACTGACCAAATATAACATACACTGGTAACATACTACAAGTATAACCACCAAATGCAGATAACTCATTACTGGACATACAGGTATAATGAAATTATTCCTATAAAGGATAAACCTAATTTAGTCTTCCCTATCCCTATAACATGGTAACAAGCACAGACAATACGTAATTACATTAAATCAACGATCTAACAAGGTGAACCCTACTGCTAATGCTGACGGTGGTCCTGCACTAGGGAGTGGGAGTACTCCGTCCCCTCCTTAACCGGCCCCACATACAATTACAGACCTACAAGTGCACTATACCTATATTTACTGTCAGTCCCTCACACGAGACTTCCACCAACAGGCTTCCCGGTCTGGTATAATCCAAGTTCTTACAAATACACTGCCAGGGAGTGTTTGGATAACCTTAGGCTCTATTCACACTATAGGGACGGTCAAGGTCCAGTCACGCTCCATTCATGGTCCAGTCAAATATTATTACATGTATGTTAATGGGAGCGTCCACACTTGCAGTTACTGCCAAGTCAAGGTCCGCTGACGCTCACGTGACGATCAGTTGAAAGATATTATGACTGGAGCGGGACTGTACCGTGAGCGTCCCTTCCCGTGCCGTAGGAATAGTGTGTGCAAACGTAGGACTAGGGTGTGTTTTCCTGGGGCTGAGATAGGGCATGTAGCTCAGAGGATATATAGGGTTTTTTCAGGGGAGGGTACCAATCCAGTAGTGTGTCTTAGTGTGGGAGGTAGCGACATAGGAAAAGTTAGGAGTGAGGAACTTCTCAAGAGGTATAGGGAGGCGCTGGGAAAGGTTAGAGATAGGGGAGGGATCTCGATAGTATGTGGTGTCTTGCCTGGAAAAAGTGTTGGTCGTGAATGGCTGTCCAGGGCAATTGCTATAAATTGCAGACTGGAAAAACATTGTGCAAGAAATGGTTGGGCATTCATTGATAACTGGCAACCATTCTACGGCAACGACTACCTGTACAGTCGTGACGGAGTGCACTTGTCTCGCGCGGGGGTAAAGACGTTGTCTGCATCCCTGGAGCATGAAATTGTCACTCCAAAGGGAGATTTTCGTCAGTAGAGAGAGGTCGGAGTAAGTGGGAGTCAAAAAACAAGCAGGTCCTGGGGAGTAAAAGTGGCTACTCAGGACAAGGGGTAAACAGGACCAGGGAGGGGTAGGTTTAAATGTATACTATGCAAACAGTAGGAGCATTAGAAATAAAATAGACTTGCTGAGAGCGGTTGTATGTACCGAGAATGTAGACGTCATAGCAATCACCGAAACTTGGATGATTCTGGCGAGGAAAACCTTTTTATCAGAGTACCACATAGAAGGGTACAATCTTTTTCACAAGGACAGGGAAGGTAGGAAGGGGGGGGAGGGTCGCACTCTTCGTCAGGGATACATTAAAATGTTGTATTAATAATTCAATAAAGGGTGAAATAGGAACCGAGTCTCTTTGGGTAGAAATTGCGGAAGGAAGAGGAAACTAATTATGGGAGTGATTTACAGGCCCCCAAGTCTTGGGAAAGAAGCAGCTCAGCCCTTATGGCAGGAAATGAGTAGGGCAGCAAGGTACAACAACCTGTGCATTATGGGGGATTTCAACTTCAGAAATATTGACTGGGACAACATTGTAGGTGATTATGAATCTGAAGACTTCCTAGACGCAGTACAGGACAATTTTTTGAAACCACTAATTACAGAACCTACTAGAGGTAACAATATATTAGACCTAGTATTAACAAATAAAGAAAATATTATCAGAGATATCACAGTAGGGGAAGAACTAGGGAACAGTGATCACAGAGAAATCAGGTTCACCCTAAATTGGGAAACGAAAAACAATGACAATATGGTCAGAGTCCCAAACTTTCGATTGGCAGATTATCAGGGGATAAGAAGGTACCCAGGTGAGGTCGCTTGGGAAGAGTCAGGTCAGGAGCCAGTAGGAACGGGTGAGGTCACAGATGACGCAACAATTGATCATGACTATAATATATTCACTTGTATACTACGTAAAGCACAAGAACAAAATATACAATCCAGAAAAGTTTGGTCAAATATGAATGAGCCAAGGTGGATGAACAGAAAACTTAAAGATGACATGGGAATAAAGAAAGGAATTTATAAGAAATTAAAGGGAGAGGAGGAGCAGCTCAGAAATAGGTATAATGAACTATCTAGGAATGCTAAGAAAAATGTAAGGAAGGCAAAGAGGTACTATGAAATGAGGATAGCGGAAGAATCCAAGGCGAATCCCAAGGGATTTTTCCAGGTATATAGGACAAAGGTCAAGGACAAAGTTGGGCCTTTAAAGTCAGGGAGAGGGGAAGTGATCGATGACAGTGAGGAAATAAGCACCAAATAAAGAACCATTGACCCAAGCACAGGTATATAGGACAAAGGTCAAGGACACAGTGATCGATGATAGTGAGAAAATAAGCAAAGCATTAAAGAGCTACTTCTTATCAGTTTTCACAGAAGAAATTCATGAGGAAATTCCAGATGTGGAACTGATATTTAGGGGAATGAAGAAGAGAAATTAAAGAATATCACACTCAGAAAAGAGGATGTTCTTAAGAAGATAAAGAAATTAAAGAAGACAAAATCCCCAGGGGCGGATGAAATTTTCCCTCTAGTTTTGAAATAGTGTAAGGAACAGATTAGCGGACCCTTCGTAAATTTATTTACAAAATCATTAGACACGGAAGTTGTGCCAGACTTGTGGAAACAGGCAAATGTAGTACCCATATTCAAAAAGGGAGACAGAGCATCAGCGTCAAATTACCGGCCGATTAGTTTGACGTCAGTAGTGGGGAAATTTCTTGAATCAATTACAGCAAATCGCATTCGATCGCATTTAGAGAAAAGCAAATTAATTTACGACTCTCAACATGGGTTTACAAAGGGAAAATTTTGTCAAATAAATATACTGACGTTTTATAGGAAAGTCTTCTAGGTAGTAGATAATGACGAAAATTACGATGTTATTTACTTAGACTTTTGCAAAGCGTTTGACAGAGTCCCACATCAGAGGCGTCTGAGAAAAGTTATGGCTCATGGTATCTAGGGAAAAGTTTTAAATTGGATAAAATCGTGGCTCACCGATAGAACACAGAGGATCAGCGTAGATGGTGTTAAATCTGAGTGGGGCTGTGTAACCAGTGGGGTTCCCCAGGGGTCAGTACTGGGCCCATTCTTGTTCATAATCTACATAAACGATCTAGATACTGGGATCAGCAGTGACATAAGCAAGTTTGCGGATGACACCAAAATAGGGCGGCAGATACATTCAGGGCAGGATGCAAATGCACTACAGGAGGATTTAAATAAACTGCAGAAGTGGTCAGAGAAATGGCAAATGAAATTCAATACCAGCAAGTGCAGCGTACTTAATAGTGGAAGAACAATTACTGTCAATGTATACAGCCTCAACAACATCAACCTAGAGAGGTCAACTTGTGAAAGAGACTTAGGGGTACTTGTAAGCCCGGACCTACGGCCTAGAAAACAGTGCGTTATTTTTCGAAATAAGGCAAACAGAGTACAGTATTAGGTTTTATATCTAGAAGTGTAAGTAATAAGAGTGCGGAGGTCTTATTGCAACTATATCTTGCGCTAGTCAGGCCGCAGCTCGATTATGCGGTTCAGTTCTGATGCCCTTATTTAAAATGGATATCAATTCACTGGAGTCGGTGCAGCGAAGAATGACGAAAATGATTCCGGGACTTAGAAACCTTCCATATCAAGATAGGTTAAAGAAACTAAACTTGCATTCCCTAGAAAGAGGAAGAGTGCGGGGAGATATGATAGAAGTATTTAAGTGGGTGAAAGGAATCAATAAAGGGGATAAAGATAAAGTTCTTATGATATCAGAGCAGGATAGGACTCGTAGCAACGGATTTAAGTTGGATAAGTTTAGGTTTAGGAGGGTAATAAGAAGGAATTGGTTCACAAGTAGGGTGGTGGACGAGTGGAACAAGCTTAGCAACTTTGTAGTAAGTACTGGAACGCTGGAAAATTTTAAAAGGAGGCTAGATTAATTCATCGATGATTGAGAGTGGTAGTAACTCTCGACAGGAGCTGCCATGCACAGGCCAACCGGCCTATTGCAGACTCCAAATTTTCTTAAGTTCTTATGTACCGCCAGTGTGGATTGAACACGTGCTCGCTCCAGTCCTGCTTCAACCGTCACTGAGTTTGGGAAAGGTAGGTGTATTTAAAGAAAACAAAAATTATTTGCATTTCGTACATATTAAACAAAATATAGCCTTTAGAAATTTGTATTACACAAACGATTTCATCGCTTCTTTTCAGATGAATTGTTAATTGAATTAGTGAAAACTAAGGCGGAGTTGTATGACTTGAGTTCTCCACGATATAGTGATAACATGGCAAATAGAAGAAGTTGGGAAAAAATAGGCAATCAGTTGGATAAAGGATGTTAGTTATTTAATAAACATCTTCCCACAACAATGGTCTGTTTGCAACTGAGGGACAAGAGACGGCCCGTAACCGTAGCGAGATCGTCCCTTGACTGGACCGTGTATGCGAATACCTCAGGACCGTGACCGGAGCGAGACTGTCCCTTGACTGGACTGTGAACACTGGCAGCACGCTGTCCAGTAAGGAAAGAGGTAGTAAAAAAAAGGAGGGAATTTGAAAAGGAAAGGGCACAGGAAAAGCAAAACAGGATCTACTCGGCTGTAGCCAAATTGACAAAGGAAACAACTAAAGTCCTTGAAAAGGTAGCCTCACAATCCCCAGCCCACCAACCTATAGTGCTCAACCTGGGAAGTCAACTGTCGATTAAAATCATGACGGCAATAATACACGCCCACCTCTTGAATATAGCCAAACCAGGATGTTTTGCTAAAAGACTAAAGGAATTTTTCGCGGCAAATAACATCCCAGACATGGAATTCACCAACCACGTTTCCTCCTCAGAAATCTTCAACCTGATCTACAAACCAGAGGAAACCACCAGTCAGGCGCATGCCACCCTATCACAAGCCACTTCCGACAAATTCCCCCAACCAGAAAGTAGTAAAGAGGGGATGGAAGAAGACGAAGAGGAGCAGGAACCCATTTTACAACATGAACCTGTGATACAACCTGAACAAGCGATCATATATAGCACCACTAAAAAGAACAAACTGGGAAACGTGGCACCACCATCGTCAACAAGAAAGATTACTGAGAATCAGGACCTCGGCGAGGAAACCGGTATTAGGTTTTACACGGGCTCAGCCCCCCAAATATTCTCAACCGAGAGACTACTGACAGAGATGAGGGAAGGAAAAGTAAAATACAAATATACAGATAAGACTCTGGAAGATCACCACATAGAAGCATTAATAAAGAGAGGAAGAATCCTGACCAAATAAAACAGAATAGAAAAGGTGGAGCAATCCAAGTACAGAAAAATCCGCCTCGGCCTGCACACGGAGAGGAGGTCTGCAGGAGAACATCGTTCATCTAAAATGCCGCAAACAAGATCGAGACATCATCATTCATAATCAACAGACGTAAATAAATTCAAAATAATGTACTGACCTGGACCACACCAAGAGCTCACTAATTATACAACATATATCGTACCCTGGACCCAGACGTCATCTTACTTAAATTCACACGGCAAGGGTTCTATGTTTGTCTTTGATACCCCCAAAATGTTCTACACTACTGAGGGTATACACAAACACTTGTTATCTTGAAAATAGGTTCTTATTCTTGTACAGGAGGTATACAGAGGTACAATAGACAGTCTGCTTCCTCACCTTAAGGACTAGCGATCTCGACTCTCTGTATCACTCCGCGCTGGCATGTACAGATGCCAGCATTCACAAGCTGAATACATAAAATGTAAATATGATAATTCACATACATAACATGGTGCATAATAAATGGAAATATTACATAGGATTAATACATGTTCTGTAATACTTTACTATACATAATTAATAGAGTAATATAAGAATACACAGCTTAAGGTACTACTTCGTGTCCATATTATACACCTCCCTCCCCCCTATACGCTCATAGTTTCATCTTGAGCGGACCTTTTGTTTCTGAGTCGCTCGGACCTGCGGAGTACCGGGGCAGAAACACAAGGTGGGGATGGATTTGCTGTAAAGACATCAACATTAGGGGACTCTACTGGGGAAGGGTCAACACTAGGCAGCTCCACAGGTCGGAGGAAACGACGGTTCCTCCACCATACTCTACCACTAGGAAGACGCACTTGGTTGTCCCTGGACCTGCCATTACCCATGACAACCCCAACCTTGTCCCAGCGGTGAGATACCGGATCTTGAATCCTGACCTGCTGGCCGATACTCAACCTGGGAAGGGGGCGGGCATGACAGTCGTACCGAGAAGCGACATCTGGGGCTCGTTCTGCTGCACGGCGGTCACATTCTTCAGTCTTGGCTTGCCATTCTTGAGAAAAAGACTTCGGGTGGGCAGGAACACAAGACCTGAGATGATGTCCATATAGAACCTCGGCTGGGGAGCGTCCGGTGAAGTTCGGGGTGTTGCATAACTCTAACAAACCTCGATCGAAGTCCTCGCAGTCGATATTTCCTGAGGGTGACACCTTAAGGATCAGGTGTTTAACAGTCTTGACTGCAGCTTCAGCGTGTCCATTCGCCTGGGGGTAGTGGGGCGAGGTCATGACATGACGGACTCCCCAACGGTCCATGAAGTCCCGGAACTCGTGGTTGGTGAACTGGGGTCCTCCATCAGTCCTGAGGCGGAGGGGAACACCAACTTCTCTGAAGTAATGTCTGAAATTCCGGATGGTAGCAGTATCCGTTGTATCACTACCACAGGGGACGACAACAGGCCATCCAGACAATCGGTCGGCAATGACGTGGAAGGACTTCCCTGCCACTGCAAAGAAGTCGGCCGACACAGACTCGAAGAGTCATGAAGGGTAATCGTCGCACATTAAAGGTTCCTGTTGCTGGCTGGGTTGCAGAATCTGGCACGGCTCACAGACACGGACGATACTTGCAATGTTCGCGTCGATTCCGGGACAAGAGACAGTCTGCTTCGCCCGTCACTTGGTGGCCTCCACTCCTCGATGGCTGTCCTGAAGGCGGGTCAAGGTACGGCGGCGTAGGGCAGCAGGAATGACTACTCGTGGACCATACAAGATGAGGTCTCCGTCACAATAGAGGTCCTCGCCGGATGTAGGAAGGGTCGGCCCGGGCTGCGGTGTGGAGATCTTCAAGGGTCTTGTTTGCATCCGGTGCTGTAGACTCTTCTGATGTGAAGACGGCCTTCAATGAGACTACTGACTTGAGGGATGCGGCAGCTGTAGAACACAACATTTCGTCCTCTGGGGTGGGTCGACTGACAGGGGTGAGGGACAGGGCATCCGGGATGCACAGCAGCTTACCCGCACGCCACACAGCCGTGAAGAGATAAGGCGAGAGCTTCTCTTTCAAGCGTTGAAGGCGAGGATTCTCTACTGCATCCAAAGAGTAGTGATTGATGAGGTGCGGGGTTTCTTAGCTGATTCTTTATGTATTTTGCGTGCTGATTCCAAAAATGCCATTCATTTTGCCCAATCAGGTCAGATTTATATGCTATGGGAATTAGGAAAAAATCGAAATTCTTAAATATGATGTCAAAATTTTTATGCAAAATATATCATAAGAAATGTAACCACAACACATAGGACCAAAATATGTCAACTACATATATGCCTTTACAGTTAGACATGCATAAATGGCTGTGGCAGAGAATTTCTTTGGTGGTTGGTGTCTGGGGCGTCCCGTTTCAGACACCAACAGTAGTCGGCGAGCATGTTGATATCCCAGCGCCCCTGGTGCCGCTCCTCCATTAAACGGATATCTTGATGGAAGCGTTCTCCTTGTTCCTCACTCACATCACCACAGTTCTCTGGAAAGTAGTCCAAGTGGGAGCTGAGGAAGTGCATCTTGATGGACATGCGTGCACCAAGAACTTTGTAGCTCAGAAGTAGGTCCTCAACAACTCGTCCATACTCTGGACTTATGTAGTTGCCAAGAAAATTGGAGACAATAGACTTAAAGGCATGCCAGGCTTTCTTCTCATTTACATCCATGCTGCAATCAAACTTGGGATCTTTGAAAAGCTCTCTGATCTGAGGGCCATCAAAAATTCCTGCATTCAGCTTTGCCTCACTGACTTTTGGAAATGTTTCTTTCAGAAAATTGAAAGCCTGGCTTTTTTTGTCCAGTGCCTTTACAAAGTTTTTGAACAGACCGAGCTTGATGTGCAGTGGCGGAAGAAGAATGTTCTGCGGATTCACCAGAGCATGGGCAACAACATTGTGAGAACATGGAGTAAGTCCACTTCTTGCAGGCCAGTCATGTTGCATGTAGTGCTGCTTGTCTGCTCGACTATCCCACAGACAGAGGAAACATGGAAACTTGGTGTAACCACCTTGTAGGCCCAGCACCATGGACACAACCTGTGGAAAAAACAGATTAAAATATGTTTAGCTGAATAGTTTTATTATTAAAAATTATTAACACTTCATAATATGACAGTATGTCGGCAGACATAATTACCTATTAGAAAAAGTGTCAACAAAATATCAATTTTTGAAAGCAACTGTTTTTGGTGTATTAAATTTCCTTCAAGTCTCCACAGATCTTCCAATTGTGGTCTTTATACTTCAGAGCAGTTAACAGATACTCCATGTTGTTGTAGTTCTCATCCATCTGCACTGAATGCCCCACCGGAACAGACGCGACCTGGTTTTCATTGAACAACAACACAGCTTTCAAGCTTCTTTTTGATGAGTCAATGAAGAGCCGCCACTCTGATATATTGTATGATATTCCCATAGCTGCAATGAGTCCACTGATATTGTTGCAATACACCAATGAAGTTTCCTTGTCAAAACTGAAGAACTTGCGAAATTCCTTGTCACGGTTACGGTACCAGGCAAATGTTGTTCCTGGTGCTAAGACATTGTGTTCTCAAAGCCGTGATCCTAGTAGTTGAGCTGACTCCTTAGACAAGCACAAGTCTCTTGTTAAATCATTCAACTCAGCTTGACTGAAGGGTATGGGCTCTTTTGCAGAAGCTGTGGGCAAGTATGTACTAGAAGCGTCAGTCTCTTCTATGTCTTCATCGATATCATGATCGTCATCGAGTATCATGTCCCTATAGTTTTCTGGTGGAGTTGGAATTGGTATTCCTGGTCTGTGAGGAACTGGTTTGATGGCTGAGGGTACATCTGGATACTTAACATGATGTTTGTTCTTCCTGTTTATACCTGAAATGTGAACGAAAGATTTAGTATCAAGATAGCATAACATATTAACTTACAGATATATTTAAGAATGCATGAACATACTGCATTTGATATATTAGTATTGATGTATTAGTATAACTCACCTTGAAGGTTTGCCATGCAGAAGTAACAGTCCGTGGTATGATCTCTGCCTTCCCTCCATACCATAGGAATGCCAAATGGTAGACGTTAAATCTTTTTGTTGCTCCAGCGCCGCAGATTTTCAACACATGTTTTGCAGCACATGTGAGGGGCAAAAGCTTTATCTTGGTCTCCAAGTTTCATTCCAAAGTATGCATGATATAAGTTTTTCACTAGGGGAGTAATGGTGCACTGTCGGTCTGTCATTGTTACACAACCGCACACATAGCAAAACCTGTTCGGGTCGTTCTTGCACTTCCGATTCATGATTAAATGTACAACTCTGTAAGAATAAAAAACAGGTGTGTATGTGATTAGAAATATGCGTGTGTGTGTGTGTCAGAGAGAGAGAGAGAGAGAGAGAGAGACGCACACACTCCCACTTTCTTGAAGTCTCGAGAGACACTGACTGAGGGTCTAGACTTTAGAGGCACATCGGGGTGGTTGCTAGTACATGCCATGTGCCACCAGATGAAAAATAAATTTAATTGTGAAAAAATATATGTAAAAAAACACGGACATATACTCTTTTCCTTTGCGTCACGGCGGACATTTAAATGGCCGGCGAGCACGTGGGCGTATTTAAATGCATCGTAAGGGCATTAAAACTGACGGAAATCTTTTCTGTGAGGCTTGCCAATGTCTCGGATGATTTTTTTAATGAACGAATATGAGGACCCCATTTTGAGCGAAAAATGCCAATATTTTACCTGAATCTCCGCTTAAAATGCTATAGCACAAAATTCTGACCTGATTGAGCAAAATGGATAACATTTTTGAGATCAGCATGCAAAATACACCCAGAAAAGCTTAATAATACACAAACCTCAAAAACTACGCAGGGCAGTGTAATAGGTACAAGAGGGCGATGATCCGTGAAGAGGGTGAAGTGCTGAAGTCCTATCAGGTAGAAGCGGCACTTTGCCATCGCCCAGACAACAGCCAACATCTCCAGCTCAGTAGTGGCATATCGGGTCTCGGCGTCCGTCAGGAACCGGGATCCACACTGAATTAAGCGGAGTTGTCCACTGCCATGGTCCTGCAGAAGGGCATAACCAACGCCGTAGAGTCTGGAGGCGTCAGTCTGGAGGACGGTGGGTAGGGCTGGGTCGTAACAGGCGAGGGCAGGTGGACTTAAGAGGGACTGCTTGACTCGCTGGAAGGCCTCTTGATGATCTGGGGTCCACAGGAATGTCCTCCTGGGGCTCAGCAGGGGGCGTAACGGCTGGGCTGCGGCGGAGATGTCAGGTGAGAATTCAGCCAGCTGATTGACCAGACCCAAAAAAGAACGGAGGTCTGTCAGGTTGGCAGGGGTTGGAAAATCCCTGATTCCATTTAATTTCTCCGGGTCAGCTGCAATACCTGATGCTGAGAGAGTGTACCCAGAGAAGTTCACTGATGGTGCGGCGACTACAAACTTGTCAACGTTGAGAGTAATCCCGTACTTTCGACATCTGGTAAGAACTTCATATATTCGGGAGAGGTGGGCACAGTAGTCTTCGTCATGGAGTAAAATATCATCAACCACCTTGACACAATTCGTGACTCCTTGAAGGGCTGCGTCACCACGTTGACAGAATGCATCGCCCGTAGCGGCAAATCCCATGGGGCCTCTGCAATACTGATGTCTTCCATATGGTGTGATGAATGTAGTCAAATGCTGGTCTTCTTCGGCCAACTCGATCTGCCAATAACCGCATAAGGCTTCCATCATTGTAAAAAACTTCGCCTTCGGGTCGACATTTCGAACAGCTGCGAAGGGTGTGCGTGAAGGGTGAGCTGGACGGGAAACCTGCTGGTTAAGTTTTGACAGATCGGTGGTGATCAGTACTCTACCACGAGGTTTGGCGACGGGGACGAGAGGGTGGCACCAAGGTGAAGGTTCGTCTCCGGCCGGCTTGATGATTCCCTGAGCAACCATGGAGTCAAGCTCTTGTCTAACTAGCTCCTTGTAGGCGTGAGGAATCAAACGAGGGGTGTGGATGGCAAAAGGTGTGGCACCATCCTTATGATGAATCTTCATAGATGGACCCACCATCGGCGTGAGTGGTGTGGATCCTAAAGATTTCTTCGTAGCCAACACGTCAGCAAACTCCTTGAGAAGGTAAGCTCTTGCATCAGAAAGGGACGTCCAGGGTAGAGATAGGGAGTTCCTTCAACCTGTTGACATTGGTGACCTTTAAAATAGGTTTGGGGAATTCCTTGGAAATAATGGCCAACTCTTGACACTGCCCATCATGAACATCAATCCGGGCTGAGCAAGACTGCTTACCAAAGGTAAGAGTAGCCCAGAAAGATCCCAAAGCTGGAGCCATCTTGGAACCATCAGCTGTCAGTTTCGTTGTCTGAGGAGGGGGCTGTAGGTTGCTCCGGGGTATTCCCAAACTTGCTCAGTTTTGTGGATCAATTACTGAGACGTCAGCACCGGTGTCAGGTAACATCTGAAGACTGGATGACAAGTTACCGTGAGAAATGACGACACTGATGTGCTGGGGCGTCGTGTCTGTGGAACAATGTACACGACGGCAGAAACGACTAGACACAGCGCCTTGATGCTTGCCAGAAGGAGGGAGCGTGCCAGCACCAGCTGAGGATGACTTCTTGGATCCTTGGTGGTGTCCTTTCTGTGTCTTCTTACGGCAATATTTGTCATAATGGCCCACACGACCACAAAGTCTGCACTGAACTTTGCTAGCAGGGCACTTGACTGTGTAAGCCCAGTGACCCTGGCGGTCGCAACTTCTGCACACGCTTTGAGCAGCTGGGCACTGGGAGGCATTATGCTGTCTCGCGTAGCTGTTACACAAAGCTGCTGCTGAAGGTGTAGCTGGAGGGTGAGGGGTGGGGTTACCTTGCTGCTTCTTACCCTTTCTGTAGGAAGACACCACTCTCACCTGGTCAGGTTGTGAGCGTAAAGCTGAAGTCGCACACCTGGCGGCCTCGTACGCTCGACATTTTGTAACTACATCTTGAAAGGAGGAAGTGGGGTCAAGTGAAATGAGACGCTGAACTAGCTCTTCATCTCGAATACCCGTTAAAATGATTGTCTTGAGTTTTGTCTCTTCACAAACTTGAGAATTTCCAGGACAAACATCAACTTCCTCTGAACATCTTTTCAGTTTTACAAAAAATGCATCAAAAGATTCTCCGTCAAGCTGCTTACATTGGAGGAGTTCTCTTCTTCTAAGTGCTTCGTTGCGCTGTCCCTTAACATGTTCCTGTAACTTGTCAAGCACGGCCTCTACAGTCAGAGTTGTCGTAGGAGTCACTTGAAGTGTGTGCTCGAGAGTATGTTGTGTCTCTAAGGACAAGCACATACGAAGCTGTATCTTCTGTTTAAGCTGTGGTAAACTTGACAGGTCAACCATTGTTGCATAGTCTTGCCAACGTCGATGCCATTTCCGAAATATCTGATAAGAACCGTCAGACTTCAGAGAGGGAGGCGTTTGTGCTGCAGCCTTTTGAGGAATTGTTGAACCGACTCTGGGAAATGAGGTACCAGTACCTCTAGTCGTATCAGCATTAGTAGTGGCAGAAGAATATTGTACAGTAGATCCTTGTGGGGAGGCTAACAGGGAAATCAAGACTTCAAATCTGGCTTGAGCCTCTCTTCTTCTCAGGTCATCCTCACTTCTACGTATATCTTCTAGTTCTCTGCGTCTTTGTTCATCTTCGTGGCGTCGTCTTTCAGACTCTCTGTACCGAATTTCTTCCTCTTCTCTCCTTGCAACATAGTCCTGGCGTCGAGAAGTTTCCATCCACTTAATCAGTTGAAGGTGACCTTTGGACGCAGGCACCGCAGGAGAGCTTGGTCGCGACGAACGAGGAGATTCTGTGAGTGATTGGGCGTTGTCACTGTGGGGAGCGTGGGGCCTGAGTGTGGGTGGGGAGAGATCTCCCAAGCTTAAACTCATAACCCCGTCGTCCAGGGTATCATTTTGATCCCTGTGAGACATGCCGACAGCTTCTGTACTCTATCTGTGCAAGAGACCTGGTCAACCCCTCGTAATCTATGCACAGAATTACAGAAGTCTAAAGTAATGCACAAGAATTTAATATAAAGTGGGCCTGTGAGTGCGTGTGTGTGTGTATGGCTCGTTGCCGGGAGGTTTGGCATGCTGCCAGATGTAGAGGCAGCTCGGCGCAAGTGCAACTGAACGGAAGTTGTCTTAATGCGCGCTGCTCAGTTACCCAATGACCGTAGGCGGGAGGGGTTGTACTGCTGGGCAGCTCCCTCAGTCATCTGACTGCAGTTTGCACAGACAATTCTGATTAAAATACACAACACAGCACTTCACTTCACAGCACAGCACTGTACACAGCATAGCACTTCACAACACTGTAAGTGCTGAGGCTTGTAGTCTGGCTGTAAATCCTTGGCGAAGCTGAAGACGAGACGCCATTAACACAGTCCGGCGGGAAGGCTGAATTCACTCTGTATCTCACTGAGAAATCTCACTGCTCCATCTATGTTTGTCTTTGATACCCCCAAAATATTCTACACTACTGAGGGTATACACAAACACTTGTTATCTTGAAAATAGGTTCTTATTCTCGAATGGGAGGTATACAGAGGAACAATAGACAGAGGGCTTCCTCACCTTAAGAACTAGCGATCTCAACTCTCTGTATCACTCGGCGCTGGCATGTACAGATGCCAGCATTCATAAGCTGAATACATAAAATGTAAATATGATAATTCACATACATAACATGGTGCATAATAAATGGAAATATTACAAAGGATTAATACATGTTCTGTAATACTTTACTATACATAATTAATAGAGTAATATAAGAATGCACAGCTTAAGATACTACTTCGTGTCCATATGATACAGGGGTAATTCAAATAAAATCAAGATATTCAATTACACAGTATACCAAAAAAACAGCCAAAATCCGTTACAAGATGGAATAGCCATAACAATTAAAAGAAGTATAAAACATAAAATCCATGAGACATTTCAAGAAACTCTGGCAATTGAATAGCACCACGGGTCCAATCATAATCAGAACCTGCTACCTCCCTCCAAGAAGATCTATTTTCCAATAGCAGACATGCTCAGATTGATGAGGAGGGATATACCTACCTACTTTCTAGGCGATCTCAACGCTAGACACAGCATACCAGAACACCACACCAACAATGCAGTAGGCCAGGTGCTGAATACACTAGTGAGCCACGGCAACATAGTACACCTCGGACCGGAATTCCCACGTATTGTACATTGGTGCTTTGCACTGTGCATAGTGAATTTTTTTTGGCATGTTACCCCAAGTTATATAAATATAATTTCGTGTAATGATGTGTGAGAAAGGTTGGTATTTGATACATAAAATATTTTTCTATATGTAAGTAGGTATTCCTGTAGCTTAATATGGGAGTTGATTAATATTAGTTTTAGGTTGGTAGTTCTCTGGAGTAGGGAGCTATGTCAGTCACTGGCTGGCCATGGGAGTAGGAGGACGTCTGAGTTTGTCAGTGGTGGATACCTTTTCAAATACAGTTTAGTTGAGTATTATCTATTCAGTGCTGCTCTGTTATTATTTGTTTTGTGTAAAGTGCAATCAATGGTTATTACAAAGTAGTTCATGGTTATTTACTGTGCATATATTAGTGATTTATTAAGGATTATGTTTATTCTTTATTCTCTTGATTTAATTTATCTTATGGAACCTACACACTTATTATGGTGATTTTTTTTTTATTAAATTCTATTTAATCTTTTTTAATGTGTATAATTCCAAATCTTCACTCCTGAACTGTTGGAATAAAGAGCCCTAGGGCTCTGATTGACCCTTGGACTAAGTTGTGCTGAGTTGCCAATATGTTTTTTGTTTTTGTGTTTATTGTGTCACATTTGCCCTCATTTGAATATTAATCTTTAACATGATTCAAGTTGATAAGTTATGGCATAGCATAATGGGGACCTGCGTCCGGGAGACTTTGGATAAAATTTAGTGAAATTAAGTTAAACAGTTAAAATCATCAGGTGTAAAGTTTGCAAATTATTTTTTGGTACAAATTTTCTCCACTTGTTGGTAAGTTGCCATATATGTTTAAAATGAAGCCTTTTGACTAAGCTAAGTTCATTGCTGAACCTTCAGTGTTAAGTTTGGAGTGTAGTACCATTCGTAAAGATGATTGGTCTTCGTTGGCTGAGCATTATAAAGTAGAGATTACGTCAAACTGGAAAAAAACAACTGTCAAAAATGCTGTAATTAGAATTTTGGTGGAAAGGTCAATTTTGGAGGAGTCTGCAGTCCAACTGTGTGAGATGGAGGAAGATCCGTCAGTAATATTAATAGAGTTGCAGTTAGAAAGAGAGCAGCTGGAATTTAATTGAAGTTAAAGTTGCAGGAAAAAGAAATGGAGGAAGAGAAAGGGAGGACAGAGAAAGAGAAAGGTATTCCAGTTAGAGTTGTTGGATCAGAGAACTACTCTGGAGTCATGTGACGTCAAGTTTGATGTAATTAAAGTGACAAGGTTTGTGCCAAAATTTGACGAACATGACCCGGAAGAGTTTTTCATCCAATTTGAGCAGATTGCCACAACACTTTCATGGCCTCAGCAGTATTGGCCCCTGTTGATCCAGTCTGTCCTTGTGGGCAAAGGCCGTTCCACTTACTTGTCCCTACCAAGCTCTCAGCAAAATGAGTATTCTGTGGTCAAGAAGCCATTTTGGAATCTTACCAGTTGACAGCAGAGTCATATAGAGATAAGTTTAGAAATACATTCAAATTGCCCGACCAGTCATATATCGAATATGGTCACACTGTCATTAAGTTGCGCAACAGATGGCTATCGGCTAGTGGAGTTAAAACCTATGATGAGCTTTGTAAATTGATTGCACTGGAGCAGTATTTGAGAGGTGTCCCCACAGACGTCCGTATGTGCGTTTGTGAGAAGGAAGTTACAACTATTGAGAGAGCTGCCATTTTGGCTGAAAATTTCAGTCTGATTCATAACATAAAGTTAATGAGGTTCCAGGCGCAGCCGTGATTCCAGCTCTAGGTGGTAAGCACCCGTTTTGTAACAAAGGTATTAAACCCTCTTTTGAGAATGTTGGCATAGGTTCTGATGGTCATGGTGGTAATGGATCTAGCGGGGTTATGAATTCTGTGTTTTTATTGTAAAAAGCCTGGCCACTATATTGCCCAATGTCCTAAGCTCAAAGCTATGGAGTCCCATGACACGCCTGTTGCTAATTTTGCATTTATCTCAGCAGATACTATTGGTATAGATGATGTTGCTGCGGTTTCTGACCCAGTTTGAGTAGATCCAAAGGATTTGTTCCAGCCCTTTCAGTTTCCTGGTTTTGTGTCCGTGTCCAAGGGTAGTCCCCTCTGAGTTTTTTGAGGGGGACTGATACTTCTCTCAGTATTCTGTTGAAAGATGCTCTTCCATCAGTGGAAGTGGGTTATACTGGTGAGTATGTTGTGTTGCCGGGCGTTAGTGGAACCACTTGCTTTCCTTTGTGTAAAGTGTATCTTCGGAAGGACCTTTTGTCTCCGCCAGTTACAGTAGGGGTACAGGAGGTTTTGCCAGTGGAGGGAGTAACGTTTCTCTTGGGAAATGACATAGCTGGTAGCCTTGTTGTTCCGGATCCAGTTGTGTGCTTTACACCTTTGAGTAGTGACCCTGCTGCAGACCTTGTGAGTAAGTGTGATGGATTATTCCCTTCATGTGCTATAACCCGCAGTTAAGCTAAAATGGTGATGTATGGGACAGATGTGAGTGATCAAGGTGATGTTCTGCCAGATTGTGATTTGAATGGACTGTATGATGTTAAGCCAGAGCAATTAGATGCAGGTTTAGTAGAGCAACCTGTTAGTGATGTGTCAAGTGATGTAAAGACAGATTCTAAGGATCGTGTGAATGTTGATTTCAGTAGCCTTCCTGTCACAAGGGAGATGCTAATTTCTGGTCAAAAGTTTGACCAGTCATTGGTTCCATTATTTGCTAGGGCCGTATCAGAACCAGAGACCCATATTGAATCTATGTTATTATATTAAATCTTATGTCCTTATGAGGAAATTCCGGCTGGCTGATGTACAGTCGGAAACCATAATCTCTAGCCCACCTGGGTCGGTGCTGGAGGTTAGTACAGTGTCCTTTCTGGACGGGGGCCCACTCTAACTATCACGAGGCAACACACACGAATACACACAGTCATAGTACGGCTGTATAGATGACATTATGTATAAGTATTGTATATGGCATTTTATACTCTGCATTATCTTCATTATATATGAACACGAAGAAAAATTACCATAGGTTGTAGTTACGAAATTATGAATGGAAATAGACACTTCCAAACCACCCAGTGAATCCACACAACATTTACAGCGCTTGTGTGTGTGTATGCCAGAAAACGATGCTTCCACCACACCCCATCTATAACTTTTATTCTCCCTTCATTGGCATAACTGTATGAAAAATCGTATTTAATTTAAATACATATTTCAAGAACCTTTAATTACATGTGGATCAGTCACTCCTCATTTGACACACTTATAGTGTAATACTTTAACCATCCCACCTGGGCACATGGAGGCCCACGGTAACTCTCACGGGGCAACATACGCATGAACACACAAATTATGATATGAACCCTTCCAGGCTTCACTATCATTATCATGTTATGTTCATCGTGCTCTGTATCTTGGTAACTAGTCATAGTATCATTACATGGAAGAAAAACTATATTAATATACTGTAATATTGCATTTTATTGCAAACCGTAAAAAAATCTCGTTTAACCATTGGATGTGAGGGAAAGCACTACGCACTGGAGTTACAAAATGAAAAACCGAAGGACATAGGAATGACCGACCTGACGTCGTGTGTAGAGAGGGCTGCCGTATAAGTGTGGTCATGGTTGCTCAAAGGGTAAGTCGTATAATTCATCCTTGCATTTGTTGAGAAGAGGTATATATATATATATATATATATATATATATATATATATATATATATATATATATATATATATATATATATATATATATATATATATATATAATAATAATAATAATAATAAATAATAATAATAATTGAGGGTTTATTGAAAAAGTTCTGCAGCCCGAAGGCTGAAAATATACATTGGACATAAATGACTTATTACATATAATGGAGGTTTAACAAAAGCCTTCATTAGAGAAAGGTAAAGGAACATACAGTGAACATACAGTAAACATATATGTATATACATATATGTATATATATGTATATTTAAACATATATGTATATATATATATATATATGTGTATGTATATATATGTATATATATATATATATATATATATATATATATATATATATATATATATATATATATCATATATATGTAAATACGTATATATAGGTATATATATACATATATATATATATATATATATATATATATATATATATATATATGTATATATATGTATATATATATATATATATATATATATATATATATGTATATATATATATGCATATATATATATATATATATATATCATGTAGATCCACAATGAAAACGTGGATAAGATAAATCTTGATAAAATCACACAGGAAAAGGGAAACAATGGAGTACCTTAGCTTTCGTCATTGTTCAAGACATCTTCAGAGGCACCTGGATTACATGGACAGAGAGAGGCTTAAATATACAAGGTGACCTTATTAAACATGAGGTCAGGTCATAATGATGTCGCCCACTAATCCGCACACCAACACCAACACACAAGTAGAGGAGCTTAAGAGAAGGGGGCGACGTGACTAGTCAGGTCAGGTCAAAAATAAGGGACCCACTAAATAACTATCATACATCCAGATCCAAGGTTTTCAAAGCATTTTTATCCTTCGGCCACTGACAAATAAATTTATGTAACGTATTATCAGTTTTGAACTGACCATCACTAAGGTTTATTGATTTTAATTCCTTAATCAAACTAGTTTCAACCAGAAGTCTTTCTGTAACACAAGATGATTTGAATACTTCTAAGCTTTTTTCCCAGGCAATGGGATGATTATTATTCTTAACATGAGCGAACAGGGCACTGCTTTCAGATGCTATTCTGATATTGTACTTATATTGTCTGATTCTGAGCTGCAATGTTTTTCCTGTCTCTTCTACATAATTACCATTACATTTGCTTCATGGAATACAATAAACACTTCCATTTACATTCAAACTTGGGCTATTTTTTTATAAACATATTGGTAATGGTTGAGTCATACTTGAAAACTACATTAATATTTAGTAGTTTGAGGGACCGAACTAACGGGACAAATTCATTACGATAGGGCAGAGTCAAAATATTCTTAAGTGTAGGAATTTGCCTGGTTTGAGAGGAATGAAAGGATTTTTTAGCCCTTTTAAAACAACGATCAACAAACACAGACGGGTACCCAAGTTTTTTTGCAATGGAACGAATGTGTTTCAATTATTCATCAATAAATTCAACGTCACAAATACGCAGACATCTCAAGAACATAGCAGAAAAAAAATAACATTTTGGTAGACTCGGGTGATTCGATAAAAAATGTATGAAACTGTCTACCTGTGTAGGCTTTCTGTACACCTTAAATTTGTAGTTTTGGCCATTTCTAATGGTAGGCATATCAAGGAATGGAAGGGATCCATTTACTTCTCTTTCAATTTTAAATGTGATACCTGGGACAATATCATTGAGGTTGTCTAAAAATTCCAATGGGTCACTATTTCTAGGCCAAAGACAAAGAACATCATCTACATATCTATACTATGGAGGAATAAAGTCCCCTACATTGGGTAGTAATCTAGCCTCAAAAATCTCCATATATATTCAGGCTAGAGGAGCAGAAAGACAATTACGCATGCTCATGCCAAATATTTGCTTGTAAAATTTCCCATTTGCTCTAAATACTTTGTCAGTTACGCATAACTCTATCAATTTGAGAAAATTATTAAGTTCAATAGTTAAATCTAACAGTTGTAATTTATCTTTAAGAAATGAAAGTAGGTCTTTCACAGGTACTCTAGTGAAAAGTAAATTTACATCAAAACTTATTAATTCACATGGTCCACTGTGTTTCTTGAGTTTATCAATTAAATCACTGCTATTGTGTATATGTGAATTAGATATTTGGCCTGTAAAAGGGGATAGCATCTTTACCATCCACTTGGATAAATTGTAAGTAACAGAACCCACAGAACTCACAATAGGACGTAATGGATTGTTAAGCTTGTGTGTTTTGATCAATCCATAAATATAAGGTTAAGTGGGATTGATTTGAGAGAGCTGTTTGGTGAGATCGGGGTTCTTTTTCAATAACATCTTCATTTTGGAATTAGATAACTTATTAATATTTTCCAGGGGATTTTTCGTAAGCTCACAATACGTGCTTTCATCACTTAGTAATGAATTCATCTTATCATTGTAGTCACTTTTATCCAAAATTACAATAGCATTAAACTTATAAGCCTTAGTAATATGGATATTCTTATTTATTTTCAAGTTTATCAAGGCTGTTTCAAATCTTTTTGGAATGCTTGAAACAAATTTCTCATGTAAAACACTATGTATACAACCTTTAGCTATGGAAATATCTTCATTTGTAACATGAAACGACTTGATTCTTTTCCAGGTTGATTGTACCTTTAGCAATAGTCAGTGGATTAACGCACCGTTGAGTGATAGAAAACTTCCTACCAAAACAAAGAACAAGCTTCTCATTTGTCTGTAGATCATAAGATGATAAGTTTATGAACAAATTTGGATCACTCAATATGGTCCAGTAACTCTCGTCAAACAGAGCATTTAATTTAGCATTTAACTTTCTTTTTGGGGCTTTGTCACTTTCACTATGAAGTTGATATACAGAATCACGAATGGTATGCCACTTAGCAACACAAACACTGTTTTGTATAAGTATTTTACACTGAGCACTGTGTTTAAAAGCTAATTTTACACTATCACTTGAACTCTTGATAAGGGAGTCCAGCAGCACTTTATCCAACTCAGAGAATGCTTGATTGTCCAGATTTCTTAGTCTACTTCGAAGACAGGACTTGGGAACAATTTTATCATCTCGGCAATCTTTCAAAAACTTCAACTAGTTTTTGAGACTATGAGCTTTCAGCAAACTCTTTTTGTAGTTACGGTAGATGGGGCGAAGATGAGGATGTTGTTGACAGATTAAAGACACATTTTAGGAGAGACGTGTAAGTTCCATATTTCATGTAGATCCACAATGAAAACGTGCATAAAATAAATCTTGATAAAATCACACAGGAAAAGGGAAACAAAGGAGCACCTTAGCTTTCGTCTTTATTCAAGACATCTTCAGAGGCAACTGGATTACATGGACAGAGAGAGGCTTAAATATACAGGGTGACCTCATTAAACATGAGGTCATGTCATGAGGTCATTATGACCTGACCTCAGAGTAATGTTTTAACAAATCAGAATTCGAAACACGAGGTTCCATATATATTTCATTAGCCCTAAGAGGCACGGGTAGTCCCCAATTGGAGGTTCACGGCGCCATAAGCTCAATGAACAGGCTTTGTGTGAAATAAACAAATTCTAGGACTGCTTTTGTGTCCTGGTGGTCTAGAGGTAACGTTCCCCGGTCACACACATAAGATCGTGGGTTCGAGTCCTGGCTGGGGGAAAGGTCACGGCAGGGTTTGCTCCCGAGGGATAATTATCAGATATGGCCAGTGCTATGTGTGGTCTGGGGTGTGAGAGTTTGTTGGCCAAGCTGGAGTTGACCAAGGAAGAATTGGAGAGGGCCAAGGAAGAAAAAGAGAGGGCCAAGTTGGAGAACCTGAAATTAAAGGAAGAGATGGCGAGGATGAAGGGGGAGGCAGGACAGGGAAAGCCAGTGTCTAACGAAAACTTAAGCGAGTGGAAGGTTGTGAGGAGAAGGAAGACCAAACTGGTGATGAGAAAACACACCAAGGATACGTCAACAACGACATCAACAGCTAAGTGTATAAACTCTTTCAGTCCCTTGATAGACGAATTGGACGTTAGTACAGTGATAGACGAATTGGACCTTAGTACAGTCAGGGACAGGGCTGACAAGGAAGGTATAAAAACTTTAATTGTTGGTGACTCACAGGTAAGGGCTTTTTATGGTAAAAACAAAAATAGGATGAGGGTGTGTTTGCCAGGAGCTGGGGTGGGGGATATAATTGACAGGATGGACAATATCTTGTTTGGTAATGGGAACAAACCCATTATCTGCCTCAGTACAGGAGGCAATGATGTTGGCTGGTGTAGGAGCGAGGAGCTTCTTGATAAGTTCAAGGCAGCTATAGATCGTATTAGGACTAAGGGAGGGATCCCTATCATATGCTGTCCCCTGCCTAGAAGGAGAGTTGGCAGTGAATGGTTGTCAAGGGCAGTTGGTGTCAACGACCGTCTTGACAGATATTGCAAGTCAATATCAGTCCCATTCATTGACAACTGGGACAACTTCTATGGCAGAAGGGACCTTTATGCTAGGGATGGGGTGGCAACCCTGGCTGGGTCTCTAGAGGGGGCAGCTCAAAAGATATGGAAGTCTTCAAACTGCTAGGGGAACATATGGGCACGGGGGTGGAGGAGACTACAGTGGGAGTGGGTAAACAAAGTGAAAGATTACAGGGAAATAGTGTTAGGAATGATGACAAAACTATATTAGACAGGGAGTTTAAAACTAAACGTGGTAAAGGGAGGACTCAGAACACGACTATCTTAAATGTCTACAACGCAAACAGTAGAAGTATGAGAAACAAAATGGATGATATGAGGGCCTTGGTATGTACCGAAAAAATCGATATAATAGCATTCACTGAAACATGGATCAACCTAGACTCACGTAAGTTTCCGGTCGAATACCAAATTGCGGGTTACAAATTGTTCCATACAGATAGGCAGACCAGGAAAGGAGGCGGAGTAGCAATCTATGTCAGGGATAATCTGAAGTGTGAAATAAATAAGGAAATAAAAACTGAGCGGAATAAAGAAACAATCTGGATAGAATTAATCGACAGTAGGGAAAATTAATCACAGGAGTAATATATAGACCTCCCATTCTTGATAGAGTCAATGAGAGACTTATCTGGGACGAAATGCGCAGGGCTTCCATACACAACAAAGTCTGTATAGTAGGCGACTTTAACCTTGGCCAAATAGATTGGACTGACCTTACGGGTAACTCAGAATCAGAGGATTTTCTCCAGACGATCCAGGACTGTTTCCTAAGTCAACATATAACCGAACCCACCCGGAGTAATAATATACTCTATTTAGTTCTGTCGAACAGAGAAAACCTAATTAGCAATGTTGAGGTAGGGAACGAACTTGCAAATAGTGATCACAAAGAAATTAGATTCCAGTTAGATTTTCAGGGCAGACGTAAGGAAAATTCCACTAAAATACCAGATTTCAGAAGGGCAAACTTTGACATTTTAAAGAGGCAGCTGAGAGAGGGGGTCTCGCTCTTGGCCGTGAACCTGACAGATGACACCGACCTGATAACGAGAGCTGATATTGCCGAGTTCCACGACAATTTAAATAATGAGTTACTTAATGCACAAAGGCAGAACATACCATACAAAAAACTCAGATCAGACAACAATGACCCTAAATGGATAAATAATTATTTAAAGAACATCATTGGCCAAAGGAAGGCTATAGGTAGAAGGATAAATTATGGCAAAATTTACCTCGGGGATTATTATAAGGTATCGGCGAGTAGGGTTAAAACCGAGATAAGGAAAGCCAAGAGGAATAATGAGGTAAGGATAGCAAGGGAGGAGAAGACAAACCCCCAAAGGATTCTACCAAACGAATCAAACTGAAACACGAGAAAAGATTGGACCAATACGGTCAGATACCGGCGAGCTCACTAATAACGACGGAGAAATAAGCAATAATTTGAATAAATATTTTTCAACAGTTTTCACCGCAGAAAATTTAAACATGATACCCGAGGCACCGACTCTATTCAGAGATAGTGAAGAAAACAAATTAAGCGAGATAGTAGTGACTAGTAACGATGTAAATAAGCAAATAGACAAACTAAAGCCAAATAAGTCACCTGGTCCCAATGAGATATTTGCCAGAGTATTAAAGGAATGTAAGGAAGAGCTTTGTATGACCTTAGCAAAGTTGTTTAACATGTCCTTAGAAACAGGTGTAGTACCAGAATCCTGGAGGATAGCGAATGTAATACGGATTTTCAAGAAGGGGGATAGATCACTATCCTCTAACTACCGCCCAATCAGCCTAACATCAATAGTAGGGAAATTACTGGAAGCAATCATTTCAAACTCTATTCGAAATCACCTGGAGAAGCACCAACTGATCAATGATTCCCAGCATGTCTTCACAAGCGGACGTTCATGTCTAACTATTCTATTAACATTCATTTCATCAGTTTTCGAATCTGTGGATGAGGGGCACAATTATGATGTGGTATAACTCGACTTTAGTAAAGCCTTCGACAGAGTCCCCCACGAAAGACTAATTAGAAAGGTAGAAGCACATGGCATCAAAGGTAATATCCTTAAATGGATTAGGGCGTGGTTACAGGACAGGAAACAGCGAGTGAGCATTAACGGCACTAAGTCCCATTGGAGCAACGTCACTAGTAGAGTTCCCCAAGGCTCAGTAATTGGACCATTATTATTTATTATATACATAAACGACATAGATATCGGCATAGACAGCAACAAAAGTAAATTTGCTGATGACACTAAAATAGGACGTGTTATTAAATCCGACGAGGATTCACCAAAACTGCAGGAAGATCTAAACAAATTTTTCGCATGGTCTGAAAAATGGCAGATGAAATTCAACGTGGACAAATGTAAAGTACTCAGTATAGGAGATGTAAACAGGGAAACCAGATACCAGATGAACAACGATGCCATAGAGAAATCCGACTGCGAGAGAGATTTAGGAGTAATGATAAGTAGGAACCTTAAGCCAAGCAAACAATGTGTTTTTGCTCGTAACAAGGCTATTAAAGTACCTGGGTTCATACAAAGGAGTGTTAGTTACAAGACTAGCGAGGTCATCCTAAAACTGTATCTTGCGCTTGTGAGACCACACCTGGATTACGCAGTCCAGTTCTGGTCACCGTTTGACAGAATGGATATAGAATCCTTGGAAAGAATTCAGAGGAGAATGACAAGACTAATCCCGGGCATTAGGAACCTTGAGTATAGAGACGGGTTTAAGCATCTTAATTTGCACTCCCTCGAGAGACGTAAAGTGAGGGGCGCCCTGATAGAGGTGTATAAGTGGAAGTCTAGGCTAAACAAAGGGGACATTACAAAGATACTCAAACTATCCAACCAGGAGCGAACTCGTAACAATGGTTTTAAATTAGACAAATTTAGATTTAGGCGTGAAATAGGTAAACACTGGTTTTGAAACAGAGTTGTGGATGAATGGAACAAGTTACCAAATATCATCATTAACTCGAATATGCTGAATAGCTTTAAACATAGGTTGGATGCTTATATGAGCAATAGGGGTTGGGTCTAAACGGGACTGCCCAGTATGGGCCAATAGGCCCGCTACAGTTTCCTCCATTCTTATGTTCATATATATATATATATATATATATATATATATATATATATATATATATATATATATATATATATATATATATATCTTGATAAAATCACACGGGAAAATGGAAACAACGGTACTCCGTTGTTTCCATTTTCCCGTGTGATTTTATCAAGATTTATCTTATCCACGTTTTCATTGTGGATTTTCATAAAATATATATATATATATATATATATATATATATATATATATATATATATATATATATATATATATATATATATATATATATATATAAACACGAAGTTCCCAAGCCCCTTCGTGTAATTCACATCTTCAGGGGTGAGTACAGTCTAAGAAGAAATACTTGACAAGGCTAATATATACAGATGAGGAGAGTGAGAGCAAGTCCTTAGGGGACCGTAGGTGTCCACAATGGTCCGGTCGTTAGGCAGTGACTACTAATCTTCATAAGCACAGCAGCTGTCGGTAGTCAGGTCATAGGGGTAAGATGACCCAACCTTCTCACCTGGTTACAAATCTTCTTGATTACATAATTATCCAGTTTGTACAGATCATTATTCAAATTCATGTTGACGAATTCGGTATGTTTAATGAGACTGGATTCTATAATGTTCCTACTGACAATTGAATTACAAGTTAATATTGTGGAGGCATTATCCCAGTCAATGCAATGCTTATTATCTCTCATATGAACGAACTGCCTACTTTTGGTTCTCTGTTCAGAGATCAGTAATTTTCGTTCTAAAATGACAAAATATCACACACACACACACACACACACACATATATAATGAGACAAACTCACAGAGAAGAAGATTATATATAGTAGGAAGTATAGAGAGTAGGAATGTAAAGATAGGAAACTTAGTAGTGTGGCCGCTTGGGTAGCAGGGCCAGGATGTTATTTACACTGTCAACACACTTATCTTCTACGTCAATATACACATCTATTCTTCTCAAGGGACAACTTCTCAAACACCTCTTCGATACAACTATTTATTAATTCACTCGATGACATGGACACATCAATATCATATTATATCGTGGGACTAACACATCACGTCTTACGTTACTCGACACTGACTTCTCGGACACAACATGAATGAATACACTTCCCACAGTAGGTAACTCACCCCAGGAATCGTTCTGACAATGACTCACGTGTACCACTGTACCCTGACGTAGGCCCAGTGGGTGATTGGCTGGGCTCTCGCATGCTATGCTCTGCTTAGCTGGTGACGTCGTGAAGTCTCGAGGGGACGAACGTGACTCTGTGCGAGTGACCAGAATGACCTCTCAATGACCAACCTCTCTGAATGATAGTCGTATGAGAAACACAGGAATGAGAATCAACCCGTGGGCTGGACTGCCGAGCCTTTACATGGGGTCGGCCCAGCCGGCTTTTGACCTACCAGCCAATTAACACTAAACTGGTTAGATCTGGACAGCTGTGTTCAGGTATGGTCCTGCCCAGGTGTCTTGGGCAGGTGAGGTTGTAGGTAACCCGGCTAAGTCATTAGCGGGCGAGGTCAAGTACCTAGGGGTCTTGGGGTGTATCCACCTGGTATGTGTGTGTGTGTGTGTGATATTTTGACATTTTAGAACGAAAATTACTGATCTCTGAACAGGGAACCATAAGTAGGCAGTCATTAACGCTCATACCTCATGGCATGCTTAGACAAAGCCTTCGTGCAGAGGCCCTAGGCAGTAGGGTGTGTCAATTTAGGGGGTGAACTGGCTAAATTGAAAATCGAGTAATTTAGTAGCAATTTATTGTAGTCTTTAAGCATGCAAAACAATATTCTGGCATAAATTTTTTTTTATAATAAGTCCTACCTACATCAAATGGATTTTTAAATGTACATATTTGTGAATTTATAACATAACCAGCGTTTGCACACATGTTACTGTTTCAAGTTTCAAATTATTATATTTTATTATCCGTAGTCTATTTGAAAGTAACCAATGCCTTCATACTCTCTTTGCTTTGGTTTCTTGTCATCAGTAGTCTGCTTGCTATTTGTGCTTTGATGAAACCTTCTCGCCTCTCGTGGCTGTAAACATGGCCCGCTGCTTCTGTGACCATTTTCACACATCTCTCCACACTTTGAGTGTGGGAAGGCCACTTCGGCACCTGCATTGGAGTCTCTTTAAGGTTTCTCAATTCTTGGCTAGTTAGACTTGGTGTCAATGGTGGCTCTAAGACTTCCAAACTCAAGTCAACCAATTCTGACAATTTGGTGGCATTGACGTTTATTGGGGGAACTTTTCTTGAATGAAACGAACAGTCTCCCAACTGGTCGTCATCTATTAGCGTTCCTTAATCTTTAGAATGACTTCTACAGCCTCGGTTCGGAGATTGGTACATTGACTGCAAAGCATTGCTTGCAAAACTGCTTCTGATCGAGCATACCAAGCGGACCTTCTTGCCACAGGTAACACGATGTCCCTCACTACCTTCCTCTGTGTTCTTACTAGCTGCAATTGAAACAAAAGGTGATTGGGCCCATCCACCCACATAGGATTAAGTTTCACACTAAACCACTGGGGAAGATAAACTCCAATAATAAATTCAACAATTAACCTCAAATTCTTCAGCACTTTGCCCTTCAATTCGTGTTTGGATATCCAAATCCTGCAGAAACGAAGAGCTGTAGTTAACCAACGGCTGTGACTGACAGGTCCAATCTCCAAGAGAGCCAATGACTGAGGCACTTCTCCTGATCTTATTGCTTGGGCAATACGATAAGCATAGGATTGATCTGTGCTGAGATCTTTGATGACTCCTTCAGACAATGCCGGAAGGGGAGGGCCAACTTCGACCTTTGGAAAGGTTATATTTATTTCTAGTTGTGTTGCTTCATCCAGCATGATGCCAAGGGGACCTGACCACTTGTTGTTGCTCTTTGTAGGACCATCAAGTTCCTGGATGAGATGACGAAGAGGTAGCTCGCCTGTATGTAAATCACATACAATCCAAACAAGTCTTCTTCCTAGTTTTTTCTCTAACTGCGTCATTACACCCCCCTGCCATCCGGTGTTCACTGCAGTTGAATCTCCACCAACAGCCTGCAGTGAACTGCCAAGTCCTCTCTCCTGAACCCAACATAAAATATGATCAGCAATGACCTCTGCATGTTTCTTCCCTTCTACTTCAGTTTCGGGAGCAAAGTGAAACAAAAACCGACCACCAGGCTCAGAACAGACAGAGTAGTGTTCTTCTTTGATGAGACCTGGAAACTATCTGTTCACTCCCTCTTCTTCTAGCAAAACTTTTGTGTCATCTATTCTTCCATCAAACAAAAGACAGGAGAGCCCTCCCTCGCTTAAATCTTTTTCATGCTGATCAGATATTTCCTTCATTATTTTTTCTTGTGCTCTTCTAATTTTATTATGATCTATCACCAAAGGTACATCCTCTCGGCTGATGAGGCCTGCATCTATCCAAGCGGCAGTTGCAATTTCTGCAGCCTCACGAAGTCCAGCATGGTGGCGAATACTAGCTAAAGCAATGTTTGAAATATTTCTTGTGTTGTATTTCATTTTCTTTGGTAAAGGTTCAGATGGCTCTTTGGAACTATCATCTGATGTTGCTTCCTGTTCATCAGAAGAACTATCAAAGAAGTGATAAACATCTTGACACAGCTCTTCCTCTCTTTGGATGGCTTCTTCACTCTTCATTTTCTTCTTTTGTTCCCTCTCTCGGATTTGTTCTCTCTTCTTGGCATTAGCAATCTGCTTCTTTGTTTCTGAATAATCTATTGAACCCATTTGCATACTTCCTTGGCCTTCTGCCTTTGTCCTCTGTGCCTTTATAAATTCAAGCTCTAAAACAGGGATCTTCTTTTCACGAGGACAACCACAATCAATGTGGGAATTATTTTCTCTCTTACCTGAGTGAGAACAGTTGGATTCAGAACATAATTGTATGGAGCACTTGCAGGTCAAAATGTCAAACAGATTATCAAGTGTGTGCAGAAATTCATTTTTCCTGGCCAAGTTTCCTTTACCAAGTGATGTTTCAACTGCTTTGTGCCATAATTTCGTTAGTTTTAGCTCAATAGTTCGACACTGATTAATCACAGGTGGTTTGAATAGTGCATTAGCTTTTGTCCATTGATGCAGAAGAGGGACTATCATGTCATTTATGAGTTCTTTATCTGTATAGTTCCTTCTGTCCTTTGCATTTTTTTCTCGAAGGAGTAACCCTAATCTTAGCATGTCTCTCACTGTTGGAAGTTCTGATACAGGAAGCTCCTTCCCTTTACCAACTAGCAGGCTCAAGTGGGTTGACAACTGACTTCTTGTCTTCAATTTTGACATCTTCACACTATCTGACAAATAGAAAAATATTTCAATGTTTCATAATTCAATTGTTGTTTCAAAAAATATCAATTTGTTTATCAAAAATGCTGTAACAGAAATAACATAATAATTTCTTAGAACATAATGTTTTATACAATGATATAAGTAACTGCGACAATCAATATGCCCTACTTACAATAATTAAAATGTAGAATTCGTCTGGTAGAGTAGGTGCAAGTGCAATGAGAGCAAACCACCGTCTATGATATCTAGAAGGAGAGTGAGCCGGGCGCCTTATCCTCACGCTTGGTACAAGTCAAAACAAGAATTAAACTGTCCCACACGGAGAGCCTGTTCATGTTCATGTTCTGACATGCATATTGTACACAACCTATAGAACCATAAAATACTCCATAATCCATATGCTTACATGAGATTAGTTAATATCAAGTGAATAATTCTAATCAAGTCTCATTAATTTGTTGAAATACTGATATTTGAAACTTTAAGGTATAATTGATGGAGGTGAGGGTTATTTCAATTCATTTTTGTTTGCTAATCTCAAGTTTAGACATAAAGAGGCACAATATTTTGACTACCAAATTTGATTTTTAACATGTTGACAAAATTGACACACCGTACTAGGCAGCCTAGCGGAGGAGTCAGGAACTAACCAGCTGGCACCAAGGCCTAAGAAAATTAAATGTACTTTATCAAACTAATTCATACACTGGTTACTTAGTTAAAAGCCAGCTATAATATTAAAAAAAATATCTTGGATATTTTTCCATTTCAAAATATGTTACATGTGTCCTTAGGAAACAATTAGAAAACAAAGGTGAATGGCGTCATGCGGTCACAAATTTATAACATAATTACCAGACAGCCGTGAAGGACTTTCGTGTCCGGAATTAAAAACGTGAATAAATATTAATATAGTGCTCGTCTTTCCCCAACAAGAAATAAAAGACAATCAGGGGAGTTTTTAAGATTTTAAAATTAAATTGTTTGCCGCAGCAGATATGTCAGAGGTGTGCGCTAGTTACTCTTAGCTCTTGACAAGCTGACAGGTCTCCACTCGCTCGCCGACAGAACGCCCCACATGGCCACAATAATTTTAGGCGTTTTCAACCGTGCTTACAAGCAATTCCAGTTCGATTGCATACAGTGTTTTGATAGGACGGGGAAGGGGAAATCCGTGTTTCAATGGGGACATCACTTTCCAGGGTCCATAATGGACCCCCTTGGGATGGCTGTTAGTGTGGTGCTGGTAGCAGGAGGCAGCTGGCTTTAGGCTGGGGTCCCACACGGGAAACTTGGTTTTCAACCTGGATCTCCCAGGATAGACAGATGTGTGCCACACAGGCGTGTAAGGAAACCCGCAGAGGCTGGCACCAAGTCGACACTACACGAAACCACACCATGGAGTGTATACATCTATGGGGAACAGTTGCTTAAACGGACAGAAAACTAGATCTCACTTCTAGCTGGGGTAAGGTACACCTGGATTCACGGTGACCTGACTTAGCTGGGCAGGATTAACTCTGTCGCTCTCCCCCTCCTAGACAGTAACTGGAAGAGAAGCTTGCCCTGGGTGCAGGATGAGTGAAGTGAAAAGTTGAGCTCTGGGGGAGAGAAATTCCCACGATGCAAGTGAGTACTGCATGCCCACTTTTTTTTTTACGGGAATTAGCCCACCCAAGCACAGGTCAACGGGGGCGAAAAAATAAGAATAGAAATAAATTAAAAATAGAAAAGGAAAATGTTATATTATTCTACACCACGAAGATGCCGGAAAACCAGCTTTTTAACGTGGGACAGATTGTATGAGTATGGAAACACAGAAGAAGGCTGAGCATACCACGGTTTGGCTGTGTGAGGAAAGAAGAAGGCACTATAACGGGTTATTCTAGTGTGACCGACATCTACAGAGAAATGGTGGGCACTGCTGGCAAGACGTGTGTTACGAGCCCCACGGCCTTGCCGGCGGTACGCAGGATGCCAAATCCACCGAAAGTGAAGCAACATTGCGGCAAAGAGAAAGGGAAGAAAGATTGTCAATTAAAGGAGGAGAGATAATAAGAAGAAATGCCTTTGTTTCCACCCTATCTAACAGTTGCACAGAAAAAGAGCCACCCCAGATATGATAATGAATCACTTATAAACTGCTTAGGAGTGAAGTAGCTACGGCAACTGTAAAGCATTCCCAACTTTCGGGAGGCAGCCTTAGCAATGTTGAGGATGTGTTGTTTTCACGACATGTTAGAGGAAATGGTGAGGCCTAGCATATCTATTTTATAATTTGGCAGAATGAGAGCGTCCTGAACTGTGATTGATAGGAGATTACCTAATTTGGAAGTGTAATTGGTAAATACTGAGTTTTATTACAATTGAATTTAACCAAATTTCTACTTCCCCACTCGGAGATGCTGCACAGATCCACATTGATAGATGTACCGTAATGATGTCAGCTCTAGAAACAGATCTAGTTTGAGAGTTAGGGGGAAGGGGAAAATATGAAGAAGAGTGAAGAGTAGAATGATCAGCGCAAGAATGGATAGATTTAGTTGTAGTGTGAAGTAAATCATTGATAAAAAGAAGGAAGAGAGTAGGTGAAAGAACAGAACCCTGTGGGACACCACTATTGGTAGAGGAAGAGAGCGATAGATCGATCCCTCGACAACAACTGCCATGGATCGGTTCTCAAGGAATCTAGAGATTAGAACACAAAGTGGGGGAGAGAAACCATAAAAGGGAAGTTTAGAAAGCAAAGACTTGGGCCATACCCTGTCAAATGCTTTGGAAATGTAGAGGGCCACGACGAAAGATTTCCCATAATCCCTAAAAGAGGATGACCAAAGGTGGGTGCTGATTCTTCTACTAGGTACCTTCATCTCTCTTCAACTATGGGTGTATGGGGTTTGTCTAACCAAGTCCTGGTGTGAGATGGGCGGCCCTGATGGTTGATCTTACACTCCTGACGTGAGAGTGCTTTTTAAAGGATTGTTTTTGTGCTATGCATGTAGTACAACCTGACGGTAATGGTGTATTCAGCGCCAGTGTTGTTGAGCACAGTTATGGGTGTGGTTAAGTAATAAGAATAAACTGATGAGCCGCCCCCTGACGAGTCATGAGTGATTTCTCGGTTCACATATAATTTTAGGTTGTATGTATGTACATGCTGATTTGGACTCTGATGATATCAGGCCATTATGAATGACTCATGTTCTAGTGCAGGTTATTAGTTGCAATCTTTGGTCTTTGTGCAGAATAGGAAAGTGGGAACTAATATTTATCTTGTGGTTAATATTATTTTGTGGGGCTATCAGACCACTATGCTATGTTATGGATACGTGTGCTGAGGAGCTACTGAGTTAAGGATCCGTCGGGTTGTGTTCTTATGGGAGTGTCAGTGGGCTTAAGCGCAGGGAAGCGCTACCCTTGACCTCAGCAACTCCTGAGCTGGTGAGCTCACATTGGGGCCAGGTTCATATTTTTCTATGCTGATGATAGGAGTGGCTAGTGACGAAAGAGATGTTGAGGGATAAATCCAAGTGAATTAGCGTGCTATTAATATTGGTGTCTAGCGATGTAAGATATGTTGAGGGATTAAAGCAAATGAATTGATATCTCTTGTGCACTTAATATTTTTTTAGTGCTATAAGAACATAAGAACATAAGAAAATAAGGAGTCTGCAATAGGCCGGTTGGCCTGTGCATGGCAGCTCCTGTCGAGAGTTACTCCCACTCTCTATCATCCATGAATCCATCTAGCCTCCTTTTAAAACTTTCCAGTGTTCCAGCACTTACTACAAAGTTGCTAAGCTTGTTCCACTCATCCACCACCCTATTTGTGAATCAGTTCCTTCCTATCTCCCTCCTAAACCTAAACTTATCCAACTTAAATCCGTTGCTCCGAGTCCTATCCAGCTCGAATATTATAAGAACTTTATCTATATCCCCATTATTGATTCCTTTCACCCACTTAAATACTTCTATCATATCTGACCGCACTCTTCGTCTTTCTCGGGAATGCAAGTTAAGTTTCTTTAACCTATCCTGATATGGAAGGTTTCTAAGTCCCGGAATCATTTTCGTCATTCTTCGGTGCACCGACTCTATTGAATTGATATCCATTCTATAAAAAGGGCACCAGAACTGAACCGCTTAATCGAGGTGCGGCCTGACTAGCGCAAAATATAGTTGCAATAAGACCTCTGCACTCTTATAACTTTCACTTCTAGATATAAAACCCAATACTCTGTTTGCCTAATTTCGAACATTAACGCACTGTTTTCTAGGCCATTGGTCCGGGCTTACAAGTACCCCTAGGTCTCTTTCACAAGTCGACTTCTCTAGGTTGATGTTGTTAAGGCTGTATACATTGTCAGTATTTGTTCTTCCAATATTAAGTACGCTGCACTTGCTGGTGTTGAATTTCATTTGCCATTTTTCAGACCACACCTGCCGTTAGGAGTTAGGAACTTTTCAAGAGGTATTAGAAGGCGCTGGGGAAGATGAGAGATAGGGGAGGGATCCCGATAGTATGTGGTGTCTTGCCTAGAAGAGGGGTTAGTCGTGAATGGCTGTCCAGGGCAATTGCTATAAATTGTCGACTGGAGAAACATTGTGCAAACAATTGTTGGGCATTCATTGATAACTGGCAACGATTCTATGGCAACGACTACCGGTACAGTCATGAAGGAGTACACTTGTCTCGTGCGGAGGTAAAGACGTTGTCTGCATCCCTGGAGCGTGAAATTGTTACCCCAAAGGGGGGAATTCGCCAGTAGAGAGAGGTCGGGGTAAGTGGGAGACAAAAAACAAGCGGGTCCTGGGAAGTAAAATTGGTTACTCAGGACAAGAGGTAAAACTGGACCAGAGAAGGGTAGGTTTAAATGTATACTATACAAACAGTAGGAGCGTTCGAAATAAAATAGACTTGCTGAGAGCGGTTGTATGTATCGAGAATGTAGACGTCATAGCAATCACCGAAACTTGGATGAATCTGGCGAGGAAGACCTTTTTATCAGAGTACCACATAGAAGGGTACAACCTTTTTCACAAGGACAGGGAAGGTAGGAAGGGGGGGGGGGGGTCGCACTCTTCGTCAGGGATACATTAAAATGTGCATTAATAATTCAATAAAGGGTGAAATAGGTACCGAGTCTCTTTGGGTAGAAATTGCGGAAGGAAGAGGAAACTAATTATGGGAGTGATTTACAGGCCACCACGTCTTGAGAAAGAAGCAGCTCAGCCCATATGGCAGGAAATGAGTAGGGCAGCAAGGTACAATGTTATTTACTTAGACTTTAGCAAAGCATTTGACAGAGTACCGCATCAGACGCTTCTGAGAAAAATTAAGGCTCATGGTATCGAGGGGAAAGTTTTAAATTGGATAAAATCGTGGCTCACCGATAGAACACAGAGGGTCAGCGTAGATGGTGTTAAATCTGAGTGGGGTCGTGTAACCAGTGGGATTCCCCAGGGGTCAGTACTAGGCCCACTCTTGTTCATAATCTACATAAACGATCTAGATACAGGGATCAGCAGTGACAGAAGCAAGTTTGCGGATGACACCAAAATAGGGCGGAAGATTAATTCAGGGCAGGATGCAAATGCATTACAGGAGGATCTAAGTAAACTGCAGGGGTGGTCTAAGTAAATAACATCGTAATTTTCGTCATTATCTACTACCTCGAAGACTTTCCTAAAATGTCAGCAGATTTGTTAGACAAGATTTTCCCTTTGTAAACCCATGTCGAGAGTCGTAGATTAATTTGCTTTTCTCTAAATGCGATCGGATGTTATCTGCTATAATTGATTCAAGAAATTTCCCCACTACTGACGTCAAACTGATCGGCCGGTAATTTGACGCTGATACTCTGTCTCCCTTTTTGAATATGGGTACTACATTTGCCTGTTTCCACAAGTCTGGCACAACTCCGGTGTCTAATGATTTTGTAAATAAGTTTACGAGGGGTCCGCTAATCTGTTCCCTACACTCTTTCAAGACTCGAGGGAAAATTTCATACTGCCCTGGGGATTTTGTCTTCTTTAGTTTATTTATCTTCTTAAGAACATCCTCTTTTCTGACAGTGATATTCTTTCATTTCTCTTCTTCCTTTCCCTTAAATATCAGTTCCACCTCTGGAATTTCATCACAAATTTCTTCTGTGAAAACTGATAAGAAGTAGTTGTTCAATGCTTTGCTTATTTCCTCACTGCCATTTATCACTTCTCCCCTCCCTGACTTTAAAGGCCCAACTTTGTCCTTGACTTTTGTTCTATATATCTGGAAAAATCCCTTGGGATTCGCCTTGGATTCTCTTGCTATTTTGACTTCATAGTCTCTCTTTGCTTTCCTTACATTTTTCTTAACATTCCTAGATAGTTCATTATACCTATTTCTGAGCTGCTCCTCCCCTCCCTTTAATTTCTTTTAAATTCCTTTCATTATTCCTATGTCAGGTTTAAGTTTTCTGGTCATCCACCTTGGCTCATTCTTATTTGACCTAATTTTTCTGTATGGTATATTTTGTTCTTGTGCTTTATGTAGTATACTAGTGAATATATTATAGTCATGATCAATTGTTGTGTCATCTATGACCTCGGTGGCCGGTAATAAAGTCACAGAAAAAAAGTCACAATTTTGGCTAGGAAAAAAAGTCACAGGAAAAAAGTCACAATTAGTTTATGGTGGCCGGTAATAAAGGCACAAGAAAAAAAGTCACAAAAAAAGTCACAATTTTGGTTAAGAAAGAAATTCAGGTAATCAAAAAAAATATTCAAGTCAGTCGCAGTTTATTTAAGTACCATAAAAAATTTAAGTAATAAAACTGAAAATATTTTAATTCAGTTATTAACTGGCAATACATTGACAACACTATTTATATATGATGGCATTACATGTATGTGAAAACAAATCACGTTTTGTTCAATATCTTAAGCACAGTAAGGTAATCAAACAAAAATATTGAAGTCAGTCATTGATTGACAGTACATGACATGTACAGATTGAAAACAGCTTACAGAATATCATGGCATTACATGTATATTCAGTGTTTTTAATGCTGATGATTAAGACGAACATTCCAGCCGACGCCACGAAGAAACTCTGCCACAGTCTTGTGGTCCTCCCGTCGACCAACACACAAGTTGCGAATGCGTTCTTGTAGCTGCACATAGCGTCGACGAACTCTTCTTCGAGGGGGGTTGCCAACACCATCCTGCTGGATAATGGTGCTCACCGTCGCTTCTTCACGTTGAAACCATTCAATGACACGCCAGACTGAAGGATGGTAGTGACCAACGAGGTTGAAGAATTTATTATTCCACCCTTCGCAGATGTTGTTGGTACGAGCATTGTTGTTCATGGTGGCGTCATGCACATTCCATAGGTGAGGGGCAAACATAGGTGGAATACGACGCATTCTCAGAGGCATCAGGGCATCACTGGACATGGCAACTGGCTGCTGAATCGGTCGAAAGGAGCCACTAACATAAGTACAATCGAAGTACATGAGCAACTCCTCGGCTTCAGGTGGATCTTGTGGAATGACAGTTTTGAGGTATCTCATACCTTCATCAACGTTGTCTAGGGGGCAAAAAAGCTAGAGCATCAATCATGCCACAAAACAAACGAAACTCAGCATTGGTATTATAATGTGTTCCCAAACCCAGTTCCTGGATCTTACGCCAAGTGGACTGCGTAAGATGATAGAAACAACCTTTGCTCTCTACATCGCGGCCAAACACTGCAAGAACAACTCTCAGTACACCATCTTCAAAGTCAGCCACCACGGTTTTCACAGTAATAGAATAGTTTAGGTCTGCACACTTATCAACTATAGCCTGAAGGAGTCTTGTTTGGAAGAAGAGCGTACACTGAAGTTACAGCTGTATCACCGAAAGGCACACGGATGACATAAATCAGTTTGAAAATATTTGGAGCCATAGCAAAGTTGCCACCCAAATATAGAGTATCAGCACAAGCAAGGAGTCTGAGGCCATCATTGGTACCAAACACTAGAAGGCGATTGTTTGCATTTGGTCCGTTATCATAGAGTAAAAACTCCTCGGGATTAGGGCCAACTGTCTGAGAAAACTCAGTAGGAAGTTCACCTAGATCTTTTAGCAGAGGTGGTATAGGAGGAGTAGGCCGTTGGTTACGCAGAGTTCGTTTGCAAATGTCAGCAGAGGGTATAAGTGAGCGTACGTCATCATCACACTGGCTCACACAATGACTAAAAATCTGAGCTGGCTTGTCTCGAGTGTTGGTAGCTTGGTCTTTCATCCAGTTGCGTACTTTGGCAAGACGGATTTGGATCTCATCTGGGGCATGGTTGTGAGGCTGACCTATCGCTGGATTTTCTCTCTGTAGGTCTGTTGTCATACTGCCCCGACAGTGACCATTGGATCTTTTGACACACTTCCACCACAACTTGCTTTTGCGAGTGATATGTTTGGTATACATGAACCCATTGGAGCAGATTTTTGAACCACGCTTGTTACTGTCAATCATTTCCATGGCAGGGGGAGTAAAAATTATTTTTCACTAAGAAAAAGATTTTTCACTAAATTCAAGTATTGTTGATCCACAACAGCACTGAGCTCCGAGATTTCCACTATTCACGCTGTCTTCAGGGATACTGACATAATATAGAGAGGAACAAGGTTATATACTGTACGTAGACAGGTCATCCCAACGTGACCTCACATCAAACATCTGCTCAAAATTTTTTACCGGATTAGACAACCTGTGGTCACAGTGACCTCAGCTGACTTACCTTAATCCTTCCAGTTTGATGTTGCCCGATTATACAAAGAATCTAATGTTTTTGTTCTATTTTATAATTTTTAAGCGAAAGTCATTAATCTACCATCAGTTCTGCATATTCCTTTACTGAAACTGATTGACATATTAACCTTAAAAAATGTGAGAATTCGATAGTTAACTTTTCTTTTTTTCCTGTGACATTTTTTCTGTGACTCTTTTGCCTGTGTCTTTTTTACCTGGATTCGACGGAGTACACTTGTCTCGTGCGGGGGTAAAGACGTTGTCTGCATCCCTGGAGCGTGAAATTGTCACTCCAAAGAGGGGGTTTCGCCAGTAGAGAGAGGTCGGGGAAAGTGGGAGTCAAAAAACAAGCAGGTCCTGGGAAGTAAAAATTAGTTACTCAGGACAAGGGGTAAAACAGGACCAGGGAAGGATAGGCTTAAATGAATACTATACAAACAGTAGGAGCGTTAGAAATAAAATAGACTTGCTGAGAGCGGTTGTATGTACCGAGAATGTAGACGTCATAGCAATCACCGAAACTTGGATGAATATGGCGAGCAAAATTTTTTTATCAGAGTACCACATAGAAGGGTACAACCTTTTTCACAAAGACAGGGAAGGTAGGAAGGGGGGAGGGGTCGCACACTTCGTCAAGGATACATTAAAATGTTGTCCCAATAATTCAATAAAGGGTGAAATAGGAACCGAGTCTGTATAGGTAGAAATCACGGAAGGAAGAGAAAAACTAATTATGAGAGTGATTTACAGGCCCCCAAGTCTTGGCAAAGAAGCAGCTCAGCCCATATGGCAGCAAAATATAACAACCTATGCATTATGGGGGTAGGGTGTGTCATAGGAGGGAAGATCAGCTAAAACTAATGGCCCATCACTTCTTTGGTAGATTTTAGTGTATATAAACAGAAAATAATTTCAGTTTCAATATTTTGCAACCTTTTGCTAGGTAAATTTTAGCGTGAAATTTATCGAAAATCTAACGTACAGCTGCATTAGTGCATTACAATTAAATAGTGAACATTGCTTTCTGACTTCATTCTTTAACAACCCAACTAAAAATATTTTTTTCTGTTTCAGATTCTGATGCATTTACAAGTTGATAATATTTGCGATGGCTGCTTGTGTCAGGACGAGGAACCAAAAATTCAGCCATCTCAGTCACCATCTTGGGTCTGGGAGAGAGCTCCTGAAGTCGGAGTTGCCTACATTGAGAGATGCTTTGAGATACGGTGTTTTAATCAGGCAAATCAGTGAAAAGAACCAAAGAACTTACATAAACAAAGACATTACCAGTGATATGACCAAAGCTGTCTTGGCACAGTACACTCTGGCTAACGCTCAGTTCAAGACTCCAGTCATAACAAGTCAGAAGAAGATTAGTGAGAGACTGCTAGCCAGTTGGGAAAAGGCAAGAGATATCTCTCTTGGGAGAGGAAAACTTGCAGTTGAGGACAGCTTTGCCAAGCAACTGGACCAGTTATTTGACATAATTACTTGCAAGTGCCCAATTGTTCTCTGTCCTGAGTTTGGATGCGATCGTGACTGTAAATCCGAGGCCCACATCTCCTGTATTTGCAAGCGTGAACTGAAGATTCCTGTGATCGAACTGGCATTTGTCAAAGCACAGAGAGAGAAGACTGGCAGTATAGGGGCTCTCATGATTTCTAGCCAAGATATTCCGGAGTCCAAGAGACAGGAGGCTGCCACAGGGAGATAGAAGAGGAGAAGAGTTGCCGAGGAAAAGAGACTTGAGAAGGCCCAAGGTGAGGTAAAAAAGGCCGATGATTGGAGTCAAGCTGATTCAGAGTTTAATGACTTCCCCATGGCTGATCCGAGTGCTGACCAGGAGAATGGTGACTTTGTCCCTAACCCAGAGAAAAATGATCCCAAACCTTCCAGGCATAAGATTCGAAATAGGAAAGATATCCCGAGCATAGCTCTGGCCAGCATGCGACACCACACTGGTCTCAGAGAAACTGCAGAGATAGCAACAGCTGCCTGGGTTGACGGTGGTTTGATAACACCTGATGATGTTCACCTGGTGATAGATCATAACAAAGTAAGGAGAGCTCAGGAGAAACTTGTCAGTAACCTAGAAGAGGAGTTTGATAAGGGGATAAGAGAAAATGGAATCAATTGTTTATTCTTTGATGGGAGAAGGGATGACACTAAAGTGTTCATGAAAGTTGGAGATTCTGACAAGTTGTTCCCTGCCATGGTGAAGGAGGAACACTACTCCTGCTGCAGTGAACCAGGAGGGAAGTATTTGTGGCATTTCACTCCAGAGAAAGATGACATCAGGAAACCAGCTGTGATTGTGGCAGATAACATTGTGAACTGGCTCAGAGAGAGGAACGTAGACCAGACCCTGCAGGCCATTGGAGGGGACAGCACCAACACGAACACAGGGTGGCAAGGGGGGTCATACAGTGGATAGAGCGGAAGATTGGGAGGAAGCTGGTCTGGATTGTTTGTGACCTCCACACCAACGAGTTGCCACTCAGACATCTGATCCAGGAGCTGGATGGCAAGACTCTTTCAAACAACAGATGGTCTGGTCCTCTTTGCAAGATGCTGGACTCTGCCACTGATTAGAAATAAATCCGAGCTTTGAAAAAATCACAGTTGGCCCTCCACTCGTTGAGCTTGCACATACTGTCATTGACGACCTGAGTACTGACCAGTACTATGGTTACATGATTTGCAGTGCCATCAAAACTGGGGTCATGCCTGATAGACTTGCTTACCTGCAGATAGGTCCAGTCTCACATTCTAGGTGGCTCACAATGGCTCTCAGGTTCTGCAGAATTTGGGTCGCTCATCATAAACTGAAAGGGAACCAGCTTCACAACCTGAGACTTATTGTCCAATTCATCGTGAGTGTCTACTTGCCAAATTGGTTCAACACCAAGGTCAAGTCATCGTTCTCCAAAGGTCCGAGGCATGTTCTCTTCCAGCTTGAGCTCCTGAGGAGTCAGCCAAGGAAGGTTGTTCAGATTGTGGAGGAGACTGTGAGGAAATCTTCCTGGTATGCTCATCCCGAGGCAGTTCTGCAGACAATGCTCTGCAGTAAGGATAAGGAGGAGAGAAGAGTGGCAGTCAAAAAGATCTTGGATATGAGACTTATGAGAGGATCTAGGCATGACGAATCAGTTGGTGACGATTCCTTCAGGGTCAGGAAGACTCCTGAAGTCAATCTAGGTGCCAAGACCCTCACTGATCTCATAGATCTGGATATTATCCAGGCTGGCAGTGAGCCCCCTCTTACCTGCAGCCTCACCAATGTTCAAATCAGAGCTTTCCTGGACAACCCCATGCATGTCCCTGCCTGACCCACCGCACACCCAGAGTAAAGAGCATTGTGTGCAGCAAGTGAGCAAGGCCAGCAGTCACATGTACAGCCAGGAGAGGAGGGAAGGCTACATCCGAGCTCAGGTGGTCAGCAGGGAGGTGATGAGTAGAAACAGAAGCAAGAAAGACATGTTCTCTATGGTGTGCAGCAACACCGGGTCGTAGTAGTAAAACCGGTTTTTGTATTTGATGATTTTGTTTTCTAAAGGAATATTAAATTTAATAAATGTGTCAAAATCATTCGTTTCACTATTCTGGATCATTTTCATCCGAATAAATTAACCTGATACATTTACTTTACTTTAAATAAGCTATTTAGTGGTGTTGGTAAAAGGGTGGGAATACTGAATTTTCATAAGATTTCAAGTTAAAATTTACCTAGCAAAAAATAAAAACTTTTCAAATCTGAAGATTTCACATGATTCTGCACATAGAACTACATCATTAATACCATGGGTCGATTTTTCAAACTCAAAAAAAAAAAAAATCGCCTCCGTATGACACACCCTATTATGGGGGATTTCAACTTCAGAAATATTCACTGGGACAACATTGTAGGTGACTATGAATCTGAAGACTTCCTAGACGCAGTAGAGGACAATTTTTTGAAACAACTAAATACAGAACCTACTAGAGGTGATAATATATTAGACCTAGTATTAACAAATAAAGAAAATATTATCAGATATATCACAGTAGGGGAAGAACTAGGTAACAGTGATCACAGAGAAATCAGGTTCACCCTAAATTGGGAAACAAAAAACAATGACAATATGATCAGAGTCCTAAACTTTCGGTTGGCAGATTACACCGGTCAACACAATTTTTCTGGCACAAGGTTTTTAAACGGATTTTAAGTAAATTTTGGGTGCAGAATCCAAATATGACTTTGTTTTTTGTCTATCACATCAGGTTTTTGAGATATACCATATTGCACTTTTGCTGGGAAACATAAACTTTTGGATCAAAATTGACGGTTTAAACATGTATACATAAATTTTTTCAGCATTATAATTTGTATTTTTCTATAACGAAAAATTGTTAATATCAAATTGGAAAGTTAATGCACATATAATATTTAAATGTAACATTGGAGGGTGAAAAAAAACCAATTAATATACGGTAGAAATAGTGCAAGTATTAAGATCAAGTTACAGTTACATAAACTTCCTCTTTTTGGCCGATCTCTTATGTACAGCTTCTGGAATGTCTCTCATCAAACTCCAGCAGTAGTCCGCCATCATGTTCGAGTCCCATCGACCTTGGTAACGTTCTTCCATTACTTTAATGTCTTGATGAAAGCACTCCCCTTGCTCCTCGCTCACTTCTCCCAGATTTTCTGGAAACTCGTCCAAGTGACTGTGTAAGTAGTGAACCTTGATACTCATTCTGCATCCAAGTGCTTGTAAACTCAAGAGCAGCTCTTCCACAATTTCTTGATAGTTGTCCGCTTTCTTGTTCCCTAAGAAGTTCCGCACCACATTAGAGAAAGCATTCCAAGTTCTTGCCTGTGCCTCAGTCATTGTTGCAAGGAAGTGTGGATCTCTGAGTAGTGTTCTTATTTGAGGTCCATCAAAAATCCCTGCCTTTTTCTTCTCGTCGCTAAGACTTGGAAAGGTTGAGCATATATATCTGAAACACTCTCCACTATGATCAAGAGCCTTGACGAATTGCTTCATGATACCAAGTTTTATGTGCAGAGGAGGAAGGACAATGTTTTTCCTGTCAACCAGAGGATCGTTAATGATATTCTTGTCACCAGGCGTCAAACTATGTCTTGGTGGCCAATTCTTTTTCACCCAATGGTCTGCTGTAGCCCTGCTGTCCCAGTAGCACAGAAAACAGGGGTATTTTGTGTACCCTCCTTGCTGGCCCAATAGAAAGTTTACCATTTTCAAGTCCACACAAATTAACCATTCATGAGCATGGTATTGCAACCTCTCTAGAACAGTCTTAATGTTTTCATACTCTTCTTTAATTTGTACAGAATGTCCGATTGGAATTGAACCATACTTGTTTCCGTTATGAAGAATAACACATTTCAAGCTCCTTTTAGAACTGTCAATAAAAAGTCTCCAATCCTTACTATCATATGCTGGTAGTCCCATGGAGAGAAGAAGTCCTTCTACATCATTACAAAAAACAAGCTGGTCATATGAATGAAAGTACTTCCGCAGTTGCTCTTCTCTGTTGCGATAAAATGAGACACTCGTGCCAGGTTTTAAGAGTCGTTTCTCTTGAAGCCTGGAAGCTAACAATTCAACAGACTGTTTTGGCAAATTTAGATCTCTGACCAGATCATTCAATTCTGACTGAGTAAACAACGTTGGCTTTTCACAATCTTCACCAGATGGCTTGAAAAGATCAGTCTCTTCATCTTCATCAGTAGAAACAGGTGAATTCCGGTCAATATCCTCAATCTCTGGTAGCTCAGTAAATTCTGGCACGTTACGTGATGGAGCAAATCTGAGATCAGATTTGGATTCAGCACCTTAAAGTTAGTAAAAAACAGTTAAAAGGTTTCATGCCAGAAAAAAAAATAGTTTTTTGTAGACCAGTGTTATCAGGGATTAAGAAGGTACCTAGGTGAGGTAACCTGGGAACAGTAACATCAGTCCCCAGCAGGAAGGGGGTGAGTTCATGAATCCAGGTAAAAAAGTCACAGGTAAAAAAGTCACAGAAAAAAAGTCACAGGAAAAAAAGTCACAGGAAAAAAAGAAAAGTTAACTATCGAATTCTCACATCTATTAAGGTTAATATGTCCATCAGTTTCAGTAAAGGAATATGCAGAACTGATGGTAAATTAATGAGTTTCGCTTAAAAATTATAAAATAGAACAAAAACATTAGATTCTTTGTATAATAGGGCAACATCAAACTGGAAGGATTAAGGTAAGTCAGCTGAGGTCACTGTGACCACAGGTTGTCTAATCCGGTAAAATATTTTGAGCAGATGTTTGATGTGAGGTCACGTTGAGATGACCTGTCTACGTACAGTATATAACCTTGTTCCTCTCTATATTATGTCAGTGTCCCTGAAGACAGCGTGAATAGTGGAAATCTCGGAGCTCAGTGCTGTTGTGGAGCAACAATACTTGGATTTAGTGAAAAATCTTTTTCTTTGTGAAAAATTATTTTTACTCCCCCTGCCATGGAAATGATTGACAGTAATAAGCGTGGTTCAAAAATCTGCTACAATGGGTTCATGTATACCAAACATATCACTCGCAAAAGCAAGTTGTGGTGGAAGTGTGTCAAAAGATCCAGTGGTCACTGTCGGGGCAGTATGACAACAGACCTACAGAGAGAAAATCCAGCGATAGGTCAGCCTCACAACCATGCCCCAGATGAGACCCAAATCCGTCTTGCCAAAGTACGCAACTGGATGAAAGACCAAGCTACCAACACTCGAGACAAGCCAGCTCAGATTTTTAGTCATTGTGTGAGCCAGTGTGATGATGACGTACGCTCACTTATACCCTCTGCTGACATTTGCAAACGAACTCTGCGTAACCAACGGCCTACTCCTCCTATACCACGTCTGCTAAAAGATCTAGGTGAACTTCCTACTGAGAATTCTCAGACAGTTGGCCCTAATCCCGAGGAGTTTTTACTCTATGATAACGGACCAAATGCAAACAACCGCCTTCTAGTGTTTGGTACCAATGATGGCCTCAGACTCCTTGCTTGTGCTGATACTCTATATATGGATGGCAACTTTTCTATGGCTCCAAATATTTTCAAACAGATTTATGTCATCCGTGTGCCTTTCGGTGATACAGCTGTTACTTCAGAGTACGCTCTTCTTCCAATCGAGGCCGCACCTCGATTATGCGGTTCAGTTCTGGTGCCCCTATTATAGAATGGATATAAATTCACTAGAGTCGGTGCAGCGAAGAATGACAAAAATGATTCAGGGACTTAGAAACCTTCCATATCAGGATAGGTTAAAGAAACTAAACTTGCATTCCCTAGAAAGACGAAGATTGCGGGTAGATAAGATAGAAGTATTTAAGTGGGTGAAAGGAATCAATAAAGGGGATATAGATAAAGTTCTTATAATATCCGAGCAGGATAGGACTCGGAGCAACGGATTCAAGTTGGATAAGTTTAGGTTTAGGAGGGAGATAGGAAGAAACTGGTTCACAAATAGGGTGGTGGACGAGTGGAACAAGCTTAGCAACTTTGTAGGAAGTGCGGGAACTCTGGAAAGTTTCAAAAGGAGGCTAGATAGATTCATGGATGATAGAGAGTGGTAGTAACTCTCGACAGGAGCTGCCATGCACACGCCAACCGGCCTATTGCAGACTCCTTATTTTCTTATGTTCTTATGCTCTTAAGACTCGTGTCACCTACGAAGAACTCCTTCAGGCTATAGTTGATAAGTGTGCAGACCTAAACTATTCTATTACTGTGAAAACCTTGGTGACTGACTTTGAAGATGGTGTACTGAGAGCTGTTCTTGCAGTGTTTGGCCGCGATGTAGAGAGCAAAGGTTGTTTCTATCATCTTACGCAGTCCACTTGGCGTAAGATCCAGGAACTGGGTTTGGGAACACATTATAATACCAATGCTGAGTTTCGTTTGTTTTGTGGCATTATTGATGCTCTAGCTTTTTTGCCCCTAGACAACGTTGATGAAGGTATGAGATACCTCAAAACTGTCATTCCACAAGATCCACCTGAAGCCGAGGAGTTGCTCATGTATTTCGATTGTACTTATGTTAGTGGCTCCTTTCGACCGATTCAGCAGCCAGTTGCCATGTCCAGTGATGCCCTGATGCCTCTGAGAATGCGTCGTATTCCACCTATGTTTGCCCCTCACCTATGGAATGTGCATGACGCCACCATGAACAACAATGCTCGTACCAACAACATCTGCGAAGGGTGGAATAATAAATTCTTCAACCTCGTTGGTCACTACCATCCTTCAGTCTGGCGTGTCATCGAATGGTTTCAACGTGAAGAAGCGACGGTGAGCACCATTATCCAGCAGGATGGTGTTGGCAACCCCCCTCGAAGAAGAGTTCGTCGACGCTATGTACAGATACAAGAACGCATTCGCAACTTGTGTGTTGGTCGACGGGAGGACCACAAGACTGTGGCAGAGTTTCTTCGTGGCGTCGGCTGGAATATTCGTCTTAATCATCAGCATTAAAAACACTGAATATACATGTAATGCCATGATATTCTGTAAGCTGTTTTCAATCTGTGCATGTCATGTACTGTCAATAAATGACTGACTTAAATATTTTTGTTTGATTACCTTACTGTGCTTAAGATATTGAACAAAACGTGATTTGTTTTCACAAACATGTAATGCCATCATATATAAATAGTGTTGTCAATGTATTGCCAGTTAATAACTGAATTAAAATATTTTCAGTTTTATCACTTAAATTGTTTATGGTACTTAAATAAACTGCGACTGACTTGAATATTTTTTTTGATTACCTGACTTTCTTTCTTAACCAAAATTGTGACTTTTTTTGTGACTTTTTTTCTTGTGCCTTTATTACCGGCCACCATAAATTAATTGTGACTTTTTTTCCTGTGACTTTTTTTCCTAGCCAAAATTGTGACTTTTTTTCTGTGACTTTTTTTCCTGTGACTTTATTACCGGCCACCACTCCGTCATGACTGTACAGGTAGTCGTTGCCATAGAATCGTTGCCAGCTATCAATGAATGCCCAACCATTGTTTGCACAATGTTTTTCCAGTCCGCAATTTATAGCAATTGCCCTGGACAGCCATTCACGACCAACCCCTCTTCTAGGCAAGACACCACATACTATCGGGATCCCTCCCCTATAAGGGTGGTACTGTGGAGTATACAAGCGTCATATCATTACCAGTGCGTCTCTTTAACCCAAATCTCAGTTCTACTCATGATGGCAACAAGAATGGGCTTTTTGTGTTTGACAGTAGGGATGTATCTGGGGAGGAAGAGAGACAGACAAGAGATTGTGCAGCTGGGGGTACAGGTGCAACAGCTGAGAGAGGATTTCGGGAATCTAAGGAGGAAGTATGAAACACGGGTAAAACATTTCATAGGGGAGTATCAGACACATTTTCAACAGTTAAGGGAGGAAACAATGGGGGGGGGGGGGATTTCAGACATTTGTTCAACAGCTAAGGGAAGAAACAAGGGGGGAGTATCAAACACATGTTCAACAGTTAAGGGGGAGTATCAGACACATTTGCAACAGTTAAAGGAGGAATTAAGGGGGGAAGTATCAGACACATTTGCATCAGTTAAGGGAGGAATTAAAGAACATAAGAACATAAGAACATAAGAATGGAGGAAACTGCAGCGGGCCTATTGGCCCATACTGGGTAGTCCCGTTTACACCCAACCCCTATTGCTCATATAGGCATCCAACCTATGTTTGAAGCAATTCAGCGTATTCGAGTTAATGATGATATTTGGTAACTTGTTCCATTCATCCACTACTCTGTTTCCAAACCAGTGTTTACCTATTTCACGCCTAAATCTAAATTTGTCTAATTTAAAACCATTGTTACGAGTTCGCTCCTGGTTGGATAGTTTGAGTACTGTTACGAACCCCGCCACCAATTGTCATGATCTACCTACCCAGCACTACGAACCACGCCCTCTATTGTCTTGATCTACCTACCCAGCACCACGAGCAACGCCATCTAGGGACGAAACACGAGTATGACTCGTCTTAGTTACCACTCCGGGTTTCCCTTCTCCATATCCTGGTTGTTGCGTCACCTCCTCAAAGTCTTCTTTGTCAGCTCCAATTCGAGGAGAGAGCACTTCACTCTGGGAAGTGACCACAGGATCACCTATCCTGGAAACCTACGGCACAGTGACTACCTACCGTCTTCTACAATACTCAGCCTTACTCTCAGCTCCGCACTTAAGTATTTGTAATCTTATATTGCCTCCCCCACGTCCACTTGCTTCAAATTATTGTATGTTGTATAAATATGTATATACTGTTAATGTTTAGGTTAAGTATGGTTAAGGGTAAATTATAGATAGCTGAATATTTTGTTAAGGAATTTATGGTACTTTATTATACACAACAAAAACTCGCATCCTTTGTCTACCCTTTTATAGTCCGATTGTCTTTGTTTTGTTTTTTTGTTGTTGCCTGTTGGGATCTGGGTAGACTTTTAACTATATTCTAAATCCCCAACTCGTAACAGTACCTTTGTAATGTCCCCTTTGTTTAGCCCTGCCTTCCACTTATACACCTCTATCAGGTCGCCCCTCGCTCTACGTCTCTCAAGGGAGTGCAAATTAAGATGCTTTAACCTGTCTCTATACTCAAGGTTCCTAATGCCCGGGATTAGTCTTGTCATTCTCCTCTGAATTCTTTCCAAGGATTCTATATCCATTCTGTAATACGGTGACCAGAACTGAACTGCGTAATCCAGGTGTGGTCTCACAAGAACAAGATACAGTTTTGGATGACCTCGCTAGTCTTGTAACTAACACTCCTTTGTATGAACCCAAGTACTTTATTAGCCTTGTTACGAGCAAAAACACATTGTTTACTTGGCTTAAGGTTCCTACTTATCATTACTCCTAAATCTCTCTCGCAGTCGGATTTCTCTATGGCATCGTTGTTCATCTGGTTTCCCTGTTTACATCTCCTATACTGAGTACTTTACATTTGTCGACGTTGAATTTCATCTGCCATTTTTCAGACCATTCGAAAAATTTGTTTAGATCTTCCTGTAGTTTTGCCGAGTCCTCGTCCGATTTGATAATACGTCCTATTTTAGTGTCATCAGCAAATTTACTTATGTTGCTGTCTATGCCGATATCTATGTCGTTTATGTATATAATAAATAATAATGGTCCAAGTACTGAGCCTTGGGGAACTCCACTTGTGACGTTGCTCGAATGTGACTTAGTGCCGTTAATGCTCACTCGCTGTTTCCTGTCCTGTAACCAGGCCCAAGTGGAAAGGTTGGAGAGGGAACAACAACAACACCTAGCTCAGTTGGGAGATGCACTAGACAGGGTATCAAACACAGCTCGAAGAGACGATGGGTGAAATTCGGAAACACAATACTAGAACGGGACTTAGTTGCGGGACCGGGTTGACCATTACTAAGTTCGACGATAAGACAGGGCCAGAGGTAGGTAAGTGGTTACGAGAGGTCGACCCAGCCCTCGAGCTGATAGATGAGGACGAAGTGGGCCAAATACAGTTCATAGTACGGAATCTTGTGGGACCTGCGGCGGATCGTGTATACAATGCACACACGGAGTGGGAAACAGTAGATGAGTTAAAGGACCTAGAATATAAGAAACAGGAAACCGCAAAATGATAAAACTCTGTTCGAATATTATAATGCAATGTTAGAGCTGGATGAAATGCTAGCTTGGCCTGAGCAGAAATATGATGAATTTATAGTGGGGGACGTCATGGCAGGGGCATCATTTTGGAGCTGTTGGGAGGCACCCGCCCCACCTCCCCCAAGACCTGCTTGCCCTCCCAAGGGCTGTCTTGCTCTCCAAGGAAATTGTAATTATATTTCTTTTTCATATAGACTAATTTGGATTTGGTGAGAGCATCTCAATGGTATTTTTACTATGCTTATTTAAACAAACTGATAAGTATTCATCTATTTTCATCGTTCCCATTGCCTATCATATATAAACTGAATAGCAGCAAGGAAGTACCTGTAAGTCATGTTGCTAGCAGCCACATGGTCCACACCGAGCAGATGCAAATTGACAATATAAAACGTGTTGGAACGTGTTCCGTCTGTTACAGCACCATCCAGCGGCACCACCCAAAACTAAAAACAACATGAGCAGTTGTGAGGCTGAGGTCTTGGTGTGTGGCGCTGCACGCTCTCTTTGTTTCTCTGATTTTGTTGTGCCTCTGATATACTGTATTACTGAGTGTATAAATTTAATCATGAAGCATTCATAACAAACTATCAGTGGCCTTTCCCCCAAAAAAACTAAAGAACGGCTCAACGCTTCACATATTACTGGGAAAGAAGACAGCAGTGCTGGCCCTGAGCCAAGTGCCAGTACCATTCCACCAACGTCTGGAATTGGGAATGTTGATGGCAACATTGTCATGCAAGTTTTAAATGACTCAGTACGTATATGAGTGAAATGCACTCCTTACATTTTGACAAAAATATTTTCTTGGTAATACCTAATTAATGTAGTTTAGCTACAGCACTTCGATATGCATTGGGGGTAAAAGTTTAATGTAATGGGTAGGTCTGCTGTCTGAGTCTGAAAGAAGTAAAACAGTAAATATGGTGATGAAATTACGCGATGAAATTACGCACAGGTGAACCCCAGCTGCGCTCCCCACTCTCAGCTACCCCCACTCGCTGTGACGTAGCATTACGACCCAATTTAGTTTACTATGGTTTCGTACGGTAGTTTATATCAGAATATAACGAAACAAATTTACAACATAATGTAATTATTAAACATACTGTTACGAGTGTCCACCATAAGTTTCTGACCTTGGTATGAAATACATTGGTTCGGATGGTGTGTGGTTGGCTGGAGCAATTTCGCTCAATACTCGCCCACACTGACTGAGTCATCATTTAAGTATTAAATTTGTTTATTATATTGTGCATTTATTGTATTAGGTTTGCATATAGGTTAGATAAGTGGGATTAATGTCAGTAGGGTAATTTATATAAAGTTTATGTTTTGGCCAATCAGGATATGTTACATCAGTATTTGGCGGTAGAAAGGTGATGTCGGTGACAGGCTGGTAGTCGGTAGTTAGTCTAGGCACAGCGGTCTTAAGTTAAATAGTACATCCTCTCTCTGGCGTTTTGGGAGTTGGCATTTGACTATTGAAATTTGTTTGCTTGATAATTATTTTGTGTGATCTTGATGAATCTTCAGTCCTTACGCAGCCACTTCCAAACATCTTGACGTATTATTATTATTTATTTTATTTTATGTTTCGTATTATATTATAGTACATACTATAGTAAACAAACGGCGTTGAGTTACCAGCTGTCTCCAGCAGTGTTCGAAGAATCTTGAACGAGACTGTACATACAGTATGTGGTGGTGAGAATAAGTTAATAAATGTTCATAATTTTTTTTTTTTTTGTTGGGCACTCCCCTACATCCTTGTGCAAGGTGAAGCGCAGAAGCGTTTACAGGGCCCAACAGGGAAGCATGCTAAGTTCATGCTTGCCTTTATGTCTCATGAGTTAAGGGCGTAGAAGCCTGAAGAGTCAAGGGCGTAGAAGCCTGAGGAGTCAGTGGTTTATGTCATCAAGTTATTGGAAGCTCCAACAACTTTCCCTGAATACGAATTCGCAACTTTCGACTTACACCAGGTACCTACTTTACTGCTAGGTGAACAGGGACTAATGGGGGGCTAGGAAGTAAGTCCAAACAACTTCCACCGGCCCGGGAATCGAACCCGTGACCTCTCGCTTGCGAGGCAAGAACGGCACCGCTTCTACCACCGTCAATGTTCATATTTTTATTGATTTGTTCAGGGTTTGACCTGTTAACTTGACCTTTGTTGGGGGAACTTGGATTTAAGAATGTAATAATAAATTGATATATTTGAAGGACTTAAGTTATTTGGTTTTGTGTAACGATCTACCCTCGGGTCGTAACATAAATAATGGGGGCCTAACCAGGGATCCTATGGGTAATTTGTCAAGTTACAGGTTGGAAACAAACAGCATTATTGTATGACATTGCTGTGCAAAGTGTTATGACTATGACTGATATTAATCTAGTGTTCTGTTGTTTTGCTATTGTGATTGTTTGCGTGTAACCTAGTGACGTGTCATTTGATTTGGCCAGTCATCATGTTTTCCCTGGAAAGATTCATTTTTGATCCCTCACTAGAAACTCTTTGCCCAGATCAGTTACGTAAAACAGACTGGATTCGCATCGCTAACCATTATGGTATTAACGTCCAAAAAGGGTCAGCGTAAATCAGCAATACAAAATGCTGTGCTTACAGAGCTGGTGCGGGAAGAAACTATTTCGGAAGGAGCCCTTCAGTTACGTATAGTTGACAGTGGAACTAGTGTGAACACTGGGAATAGCTTAGAATTACGTAAGCTGGAGATGGACCACGAGTTAAAGTTACATGAGGAAAGAGATAAGGAGAGAGCTCATGAGTTAGCCATGGAGGAGGAAAAGAGAAAAACCCTTGAGGTGCAAGGTAGAGTAGGAGTATCAAGGCCTAGCAACAATAAGAGTGTTCAGGACCGTTATCAGTCAATGTTTGACGTCACTAAACATTTGCGACTAGTACCTGAGTTTGACAAGGATGACCCAGAAAAATTTTTCCAGCAGTTCGAGAAGGTAGATATATCATTCAAGTTGCCTGAAACATCCTGGGTGGCAGGGATTCGGACTGTGTTTAAAGGTGCAGCTAGGTTAGTCTTTTTGTCTTTATCGGGTGAAAATTTGAAAATTATGAAGAGGTTAAATAGGCTATTTTGAAGGTTTATGAGTTGATTCCGGAACACTACAGAGTGAAATTTGGGAATGAAAGGAAACTAGAGTCACAGGCATATATTGAATTTATGTACCGTCTTCATAAGATTTTTGGAAGATGGATAAAAAGTAGTGGGGTAAGCTCCTATGAAAAGTTGATTGAGTTGATCATTTTAGAGGAATTTAAGAGAGTCCTCCCACGAGACATTCAATTATATTTGGGAGAGAGGTTACAGAAGTGCAACGAGCAGCAGCTCTGGCAGACAGCTATGCGTTGACTCAAAAGAATGTTGGATTTCAAAGACATGTAACTAGGAACAAGGGTGGTAAGCAGGATAATTTTAAGATGCAAATACATCTGCCTCAAGTAAGGCCGTAGTGGCTCGGAACAAAAATATCCGAGGTTTCAGCGTACGAGTCAAATGATCTGTTTCAAATGTAAACAGATAGGTCACGTTATTGCTAATCACCTTAAGCTCAAGAAAAAAAAGGAAGATTCTGCTCTTTCAGTTAGTTCTTACTCGAAGGAAGATTTACTTGAGCCCTTTATGTTTGATGGGACTGTCTCAAGTGATGAGTCCAGTGATGTTCGGTTCCCTGTTCGGATTTTGAGAGACACCTCTGCTAACCATAGTATTATGTTGAAAGGTGCTTTTCCCTGTGTGGAAAGCGCTTATACTGGTGAGTATGTGTTATTGAAGGGTGTCGGTAGTGTAACAAGTGTTCCTTTATGTAGGATGTTCTTGAGGAGCGACATGGTTTCTCAGTGGGTGACTGTTGGTGTCCAAGACTATCTCCCTGTATCTGGTGTTACCTTCTTGCTAGCTAATGACATTGCCGGTAATCGTGTTGTCCCTGATCCTGTAGTGACCACGACTCCTACGGTGGATAATAACACTAAATTGCTTTAAGATCAGTATCCTGGTTTATCCCCTGCCTGTGTTGTTACCAGAAGTATGTCGCTTAGAGAAGAGCAGAATACTCGTGTTGACCCTGTTCCTAATGTAACTAACACAAGTGGTGCAGTTTGTGATGTAAGTGACTTTGGATGTAGGGACCTATATGTGTCGCAAGACAATTCTGTTAATGCCAGTGAGTCGTATTTGACGGAAGCCAGTGGAGACAGCGACAATAATCCCCCTGAAGTCACTGGTGATGTATTTGACAACTCACTCTCATCTAGCGTTGATTCAACTTTGAATAATGACATAATCCCTAAAGAACAAGTTTTGTAAGAGTGCTGTAAGCAAGGAGGAAGCTGGTGACTTGCCTGTTTGTTACTATTAGGACTCTGGCCTCCTGATGGGAAAATTTAGACCACCCTCGGTGCCTGCTGGGGAAGACTGGTATGTGGTTAGGCAATTGTTGTCCCCCAAAATGTCATAGGGGAGAGATCTTGAGACTGGCACACGATTTTCTTGGAGTACACTTAGGGGTTAGTAAAACCAACCATAAGATATTACCTCATTTTTATTGGTCTGGCTTGAAGAGAGATGTGGCAAAGCACTGCAAGACTTGTCACGAATGCCAGATGACAGGTAAACCTAATCAGCCGATCAAACCAGCCCCTGTACAGCCTATTCCAGCAATAGAAGAACACTTCAATGAAGTAATAATAGACTGTGTTGGTCTTCTCCCAAAAAGTCGTAGTGGCAACCAATTCCTGTTAACTATCATGTGTGCAATGACTAGATAACCAAAGGCTATACCACTTAGGCGAATCACTGATAAAAATGTGGTAAAGGCTCGGATTCACTTTTTCACCCAATATGGTATTCCAAAGATTGTACAGTCCGACAGGGAAAGTAATTTCACGTCGTCTATTTTCCAACAAGTCATGAATGAGTTGGGCATTCAGCAATATCTGTGAATCTCAGGGTGCCACTGAACGGTTCCATCAGACATTCAAATCCATGTTAAACAAATACTGTAGGAGAATGAGGAGTGGGATGAAGGAGTGCCACTCGTGTTATTCGCCATTAGAGATAGTTGTCAGGATGCTCTTTGTTTTAGTCCCTTTCACTTATTTTTCTGACATGATGTAATGGGTCCTTTGACAATTTTGAAGGAGAGTTGGGTGAATAACAAGGTAAAAATTACACTTTCAGTGTATGTGGACAAATTCAAGGCTAGACTGAAGAGGGTTGGGGAGATTGCTCGAGAGAACTTGTCCCAGGCTCAGTTGAAAATGAAGGGTCAGTATGACCAGAAGTGCAAATGTGTAGAGCTTAGCCCTGGTGACCAAGTACTAGCATTAATACTAACCTACAGAAATCCCTTGCAAGCAAAGTTTGAAGGCCCATATACAATAGTTAAGAAACAAAGCCCCCTAAACTATGTCATAGCAACCCCAGGAAAGCGGGAGTCAGAGTAATTGGTTCATATGAACAGGCTGAAGCTCTACTACTCCAGGGAAGCTGTTCATTGCTAATAAAATAAAATAAAATAAAATAAAATAAAATAAATAACGTTAATTGATTTTATTAATTTAGTTATTCAATATTCTGTATAATCTTATATACTATAGGACTAGCTGTCTGTCTGTCTGTCTGTTCTGGGCAGCCAAAACGGCACAATCGTTTTTCATCAAACTTGGTGGAAAAATCGTAGAGTGGAACAAACCTGGTCGATGGTTTCTTTAGGAAGGCATTAATTAACTATTTTATTTACGATGGAAAACGATGCAAGTCTACGGACTTGGCGCACCCTAATTAATCATGCAAGTCTACGGACTTGGCGCACCCTCATTCACTGTACATTGTCAGCCGGATACAATACAGTATAATACCATACAATACTATACAATACACAACGAACTATAAATATTTGTAAGAATAAAACATAATTATATAGACATATATGACTCACAACTTGAAAAGATATCCGTAAGACATTAGCTATTGGAAATGTGATTAAATGTTTTGTTATTAATCCAGTGTGAAATGTATTGGTATTGGTGGTACAATCCTAATGGTCTCTAATCCTGTTGATTTGGTGAGGATAATCTGGGTTTATTGAGATTAATGATAAGGTGTGGGGTTTATTCTACTTGTGTTAGTCTCAGGTATGACCCTTATTGTAACAATCATGATTATAACGACCATCATTATAACAACCAGGACCATGAGTATAATAACAACGACCATGATTATAACAACCAGGAACATGATTATAGCAACCACGACCATGATTATAGCAACCAGGACCATGATTATAACAACAACGACCATGATTATAATAACCACGACCATGATTATAATAACCACGACCATGATTATATCAACAAGGACCATGATTATAACAACCACGACCATGATTATAACAACCACGACCATGATTATAATAACCACGACCATGATTATAATAACCACGACCATGATTAATTCAACCACGACCATGATTATAACAACCACGACCATGATTATAACAACCACGACCATGATTATAACAACCACGACTATGATCATAACAACCACGACTATAATCATAACAACCACGAAGATGATTATAACAACCACGACTATGATTATAACAACGACGAATATGATAATAACAACCACGACCATGATTATAACAACCACGACCATGATTATAACAAGCACGACCATGATTATAACAACCACGACCATGATTATAAAAACCACGACCATTATTATAACAACCACGACTACGATTATAACAACCACGACTATGATTATAACAACCATGACCATGATTATAACAACCACTACCATGATTATAACAACCACGCCCATCTGGAAAATTATATAGCTGTACGCAGTCAGGCGGACGGCAATTGCGCACTAGCCAAGCACGAGCAATCTAACTTTCTCGCCTAGGTAAACTGTACCCCCGGACTCGCCACTGGGCACGAAGGGCCCACGATCACTTGTCATTACAACTATACATATACTGTTTTATTTTACATGCCATAATCCTTTTTTTCTAGGGGAGGGGGTGAATTGATACATTTGTGTTGTTATAAAAGCGGAGGGTATTAATAAAGTAAATTTTGCTTTCTTCTATAATATAACCTTCCACACATGCTCCTTTTCTTGATATACACCAGTTTGTTTTGATATTAACATAAGTGATGAAAAGAACATAACAATTAATAATTTTTATAGTCGAGTCCAGACCCCAGTCTGTAAGGCCATTATTTATAGTGTAACAACAACAATAACAACAATAATAACAATAACAATAATAACAATAACAATAACAATAATAACTAATAACAATAAAAATAATAACAATAACTATAATAACAATAACAATTATAACAATAACAATAATAACAATAACAATAACAATAATAACAATAATAATAATAACAATAATAATAATAACAATAATAATAATAATAATAATAATAATAATAATTTACGGTGTATGGAAAAAGTATGGTAGCCGGAAGGCCGAAAATATACAGTTACATAATTGGGGAATTGGTCTCTTGATTTACAAATAATATGCAAGTAAGAAAAGTGATACAAATATGATATATAATAGCTAGGTGGGGAGAAGCTCAAACTACAGGGCATTTCAACATATGACAGTGCAAAAAGTAAGATTGGCTGGGAGTGAATACACTGGTTGATTACAAGTTATTGATAATTTTTACAATGGTTGGGACTGGGCTGTTCTTATAGCGATCAATTTGTGCTCGTATGGGCTGGATGCGGTTGTGGTGTCGAACAGCAATTCTCGGACGTGGGATCTCGGGTCGTATTAGGAGCCGGTGTCGAGGATGGTACAGAAGCTTCTCACCAAATTTGCAGATGAGGTCGTGGTGATAGTCAGAAAGAGCCGAGAGGGTCAGTGTGTCGAGCGCTTCTTGATATGTGGAGTAGGAAGGGGAGAGAATAATCTTGCATGCCCTCTTTTGCACTTTTTCTAGGTGTTTACATTGTGTGGCATTTAGGGAGGAAGACCAGGTAGGGGAGGAATAGGTGAGCTTGCGAAGTAAAAATGTTGAGTAAACACTGAGGAGCTCAGGCGCAGGAACTCCGAGGGACTTGAGTCGGCGGAGGAGGTGAAGAAGGTAACTGGAGGATTTGACAACTTAACTGATGTGTGATTTCCAATTTAGTTTGTTGTCTATAGTGACGCCGAGGAGCTTAGTGGAATCTACAACCTAGAGTGTGTTGGGACCTAAAGTAATGGAAGGGGGTAGGAAAACGTCGAAGGAGAGGTTGATGTGCATAACCATGGTAGTGGTATGGTTGATGGTGACGTGGTTGTTGGTGGCCCAGTTTTGGAGACTGTTCAATAAATCCTGAAGGGAAGTATAGTCGGGAGCAGAATTGTTGACAATGTGTGTGTGTATGTGTGTGTGTGCGTGCGTTTTCAGGGTAGTGTAATGCGTTAAGGTGCAGGCACTGCTTTCTTCCTCTCGCTTTCAGCTATCACCGCTAGCTGGCCCTCGTGATGAATAGGGAAGCACCCTTGCCTAAGTCTTCACAGCCAGTATACAGCCTCTTCACCACCAAGACTCCAGCTGTGTCTTCTCGTCGCAACACACAAATAACTGGATGCCTCGTGGGCCCAGGCTAGACCAGTAGGGGATCTTGGAGCAGAAGTGGGCCCCAGAAAAGCGACACATAGGCCCACTGGCATGTGAACACGTCCTGGTGCCGACTAACTACTGCCCCGCTACCTTGCAGAATAACCTCGGTAGGAATAAGGCTACTTGAGTAAACCCCAAACGAAAAATCTGAAGTGGAGCACCATATCAGGCAGCATGCTTACAGAGTTCCAAAAAGAACCCAACGGCAGTATAGGCGGAAGAAGTGACCAACATGGGAACTCAATGACTACACCGGCGGATGAAGGCAATGCATGATGGACAGGCTACTAAGGCGAAACCCAACAAATTGGGCTATCAACAGTCCATTGTACCTCTCTCTCTCTACCCAGTCGTTTCAGCTACTTGCGCCACTGGATCAGGAAAAAGGAGAGCCAACATGTGTGGGTGCAGCCTGTGCTCCTGCCGTCACCTCATAAATCAACTCATACGCAGCTATCATCCAGCCGATCATACTTCTTAGGTAGTAGGTGTTAGGCAGCTATCAAACAGGGAGGTACTACCACCTGGGAAGATATTAAAAGCATAATGTGTTGTTTAATGGTAGACCCTGCTGCCATATGGCATCATAAAAATTTTGACAAAGTCCCAGGTTGCTTATCTGATTTTTTGCCTGATTTACACACAATTGCAGGGTCTCAATTGTTTCTGTCACATTGACAAGCCAACATACATACAGAATATCGTTTCTCACTCTTGGTCTTTATTATTATTATAATTTAATGTAATTTTTAATTTTGTATGTTTTATATAAGATTTAATAATTTATTATTATTATTATTATTATTATTTTATTTTCGCCCCCCAGGCCCCGATTTTGGTCAGTGACCTGTGCCCGGGTGGGCTAACCCCGGTAAAAAAAATAATCCTCATCAAACCCCCTATCCCCCCAAAAAGTCCTATGGCGACAGAAGAATGGCGACGGGGACAGGCAGAGATGACTGCCAGGAGTCCTTAGTCACAACTCTGCACATGGGCAGCATATATAAGGTGGTCGTTTATGCACTGGAATCTAGGCAGCAGTGGAATCTAGTACTGTCTTTGTGACTTAGCAGCCCTTTCAAAGACCAACTCTGCTCACACCACATCTGAAGGGTCTAGAAAAGATGCCCTAAACATAGCCTGCCAAAAGAACAAACCTGATTGGGCACCCGAATCCAGTAAAGTTATTCTTATGCTGTCAAAAACATAATCACAATCACAGATACAAAAAATACAAACTAAACAACCTTTTTTGGTCACTGCATGGAATGTCAGGACCGTTCTGGATACTGGCACAAATTAGAGTCCTGAAAGAAGAACCACCCTTGTGGCAAAAGAGCTGTCTAGGTATAACATCAAGAGAGCAGTCATTAGTGAGTCTCGGCTCCCAGACCTTCTTCTGGAAGGGTAAGCCGGCCGTGGAGAGAAACTGCATTTATGGAGTGTGCTTTGCCATTCGCCAATCCATCCTACATAGGCTAAATGAAATGCCCGTTCGGGTCCACGAGCGCCTCATGACGCTCCGAGTCCTACTGAATCACTCACGCCATGCCTTCTTCATCACTGGATGAAGAGGTTGACACCAAGGAGGCCTTTTATGCTGACCTTCACAGAGTGCTAACCTCTATCCCAGATAAAATAAGTTGGTGCTCCTACAGTAGGTGGCTTCAATGCCAGAAATGGCAGGGAACCATAGGGAGAAACGGAGTAGGCAACCTGGGACTTAGTTAAAATTTTCGTGATGCTATATTTTATTTATTTTTTATTTTTTTTTACGGGGATTAGCCCACTCGGGCACAGGTCACTGACCCACATCGGGGCCTGGGGGGCGAAAATGCAATAATAATAATAATTTAATAAATAATAATAATTCATAGTAAATAAAATTATTAATAAAAAATAAAATAATAATGATAATATTAATAATAATTCTGTAGTAATAGTAGTAGTAAAAAAATAGAACCATAAATGAAAAAAAAAATCAAAAGTGAGAAACAATATACAGTTTGTAAGTTGTGTCGTCAATAGTAATTGAAACAATTGAGACCCTGCAAGTGTGTGTAAATGAGGCAGAAAGTCAGATCAGCAACCTGGGACTTGTCTCAATTTTCGTAATGCCATATGGGAGCAGGGTCTACCATTAGATAACACATTATGCTTCCAATATCTTCCCTGGCAGCAGTACCTCCCTGTTTGGTAGCTGCGCACTACCTACTACTTGTTTCCAATATCTGCTTAGACTCACTAAAGGATGTATAGTCAGTCCATAGGCCCATTATATCAGAGGAGACTCTGAAATAACAGCTTCTGTTAACAGAGAGGTTAAATGTTAAACACAGACCCTTACCTTATTTCTGGCTAACACCCTCCTGACAGCTGACTGGTGTTTATTTCAATACCACTGTTTCCATTAAAAGCGGTTTAATCAACACAGCTTTAAAATTATAACAAAATATATTCAACAACAAAATATAATAAATATGTCCATACAAAAGGGCACAAATCAATTCACTCAGAATAATGTTATCTCTACCAAATACAATGCTCTCTCACCACTATAATATTCTTTAGGCTATACTGAACATATTACTCTTTAGTTAATACCACAATTATCCATGAGTGCCCAGATAATGATAGATAAATGTGCACCACACAAGCTTGGCCCTTCTATCCTCCTCAACCTAGCTACCGAGAGACCCGCCAAAACCAAAACAAAGTTTCAATACTTTCTTGTTTCATCAACATATAATTTCTAATTCTTTTTACACTTCACGCCTGCTTCTTACAGTCTTTCATAACTGTATAAAAATAAGAATACATTCTACAAAGTTTACATAATGAAGCAAATACTAGTATGCATACTTATATAAAATAATCAAGATATTTTTTCAAAGTCTTAACCATAAGCTTGGAAATTCGATTCTAAAGAAAAACGGGAACAACAGAAAGTAAATACAATGGGTAACTGAAACAAATATTGAGGGAAAGGGGAGACGACCGTAACACCCCCCTCCCAAACGAAGAATAAGTCAGCCGTAGGATTCGTGACTAACTGGAATATGGGACAGTGAATCAGCCACGACATTCAATTTTCCTTTCACATGTTTGATAATCAAATCATAATCTTGTAGCAATAGATTCCACCTTGTCAAACGTTTGTTTACATTTTTCATCTTGTGCAGAAAATACAAGGGGTTTGTGATCAGTGAACACTTGGATCGATATGCCTGACCCCCTCAAATAAATTTCAAAATGGTTCAAACTTAAAATCAATGCTAATGTTTCTTTCTTAATTGTACTATAGTTTTTCTGATACAAAAGAAACTTCTTTGAAAAATAATAAATAGGTTACTCAACATCATCTTTCTCTTGCATTAAAACTCCACCAGCTCCATAATCACTAGCATCTACATGCAATTTAAATGGTTTATCATAACTTGGGTGTATCTGTTTCAATTCTTTAAAAGCTTCATCACAATCTACACTTCACACAAATTTTACTTTCTTTGACAACAGATTGGTTAATGGTAAAGCAATGTTTGAAAAGTTCTTATAGAACCTACGATAATATCCACTCATACCCAGAAATCTTAATAATTCTCTTCTATTTGTAGGTGCAAGAAATTTCACAATACTTTCCACCTTAGCATTAATTGGTCTGACACTTCCCTGACCAACAACATATCCAAGATATTCTACAGTTGCTTCAGCAAATTCACTCTTCACAAGGTTTACAATCAAGTTTGCTTGATGCAATCTGTTAAGTACTTCTCTGATTAAATACAAATTATCTTCTCAAGTCTTTGAATACAATACAATACAATCTTTGGAAAGTACTACCGCTGTTTTTAATACCAAAGGGTAACACTTTATACTGATATAAACCATCCATAGTCACAAATACAGAAATTTCTTTTGCTCTTTCAGCCAGTGATACTTCCCAATATCCTTTCAACAAATCCATCTTAGTTACAAATTTAACATCTCCTATCTGGTCAATACAATCATCCACTCTTGGAATAGGATATGAGTCAGCTTTGGTTACATTATTTACTTTTCTGTATTCAGTACAAAATCTATATGAAATACCACAAGGTTTAGTCATCAATACACACGGTGAACTCCAAAGACTGTTACTTCTTTCACTCATGTCATTATCAAGCATAAATTGTACTGCTTTTCTCATAATGTCTTTCATCTTAGGATTCACTCTATATGGGTCTTGCTTAATGGGTGTTGTATTTTGAACCTCAACATCATGCTGTAATACCTCAGTTCTCCGAGGAACATCAGAAAACAAAAGCCTAAACTCATGTACAATTTGTATGATTTAATTTCTCTTCTCAGTTCCTAAATGATCAAGTTTCTTTTCTAAATTATTCAACACATCTGAATTATTTAACAGTTCATTTTCACATTTCCCCAACTTCATGTCTTCACTTTCATTTATCTCTTTTCATCATCAGACCTGACACATAGACAATTCACCTTGTTATTCACATAATTTTCTGTAGATTTTCTATCATAATATGGTTATATCATGTTTACATGACACAGTTGGTTTGACTTGCGTCTTCCTGGAGTATTTATAATATACTTTAATTCTCCCACTCTTTTTTCAATCAACCAGGGACCACAAAATCTGGCTTTCAATGGATTTCCTGCTTGTGGCAATAATACCAACACTTGGTCATCAGGTTTGAACTCTCTGCTCCTAGACTTCTTGTCATACCACCTTTTCATATCTTCCTGACTCTCTTTCAAAATTTCTGCAGCAATCTCTCTCGCCCTAAACAATCTGTTTTTGAAATCTGATACATACTTCAATAACCCATGAAAATCATTTTCCCAATCCACTTCTCCTTCAGCATACTCAATGGACCTCTCACTTCATGTCCATATACCAACTCAAATGGGCTAAAACCTGTAGACTCCTGTACAGCATCTCTATTGGTAAACAACGCTAAAGGCACACCTTCATCCCAATCTACAGACAATTCCTCACAATAGAGTCTTTAAGTATCTTTTAAAGTCTGGTGGAACCTCTCCACAACTCCTTGGCTTTGCGGGTGATAAACACTTTTTTTTTAACATTCCTAAAGTGCATTTACTTCCCTGGTCTGACTGAATAATTTCAGATAGGCCTACCCAGAAGAAATATCTCACTAACTCTCTTACAATATTTTTAGAATGTATGCTACGTAATGGTACAGCTTCTGGAAATCTGGTAGACACACACATTATTGTCAACAGATAAATATTTCCCTTCCGTGTTTTAGGCAAAGGGCTTACATCATCAACTACATTTCTGCTAAAAGGTTTACAAAATGCAGGAATTGGCTTCAGTGGTGCCGGTTGTATAATCTAGTTGGGCTTGCCCACTTGCTGACATATCTCACATGTTTTACAGTACTCAGGTGCATTTTTATTTATACTAGTCCAATAAAAATGAGTTAGTAGCCTGTCAGTTGTCTTCCTGACTCCCAAATGTCCAGACAAACAAGAATCATGGGATAAAGCAATTACATGTTCCCTATATTCTTATATTCTTTTGGAATAACAATCTGCATCCTAACCTCCCAATGATCCGATACTGGAATATCAGCATGCCTCCACTTTATCATTAACACACCACTTTGTACACAAAATCCAATTGATGCAATACTCTCACCCACATTTCTCTTTGATTCATAAGAACATAAGAATATAAGAATGGAGGAAACTGCAGCGGGCCTATTGGCCCATACTGGGCAGTCCCGTTTACACCCAACCCCTATTGCTCATATGAGCATCCAACCTATGTTTGAAGCAATTCAGCGTATTCGAGTTAATGATGATATTTGGTAACTTGTTCCATTCATCCACTACTCTGTTTCCAAACCAGTGTCTACCTATTTCACGCCTAAATCTAAATTTGTCTAATTTAAAACCATTGTTACGAATTCGCTCCTGGTTGGATAGTTTGAGTACCTTTGTAATGTCCCCTTTGTTTAGCCCTGCCTTCCACTTATACACCTCTATCAGGTCGCCCCTCGCTCTACGTCTCTCAAGGGAGTGCAAATTAAGATGCTTTAACCTGTCTCTATACTCAAGGTTCCTAATGCCCGGGATTAGTCTTGTTATTCTCCTCTGAATTCTTTCCAAGGATTCTATATCCATTCTGTAATAAGGTGACCAGAACTGAACTGCGTAATCCAGGTGTGATCTCACAAGAGCAAGATACAGTTTTAGGATGACCTCGCTAGTCTTGTAACTAACACTCCTTTGTATGAACCCAAGTACTTTATTAGCCTTGTTACGAGCAAAAACACATTGTTTACTTGGCTTAAGGTTCCTACTTATCATTACTCCTAAATCTCTCTCGCAGTCGGATTTCTCTATGGCATCGTTGTTATTCTGGTATCTGGTTTCCCTGTTTACATCTCCTATACTGAGTACTTTACATTTGTCGACGTTGAATTTCATCTGCCATTTTTCAGACCATTCGAAAAATTTGTTTAGATTTTCCTGTAGTTTTGCCGAGAACTCGTCAGATTTGATAACACGTCCTATTTTAGTGTCATCAGCAAATTTACTTATGTTGCTGTCAATGCCGATATCTATGTCGTTTATGTATATAATAAATAATAATGATCCAAGTACTGAGCCTTGGGGAACTCCACTTTTGACGTTGCTCCAATGGGACTTAGTGCCATTAATGCTCACTCGCTGTTTCCTGTCCTGTAACCACGCCCTAATCCATTTAAGGATGTCACCTTTGATGCCATGAGCTTCTACCTTTCTAATTAGTCTTTCGTGGGGGACTCTGTCGAAGGCTTTGTTAAAGTCGAGGTATCCCACATCATAATTGTGCCCCTCGTCCACCGATTCGAAAACTGATGAAAAGAATGTTAATAGATTAGTTAGGCAAGAACGTCTGCTTGTGAAGCCATGCTGGGAATCATTGATCAATCGGTGCTTCTCCAGGTGATTTCGAATAGAGTTTTAAATGATTGCTTCCAATAATTTGCCTACTATTGATGTTAGACTGATTGGGCGGTAGTTAGAGGATAGTGATCTATCCCCCTTCTTGAAAATCGGTATTACATTCGCTATCCTCCAGGATTCTGGTACTACACCTGTTTTTAATGACATGTTAAACAACTTTGCTAAGGGCATACTAAGCTCTTCCTTACATTCCTTTATAACTCTGGCAAATATCTCATCGGGAGCAGGTGATTTATTAGGCTTTAGTTTGTCTATTTGCTTACTAACATCGTTACTAGTAACTACTATCTCACTTAATTTGTTTTCTTCACTATCTCTGAATAGAGTCGGTGCCTCGGGTATCATGTTTCAATTTTCGGTGGTGAAAACTGTTGAAAAATATTTATTCAAATTATTGCTCATTTCTCCGTCGTTATCAGTGAGCTCGCCGAAGTCTGACCGTATTGGTCCAACCTTTTCTCGTGTTTTAGTTTGATACATTTGGTAGAATCCTTTGGGGTTTGTCTTCGCCTCCCTTGCTATCCTTACCTCATTATTCCTCTTGGCTTTCCTTATCTCGGTTTTAACCCTACTCGCCAATACCCTATAATAGTCCCGGAGGTGAATTTCGCCATGATTTATCCTTCTACCTATAGCCTTCCTTTGGCCAATGATGTTCTTTAAATAATTATTTATTGATTTAGGGTCATTGTTGTCTGATCTGAGTTTTTTGTAAGGTATGTTCTGCCTTTGTGCATTTAGTAACTCACTATTTAAATTGTCGTGGAACTCGGCAATATCAGATCTCGTTATCAGGTCGGTGTCATCTGTCAGGTTCACAGCCAAGCGCGACACCCCCTCTCTCAGCTGCCTCTTTAAACTGTCAAAGTTTGCCCTTCTGAAATCTGGTACTTTAGTGGAATTTTCCTTACGTCTGCCCTGAAAATCTAACTGGAATCGAATTTCTTTGTGATCGCTGTTTGCAAGTTCGTTCCCTACCTCGACATTGCTAATTAGGTTTTCTCTGTTCGACAGAACTAAGTCCAGTATATTATTACCCCCTGTGGGTTCGGTTATATGTTGACTTAGGAAACAGTCCTGGATCGTCTCGAGAAAATCCTCTGATACTGAGTTACCCGTAAGGTCAGTCCAATCAATTTGGCCAAGGTTAAAGTCGCCTACTATACAGACTTTGTTGTGTATTGAAGCCCTGTGCATTTCGTCCCAGATAAGTCGCTCATTGACGCTATCAAGATTAGGGGGTCTATATATTACTCCTGTGATTAATTTTTCCGGACCGTCGCTTAATTCTATCCAAATTGTTTCTGTATTCCTCTCAGTTTTTATTTCCTTATTTATTTCACACTTCAGATTATCCCTAACATAGATTGCTACTCCGCCTCCTTTCCTGGTCTGCCTATCGGTATGGAACAGTTTGTAACCCGCAATTTGGTATTCGACTGGTAACTCACGTGTGTCTAGGTTGATCCATGTTTCAGTGAATGCAATTATATCGATTTTTTCGGTACATACCAAGGCCCTAATATCATCCATTTTGTTTCTCATACTTCTACTGTTCGCGAAGTATACATTTAAGTTAGTCGTGTTCTGAGTCCTCCCCTTACCGCGTTTAGTTTTAAACTCCCTGTCTAATTTAGTTTTGTCATCATTCCTAACACTATTTCCCTGAAGTTTTTCACTTTGTTTACCCGCTCCCACTGGAGTCTCCTCCACCCCCGTGCCCATATGTTCTCTTAGCAGTTTAAAGACTTCGATATCTTTTGAACTGCCCCTACTGTTTGTATAGTACACATTTAAACATACTCTTCCCTGGTCCTGTTTTACCCCTTGTCCTGAGCAACTTATTTTACTTCCCAGGACCTGCTTGTTTTTTGACTCCCACTTTCCCCGACCCCTCTCTACTGGCGAAACCCCCCCTTCGGAGTGACACTTTCACGCTCCAGGGATGCAGACAACGTCTTTACCCCCTCACGAGACAAGTGTACTCCGTCGCGACAGTACAGTACAGTACAGTACATTCCCTCAAACTTTCGTTGCTGTTCTGTAACCTTACTAATTCCTCCTTGTCCACAACAAAATCTGATAGTACATCAATTTTTGCTTACAGTACACTCTCTGTATTATCTGTGGCCACAACATCCTCTTTACCAAATATATCACCTATTCCCAAATCATCGTCAAACTCTTCTCTTCTCTTTGACATTGCCCTGGTCACAACACAAGACGGGTACACAATTTCATTATACTGTACATCACCATCAGGTTTACACTTCTTTGAATCTTCCAACTCATCTTCATTTTTCACAACACGGTTCACCTCAACAGTAGCCTCTTCATCAAATGGATTTTCACACCCAATAGCCTCTGGAACCACCTTGTCGCCAGCCAAATCATTACCCAATAATATCTGTACTCCATGTACGGAAGTTCAACATATATATATATATATATATATATATATATATATATATATATATATATATATATATATATATATATATATATATATATATATATACATCGGCGAATGACTTGGTGAATATATGGGTAATATACATTTGGGTAATTAATTATTTATATAATACAAATTGTGCTGTTACACCGCTCGGTCACCTCCAACCGATGACCTCACGGATTTATACCTAGGTGTACCTAACCTTGTGACAAAAAGGTGTGCTTAGCTAAACTTTTTCGTCTTTTTATGTTTTTGCAATTCCTTCCGAAAAGTTTTCTTAGAAACTATTGTGTACCTAGAAGAAATCTTCCTATAACAAATTATCATAAGAAACAAGGAACTGATAAATATGATGGTAGGTATAATAAAACCAGGTAGGATTATACTGGAAGATAAGTATAAAGGAAGAGAATCCTGTAAGTCAGGAAACTCTGTATCATTAATATAAGACAGGAGGTTAATCTTATCAGAAACAATATGGAGATTTCTGAAACTTATATCTAAGGGAAACGATATGGGAATCAGCTCAGAAGTAATATTTGTGACAAATGCAAGATGATGGCGAGTCGGCAAGGTTGTGATTGCATTACTGCTAATTTCACAATAGTCTGGTGCTATATGATAACCTTCTACCATTAAATGTTTGCCTACATCCTGACATATAAGTATCACACTTGTTTGATTCGGGAAAAAGAAATATTGCACATTATTGACATGTAAGTGAAACAATAACCTTTGTGGCATTGAAGTGTATACACATTGTTGTAGAGCTGTAGAGGCATTAGTTTGTAACAGAGCTAATTCACATGCAGCCTCCGCGGCCCAAGTGAATGCGAAAGCATACGTCGGACAAACATGCAGATGCAAATATGTTGATTTACAATGATTTAGGACTTCATGCTTAGCCACAGTCACTAATGAAAAATCCTCTGATACTACTATTAGTTCACTTTGTTTGTTCAGAATTAATATTCCCTCGTTCGCTTTTAGTGGAAATGGTTCCAAATGCCATGCATTAAAAAAAAATTGATTTTAGTAGAATGTGTATTAGTATTTCCCTGTGTGTTAATGTTGCTTCTAGTAAGGGATAATAATATTCCACTTCATGCTCTTGAAAGATAGGAGTTAGACGATAATTAGTTTCAGATATATGCAATGCGGCAATTAGTTGATGGCCTGTGCAATGGCCCTATTTTGTTTCTAACTGAGTCTGAAACTGCACTCATTTTATGTCCTAGTTTGGCCACATCTTCGGCGGTTGCCGTACCACGTTTTTGACGCCGCTGAGAATGTAATTTTTCCCGATGTCTTCAGAAGAAACAGGGAGCTTTCCCTCAAAATACCTTACTCGTTTGAGTAGACTATTCATACGGTCGTGTTGAAGGGAGATGGTATGACGGATTGTTGTAGAGAATGTAGATTGTTGTTCTAGATCTTGCAAGGTTTGCATAGCTATTTTCAATGTGGACAGCTATCGACCTCAGATGCACTGGCATGCGCATTAAGTCATGGAGCTCGTATTTGATAGTTACAACGTCTTGCACTACAAATACTTTGCCTAGTGGGTCGACTAAGGCTTCGGGTTTGACGACGTCTGCTGGGGAGGCAGCTGTTGTCACCACACTCCAGACCAACAGTAGTAGTGATTAACGATTTGTGGTTGCTGATCGTAGTTTTTGACGATATGTATTGTCTATCATTATATTTTGTTGAGCAACTGTTGTAGTTGAAGTAGGATGTACTTGACTGACATTAGGAGTCCCTACTAAGTCTCTGCTGACTTTTTTCATTCTATCTACATGTACTATATCTGTAACACTTGACGTTGGCTCAACAACTTGGAAATTGTTTCCATGTTCTTTCGCTTTTATCACATACGGACCTGTAAATTTAGGCGAGAGTTTTGATATGCGTTCCGGCACGTTTATCATTACTTTGTCTCCTATTTCTAATTTTATAGGCTTAGCTTTTTTGTGTTGCTTGCAGATCATTTCAGCACGTGAGGCTGCTAAGTGTTTTCGTACTTTTCCATGGATGCTCGTGATAACATTGATTTGTTTCTTGGCATAGTCATCCATGTTGTACACAGGTTTTGGAATTCCTGTTAGTAAATCATATGGTAAGCATTTATCTTTACCATAAATTTTGTAGTATGGCGATTTGCCTGTAAAGCTATTTATAGATCCATTGATGGATGTTGCAACCTGTGGAAGCCAGTCCTCCCACGAACTATGCATTGGATTCACTACATGTCCGAGAATTTCAAGAATGTTTTTATTCGCACGCTCGACCAACCCATTTGAAGATAGATGGTAGGCGTTTGTGAAAGTTTGTGACATATAGCAGCTAAGAGTTGATTCTTAAATTCTGCCCCGTTATCCGAGAGTATCACACTAGGTGCAGAGAAAGGACAGATTAGATGAGTGACAAGTGCATGAGCCACTGATTTGGCGGACTTGTTCGGCAATGATGCGAGTACCACAAATCTGGAAATATGGTCAACGCAGACAAGCACGTAACTAGAGCCTTGATGGCTTTTTGGTAGTTGCAATAAATCGATCGGAACTGTATCCCATGGACGTTCTGGCGTCGGGTATTCTAAGATTGGAGCGGGATCCATCGTTGTTCCCATGTGTTTTGCACAAGATAAACATTTAGCAATGTGATGCTCGATGTCGATCCTCATAGATTTCCAATAATATTTTTGTCAAATTTTTGTTAGACATCTATCTCGCCTGGATGATCAGCTTGGGGTGCATCACAAAAGAGGGTAAGAACGTTTTCCTTTAATGATGTAGGAATAACAATTTGAGAGATTGACTCTTGTTGTGTTTTCATTGAGCGATATAATATCTCATGCCGCAGCTCAAACTGTGAGAGTGGTAGAGGTAACCTGGGCAAATTTACCTCATCTCCCGATTCTAAGGCATATATAACGTTGGACCATAATGGATCCTGATAGATAAGATAGATAAAATGCTAGTGACAGGGGGGAAGGAGGTTCAGGGAAAAATAAAGTGAGGATTGAAGTGAATTTTAGGAGGAGAGAACAGATGCAGTGGCTAAACACCGCTTGCGTGAGGGGGTAGGCAATATGCCCTGAGGGTGCAACAATCATAATCAGGACGAGGCAGAGGGAGGGCGGGAGCAGGTCCGGGCAAGCAAAGGGCCAACGCGGGTGCTCTGGTTGTCGTCTTAGCTTAGGCAGTGTTGGCAAAGCGGAGGAAGAACCGCCCCGCCACGGCGGCGGCGCAAGCCGAGAAGCGCAGGTGGACGGACGCACAGGCCACACACGATCAAAGTAACAAAGAAGGTGAAAACATGAAAATTTTGCTAGTCGTAGGGTTGTTTAGAGAAAGATGAAGGTAAAGTCTTTGAGCTATGTCAAAGAGGAACAGAGCGAGTTGGAGGAAGGGTTTTGAATCTTTGAGCTTGAAATGTCAAAGTATTCATAGTAAGGAAGGATGAGCGTATCGTAGGAGAGTTTTTAGTAATAGCAGAAGACAGATTTGAGCTTTTTTGTCAAATTATGAACGGAGACGAGAATGAGATATAGGCTGAATGGTTTCAGTCTTGAGTTAGGTCGATTTTATTGAGAATTGGATGTCACAGACGTTGGGTATGTTTTGATTTGGTTCTGAGAGTTGTGGGTCTTTAAGCTATGTCAGAGAGAAATGGAGAGAGTTGGAGGAAGAGTTTTGAATCTTTGAGCTTGAAATGTCAAAGTATTCGTAGTAAGGAGGGATGAGTGTATCGTAGGAGAGTTATTTAGTAATAGCAGGGGACAGATTTGAGCTTTGTCAAATTGTGAACGGAGATGAGAGTGAGATATAGGTTGTTTGGTTTCAGTCTTGAGTTAGGTCGATTTTGTTGACAGTGGCTGGTATAGAGGTTGGGTATGTTTGATTTGGTTTTGGAGAGTTGTAGTGTTATGAGAGGCTTTGTCTGGCGGGGGGGGGTGTTGTGTTTGGAGATTAGTTGTGGGAGGGGGAGAGTTTGTGTTTGGGGATTGGCGGGGGTGGAGGTTGTATGTTGACTTGAGGTGAATTAGAATTGCTTAAGGGGGGTTGTTGTGTGAGTGTGTATGTGTTTGCGTGGAAATGTAGTAAGGGGAGAGGGGGAGGGTTAGGATAATTGTTATAAGGTCAGGTATGGTTCGGTTGTCGGGAGGAGGGGGGAGGAGAGGAGAGGAGAGGAGAGGGGAGGCGAGGAGAGGAGAGGGGGGCTTTGGAGGTTGTTGGGTTAATTTATAGAATGGAAGGATTTCTTAGGGGTGATAAGATTTGTGTTGCTAATGAATAGTTGTATTGAGTCATAGGTTTTTTTTTTTTTTTTTTTTTTTTTTTTTTTTTTTTTTTTAGGAGGGTCGAAGGGGCTTGTTAGAAAGGTCGGGTATATTAAGTTTTTCTTTTGGGAGGATTGTAGGTGTTGATTAGTGATTGGATAGTGAGTTAGCTTTTTTTTTTTTTTTTTTTTTTTTTTTTTTTTTTTAGGAGGGATTGTGAGTAAGGTTGGGTGGGTTAAGTTTTTCTTTCGGGAGGATTATAGGTTTTGTTAGTGGTTGGCAGAGTTGGGTTAATTATTGCTTTCTTTCTTTCCTTTGGCTTGTAAAGGACTTCTGCAATTGCTTTGTAGGCTCTTGCAGGTATTCTGAGTTCCAGGTCCCATTCTAGAGGGAGAGGGTTTGTGTACAGGTACAATGCACCCCTCCCCGACCTTATTGGCTAAGGGAGGCGTTCATGTCATCTGTCTGTTGGTACCATTCTTTGTTAGGTACACCTCTCCGACCTTATTGGCTGAGGGAGGTGCCCATAAAACAGTGTTGGTAACATTCTTGAGGGAGAGGGCTTGGGTACAGGTTCAATGCACCCCTCCCCGACCTTATTGGCTAAGGGAGGCGTTCATTGTTAGGTACACCTCTCCGACCATATTGGCTAAGGGAGGTGCCCATAAAACAGTGTTGGTACATTCATGAGGGAGAGGGCCTGCGTACAGGTACTGTGCACCTCTCCCCGACCTTATTGGCTAAGGGAGACGTACACGTCATCTGAGTTAGTATGGGATGGGTAAGTTAGGTATTTGTTTTGGGAGGAGTGATAGGGTGTGGTTAGTTAATGGTAGAATGGTTATTTTTTATTTTGTGTGGGATTGCTCGTAACGGCTGGGTGTGTTAGGTTTTTATTTTGGGGGGATTGTTAGGGTCTTTTCTTTCTTTTTTAGGGGGGGGGAGTGTTAGTGCAGGTTGAGTGGGTTAGTTTTTTTTTTTTTTTTTTTTTTTTGTCGGAGTGGTCTTGAGTTTGAGTTGGTGGCGTGGGGTTTGGAGTGAGGGGGGGGGGGGAGGAGGGAAGTTGGGCAAGTCAGGTAAGGTTAGGTTAGGTTGGGTGGGAATCATTGGGTGTGGGGTTGAGAAGAGGTTAGGTTAAGATTAAGTTAGGTTAGGTTAGGTTAGGTTGATTGGGTTAGGTTAGGTGGGAATCGTTGGGTGTGGGCTGAGGAGAGGTTAGGTTATATTAGGTTAGGTTGATTTGGTTAGGTTGGGTGGGAATCGTTGGGTGAGGGTTAAGGAGAGGTTAGGTTTAATTTGGGGGGAAATTGTTGGGTGTGGTTATAGGGAAGTTATTAATATAAGGGAGGTGGGAGGGGAGTGTTTGGTCTGTTTAGTATGGAGGGATTTCTGTCTCTGAATCTGCGTGGGAGTGTGATGTTGTCGAAATAATCCTGCCATTGAGGGTAAGTAGTGAGGAGAGATTCTATTTGTTTGTCACCTAGTTGTCTCCAGTAGATGTTAAGTGGGGGAAGGGAGCTGAGGAGCTGAGTTCATGTAGATGACTATTTGGGGTGAAGGATGACCAGTGTGTATTATGGATGAATCTTAGTGCTTTGTTTTGTATGACTTGAAGTTTCTTGGCGCTTGATGGTGGTGCTAGCTGGAGTGTGTTGGGTGCATAAGTCAATAGTGGGCGTATGAGGGCTTTGAATAGGTGTGTTTTGGTTTTGATTGATGCGGTTCTGAATCTGTATATATTCCCGAGTGTTTTGTTTGCGATCAAAGCCTTCATATTGGTGTGTAGTGTCATGGTGAGGGTGTCGTTGAATGTGACTCCTAGGATTGTGTTTGTTCGTTTGACAGTTATAGGTGAAGGGTAGGCGATGTAGGGGTTTAGGTAAATGTGACGTGGTTGTCGTCTTTTGGTGCCGAAGTAGGTGATTTGTGCTTTGTTCGGGTTGGTTTGTATTCGCCATCGGAGTTCCCATTGTGTAACTTGTTCGAGTTCCCTGTGTGCTTTGTCTGTTAGGTGATCAAGAGTTCTGTGTCTGACTAGTTGGGTTACATCGTCGGCGTACTGTATTGTCAGAGAGTCGATGTGTAAGGGGTCGGGTAAGTCGTTTGTGTAAAGAATGTATAGTGTTGGGGACAGGACTGATCCTTGTGGGACTCCTGCATGCAGTGTGAAGTGGTCAGAGTAGGCAGGTGTGACTTTTATCCTCATTTTTCTGTCTGTTAGGAAGTTACATAGTAATTGTTGTGATTTTTGAGGGAGGTTAAAATTGGTGCATATCTTATACTTTAATCCATCGTGCCAAACTGTGTCGAAGGCTTTTTGTACGTCTTTTGTAATGAGTGCTATCTTGTATGCACCTTTGTTCATGTGGAGGTAGTTTGTCATTATATTGAGTGCGTCTTGAGTTGAGTGGTGTGCTCTGAAGCCGAACTGCTTGTAGGACAGTAGTTGTTCATCTTCAAGGTGGTATCTGAGGCGGGTGTTGTATAGTCTTTCAAAAGTTTTGCCTAAGACTTCTAGTATGCTGATCGGTCTGTAGTTTTGAGGATCTGTTGGGTTTTTGTTTGGTTTAGGTATCATGACGGCTGTGGCTGTCTTAAAGAGTTTTGGGAAGTATCCTGTAGCCAGTTGGGTGTTGTAGAGGTATGTAATGGCTGTGACTGTTTCTGGGGGCAGGTGCTTCAGGATTGCTTGACCAATATTGCTGTCACCCGGTGTTTTCTTTTTGGTTTTGTCCAGTGCTTGTTTGACTTCTGTTGGGGTGAAAGGAGCAGTGAGGGTGTGGTTCTGTGTGAGAGTGGAGGTATCTATTGTGTTGTCAGGAGTTGTTCTGTCGTGAAGTGTTTGCATGTGTGTGGTGATGTTGTTTATGTGGTTTAAGATGTACCTTTGTTGTGTGGGGGGGGGGGGGGTGTGGGTGGAAAATGTGTTCCCAGTGTTGTTTTAGTGTTTGTGCTACGTCGGCTGGCTCATTGATTTTCCTACCATTTACTAGCAGGTGATCAAAGGGGGGTTTTGCTGTTCCTTTCAGCTTGGCGATCCTTTGCCAAAATTCTCGGGGGTTATGTGTTCTGTGTTCCTGGGGAGCCTCTACGAGTTTTGCCCAGTGAACCTCATGGTCTTGACGGAGTCTGTGGATGATGTGTGTTTTTAGTGTGGAGATGTCTGCGTAAACTGGTGCTAGGTTAAGTTTGTTTAGTTCGAATCGTGTCCTGTAGCAGTGAAGTAGGCGTCGAGTTCTTATGGAGGGTGTGAAGGAGAATTTTCTCTTGAACCGGTGTTTAGGAATGTGGGTATCTGCTATGGCGGTGATAGTGTTGAAAAGGTGTGTCCAGGTTTCCTCAATCTTCCTTGTGGGTTGGTGTTCGAGGTTGAGTGTGTATTGTTGTTCAGAGAGTGTGGTTTGGAAGGCATTCCAATCTGCGTGTTGATACTGGTATTGAGGTGTGGTTGTTGGGAGGAGGATGGGATTGTTGGAGAGGTGAAGAATGATGGGAATGTCTGGTGTGCCTTTGCCGTGAGCAGCGTAGAATGTGGGGAAGAAAGGGCCAGTGTGGTGAAGGTTTTTGTGAGTGACCAAAGCGTGTAGTTGTTGGCCATGGGGGTCGTTGCGGTTGTGTTGGAATGCGGTGTGGTGTGCATTGAGGTCGGCCATTAGTATTACAGGTAGGTGTGAGTTGTTAAAGATGGAGTTTAGGTTTGTGAAGGGGATAAGCGAGTTAGGTCTTGAGTATGTTGTGCAGATGATTATCTGTCCGTGTTGAGTGTCGATCTTGGTGGCCATGAAGTGTTTGAAGGCAAAGTTGGTGATGAATTCGTGTTTCATGGAGGATCTGATGAGGATTGCAACGCCCTCGAATAGTTCGTGGGGTGATTGTCTGCTTGTGTAGCCGAAGTGCTTGATTTTGGTGTTTGTGCATGTTGAGTTGAGGAGGAGGATGTCTGGGTTGTGTTCGTGTAGGAGGAGAGAGATGGCGTGTCTGTTTGAGTGATATGCTCTGCAGTTGTATTGCATAATGGTGATCATGTTGTATAATTTGTTCTTGGTTACTTATATGAGATTGAAATTCTGGGGTGCAGGGATGAGGTCTAACTTGTCGAGTGACTGTGAGCGAGGTCTGAGTGTGGTGTATGCAGGTGAGGGATGGGCGGTTACGTGACTGTGTGTGTGGGGGAGTCGGGAGGATGAGTGGAGTGTGCTAGGTTCGTGTCGGGGTTGTTTCCTGTTTCCTTTGGGGTAGTGCCGAATAGATTTACTTTGATTATAGATTTAGTTGGATGTGTGTATTTTATAATTCTTTTGCTGTCATGTGTGTAGGGAGAAAGGGGGGAGGTGTTCTTCCTCTTAGGTCTAGTGGTCTTGACCACTAGTTCTGTGGGGGGATGGGCTGTGGTGAATTTTAACATGGGGAGAGTTCCCATCCGGGCTGCAAATGTCATTTGGTTGGTGTTGTGTGAGTTGAATTCATTCAGAAGGTTTGGGTTGTCAAGAATAGGAGGGCTTACTTTCCTGCATATGAGGGTGCATTTTGCACGGTACTCAGGGGAACTGAGGACCGTTAAGCCATTGTCTTTCAGTTTGTTGTTCATTGCTGGGGAGTGGAATTGGTCGGCGTCTTCGTCAGTTTGTACAAATATTTTGATGATATCGTCATTTGTGAAGGAACGGATTTGAAATAGCAAGGTCAGCTGAAAAATGAGTGAGGCGAGGTCTGTGCACGGTTGGATGGTGCGGTCCACTTTAATTTTAATTGAAGGCATGTTAACTGTTTAAATTTTGGAGATTTATGGAGATCTCCCCTAACAATGTCCCTGATTTCCTGCGCCCCTCACGTAGGGGAGACCCTGCACTATCACAGAGGTCCCCAGGTGAATCGGCAGGCTGTGCTGACCCTCCACCCTTCACACTAACACGCACTAGCAAGGTGTGGGGACAGAGGGCGTTTCCAGACGAATACTCCTCTGTACGTCAGCTGACAGGGGAATAGGTCCTTTCACGGCACGGAAGAGAAGGATTAGAGTGGAAGAAAAAGGTCTGAAAACTCACTGATGACTCTCTCTTCACACCAAGCCCCTCAGCAGCATTCGGGGTTCCTAAGGGAGGTCCGATACTGTAGGAGAGGCTCAATGTGTCGATCGAATCAACAGAATTGTCAGTTGGAGAATTGAAGTCAGGTGCTTGTGTTTTCCAGGGTACGTGGGAAGGTGGGAGAGGTCCAATGACTAGCCAATCAGCTGTGTCTGTTCCTTCTCCGACGTCCACTTCGCTCTGTGACTGACTGCTACTGACTCCTGACTGCGACTGATGGATCGGTTGGTTGGTTGTACGGAGAGAAGAGAGCAGTAGCTCTGAGAGTGGGAAAAGGGTATAGTACAAGGTAAAGTTCAGAAGTGGGAAGTAGAGGAGAAGGTTAACAGCAGGTGGGCTATCCACCTTGCGGATGACTGATGGATCCTGTAACTGTTCCGTCCTTAAGTATGACAGGGTGAACGTAGGTAGTAGCGTGACAGGAGCTATGTGTCTAGATAGCGAATCAGTTACCGCGTTCGCACGGCCCGGCAAATACTTGAAGTCGGGTGCTAACTCCTGTATGGTTTGGTACCAGCGCGCTAAACGCCCTGATAAATTCTTCCCATTAAATAGCTCTGTCACGGCTATATGATCTGTGTGGACTGTTATCGGATATCCCAAAATGAGATCCCGAAAATGCTTGACAGTCCACACTACAGCTAATGCTTCTAAATGCGTAGCTGAATAACGTGTTTCTGCATCGTGTAGGGTGCGACTGGCGTATGCTATTACCCGCCATTTACTTCGATAATTTAATCAGTTTGCATGAGCACCGCCCCTAAACCTAGGCCCGAGGCATCAGTACACATGGTAAATGGTTTTGTGTAGTCCGGAAAGGCTAACACTGGTGCTTTTGTTAAGGCGCTCTTGAGGGCATTAAAACTGTCCTCTTGTTCGTTATTCCATGTAAACTCCACATCCTTTTTGAGGCGTTTAGTGAGTTGTGATGCTAACGTGGAATAACCTTCAATGAAAGAACGGTAGCATCCTGATAAACCTAGGAAACTACGAAGTTGACCTACGTTCTTGGGACAAGGGAATTGTTGCACCGCCTTTACCTTGCAATCTATTGTGTGTATACAATTGCCATCCACTACGTGACCAAGAAATTGGATTCTGGATTTGAGAAATTCACATTTGGAAAGTTTCACTTTCAATCCAGGTAGATGTAGCTTTGTGAAAACTTCTAGTAGCTTCTTTCGATGACTTTGTAAGTCTTTGCTTACTATGATAAGATCATCTAGATAGGCATAGACTGTGTTACCTATCATTCCAGCAAACAAGGTGTTTATCATTCTTTGGAATGTTAGCGGCGCATTTCTTAGACCAAATGGCATTCTTAAGAACTCAAAATGTCCCATAGGTGTGCTGAACGCAGTTATTTCGCGGGAATCCTCATGTAAGGAAATTTGCCAGTACCCGCTAAGTAAATCTAAGCTGCTGAAGAGTGCGTTGTCTTTTCCTAGTGACTGTAGTAATAGGGTGTGTCATACGGAGGCGAATTTTTTTTTTTGAGTTTGAAAAATCGGCCCATGGTGTTAATGATGTAGTTCTATGTGCAGAATCATGTGATATCTTCAGATTTGAAAAGTTTTCATTTTTTGCTAGGTAAATTTTAACTTGAAATCTTATGAAAATTCAGTATTCCCACCCTTTTACCAACACCACTAAATAGCTTATTTAAAGTAAAGTAAATGTATCAGGTTAATTTATTCGGATGAAAATGATCCAGAATAGTGAAACGAATGATCTTGACACATTTATTAAATTTAATATTCCTTTAGAAAACAAAATCATCAAATACAAAAACCGGTTTTACTACTACGGCCCGGTGTTGCTGCACACCGTAGAGAACATGTCTTTCTTGCTTCTGTTTCTACTCGTCACCTCCCTGCTGACCACCTGAGCTCGGATGTAGCCTTCCCTCCTCTCCTGGCTGTACACGTGACTGCTGGCCTCGCTCACTTGCTGTACACAACGCTCTATACTCTGGGTTTGCGAGGGCCAGGCAGGGACATGCATGGGGTTGTCCAGGAAAGCTCTGACTTGAACATTGGTGAGGCTGCAGGTAAGAGGGGGCTTACTGCCAGCCTGGATGTTATCCAGATCTATGAGATCAGTGAGGGTCTTGGCACCTAGATTGACTTCAGGAGTCTTCCTGACACTGAAGGAATCGTCACCAACTGATTCGTCATGCCCAGATCCTCTCATAAGTCTCATATCCAAGATCTTTTTGACTGCCACTCTTCTCTCCTCCTCATCCTTACTGCAGAGCATTGTCTGCAGAACTGCCTCGGGATGAGCATACCAGGAAGATGTCCTCACAGTCTGCTCCACAATCTGAACAACCTTCCTTGGCTGACTCCTCAGGAGCTCAAGCTGGAAGAGAACATGCCTCGGACCTTCGGAGAACGATGACTTGACCTTGGTGTTGAACCAATTTGGCAAGTAGACACTCACGATGAATTGGACAATAAGTCTCAGGTTGTGAAGCTGGTTCCCTTTCAGTTTATGATGAGCGACCCAAATTCTGCAGAACCTGAGAGCCGTTGTGAGCCACCTAGAATGTGAGACTGGACCTATCTGCAGGTAAGCAAGTCTATCAGGCATGACCCCAGTTTTGATGGCACTGCAAATCATGTAACCATAGTACTGGTCAGTACTCAGGTCGTCAATGACAGTATGTGCAAGCTCAACGAGTGGAGGGCCAACTGTGATTTTTTCAAAGCTCAGATTTATTTCTAACTCAGTGGCAGAGTCCAGCATCTTGCCAAGAGGACCAGACCATCTGTTGTTTGAAAGAGTCTTGCCATCCAGCTCCTGGATCAGATGTCTGAGTGGCAACTCGTTGGTGTGGAGGTCACAAACAATCCAGACCAGCTTCCTCCCAATCTTCCTCTCTATCCACTGTATGACCCCACCCCATTGCCACCCTGTGTTCGTGTTGGTGCTGTCCCCTCCAATGGCCTGCAGGGTCTGGTCTACGTTCCTCTCTCTGAGCCAGTTCACAATGCTATCTGCCACTATCTCAGCTGGTTTCCTGATGTCATCTTTCTCTGGAGTGAAATGCCACAAATACTTCCCTCCTGGTTCACTGCAGCAGGAGTAGTGTTCCTCCTTCACCATGGCAGGGAACAGCTTGTCAGAATCTCCAACTTTCATGACCACTTTAGTGTCATCCCTTCTCCCATCAAAGAACAAACAATTGATTCCATTTTCTCTTATCCCCTTATCAAACTCCTCTTCTAGGTTACTGACAAGTTTCTCCTGAGCTCTCCTTACTTTGTTATGATCTATCACCAGGTGAACATCATCAGGTGTTATCAAACCACCGTCAATCCAGGCAGCTGTTGCTATCTCTGCAGTTTCTCTGAGACCAGTGTGGTGTCGCATGCTGGCCAGAGCTATGCTCGGGATATCTTTCCTATTTCGAATCTTATGCCTGGAAGGTTTGGGATCATTATTTTCTGGGTTAGGGACAAAGTCACCATTCTCCTGGTCAGCACTCGGATCAGCCATGGGGAAGTCATTAAACTCTGAATGAGCTTGACTCCAATCATCGGCCTTTTTTACCTCACCCTGGGCCTTCTCAAGTCTCTTTTCCTCGGCAACTCTTCTCCTCTTCTGTCTCTCTGTGGCAGCCTCCTGTCTCTTGGACTCCGGAATATCTTGGCTAGAAATCATGAGAGCCCCTATACTGCCAGTCTTCTCTCTCTGTGCTTTGACAAATGCCAGTTCGATCACAGAAATCTTCAGTTCACGCTTGCAAATACAGGAGATGTGGGCCTCGGATTTACAGTCACGATCGCATCCAAACTCAGGACAGAGAACAATTGGGCACTTGCAAGTAATTATGTCAAATAACTGGTCCAGTTGCTTGGCAAAGCTGTCCTTAACTGCAAGTTTTCCTCTCCCAAGAGAGATATCTCTTGCCTTTTCCCAACTGGCTAGCAGTCTCTCACTAATCTTCTTCTGACTTGTTATGACTGGAGGCTTGAACTGAGCGTTAGCCAGAGTGTACTGTGCCAAGACAGCTTTGGTCATATCACTGGCAATGTCTTTGTTTGTGTAAGTTCTTTGGTTCTTTTCACTGATTTGCCTGATTAAAACACCGTATCTCAAAGCACCTCTCAATGTAGGCAACTCCGACTTCAGGAGCTCTCTCCCAGACCCAAGATAGTGGCTGAGATGGCTGGATTTTTGGTTCCTTGTCCTGACACAAGCAGCCATCGCAAATATTATCAACTTATAAATGCATCAGAATCTAAAACAGAAAAAAATATTGTTAGTTGGGTTGTTAAAGAATGAAGTCAGAAAGCAATGTTCACTATTTAATTGTAATGCACTAATGCAGCTGTACGTTAGATTTTCGATAAATTTCACGCTAAAATTTACCTACAAAAGGTTGCAAAATATTGAAACTGAAATTATTTTCTGTTTATATACACTAAAATCTACCAAAAAAGTGATGGGCCATTAGTTTTAGCTGATCTTCCCTCCTATGACACACCCTACTGTAGTAAGTCAGTGAGTTCCATGGTGATAAGGAAGGTTGGATCACATTTTGGTCCACCATGTTTTGTACTATTTGCTGGGCTACCACTCTTCTGCTGTGGGGTAGCCTATATGATGGGATGTAGATTGGGTTAGGTTACGGTTTGAGTGGAATATGATGATTTGTCAACGTTGTTTTACCTAGGGGTTCTCCAGGTAATGCTATGATTTCCTTGAATTCGGCGAGTAATTCTAAAAGATCACTTTTACCTCGAGGATGATCGATTACTTTCACGTGTGGCGCTATCAACGCTACATTATTCACAATATGTGATTTTTCGTCCGATTTACCCTGTGTTACACTACCTATTGGTAATTCTAATGGCTCTTCGACAACCGATTTGTCATAAACAAGGAAATTACCTAAACAACACCCCTTTCTTAAGGTTATGGGTTCCCCAGTTCTATTGAGAACGAGGACATCTGTGAGACTACCTATTCTAACAGTGCTTAAGGTAGACTCAAGTGACAAACCTTTCACTCGTGAGCTTTCACTCAGACACACAACATCTGTTCCTTCACTCACATTTGGCAAACGTACTGTGACTTTAGTTAGTTCCTGGCTATGTGCCCGTTGTACACCAGTTAACACAGCAGGAGTTAGAGTCCAGTTCTGGCCGCTTTCATCAGAAATGTCTTTTGAGCAACTAGGTGGAGTTTCAGAGAGTGACCCCGTAACTAATTGCTGCTGTGTCAATGACTCCCTCACGCCTGCCGAGGCAGTTATTACACGAACACCCGAAGTAAGCAATGGATGTGAGGTTTGTATTGCGTGATATGTTTTACAATTATGCGTGATTGTTTGATCTCGTGGCTGAAAGTTAATGTTGTTCTGCCTTAGAGTGGTCAGACCAAGTAACCCGTCCGCTGGCAAAGAAAATGCCTTAGCTGTGTAGAAATCCACCAAAAACGCTTTACTGGACCTAGAAAAACGGAGTGGTAGTGTTATTACCCCCGCTATGTCTAATTGGATTCCCGACACACCGGACAGAGGAATGTCTGTAGGTCCTATTGGCCACTTATTTGAAGGATATCGCCGCTGGAGTTCATTGAACGACTTTCATGAGATAACATTGGCACAGGTCCTCGTATCTATATCTAGGCATAACTGATTGTTACCTAGCCTCGCTTGTACCGTCAACACCTCCACTTTGTTTAACGCGGCGATTAATGAGCCGGTGATGGAAGCGTTGTTTTCTTGAACCATTGACGCTATATTTGATCGTGTTTCTGGATGCGCTCCTCTTCCCCCGAAGGCTGTATAGTTGTCTCCCTTCGATTTTACATTTCTTGCCGCATACGCTGTACATTTCTACAATCTTCTGTGTTAAGTCCGCGTGTTAAATGGACTAAAAATGAAGTATATACATTTACCTCGCGTTTCATACCAGCTGGATTCGGTAAAATGCTACTGACACCACATACGAGGCACGGGCAGTTTCCCAATGAGGTTCACGGCGCCATCAGCTCGATGAACAGGCTTTGTGTGAAATATAACAGAGTCTAGAACTGCTTTTAGTGTCCTTGTGGGCTAGCCGGTAAGCGTTCCCTAGGCGCCACCCAGTAGGGTCGAGGGCGTCGAATTCCATGCCTGGTGAGGTCGTTGATTATACTATATATATATATTATTATAGTATATATATCTTATATATATATTATTATATATATGTAATATATATATATATATTGGGTATTTTTCATTAGGCCCAATTCAAGCACGCGGGTTGAGGTGTTGATTTATATATGTGTATATATATCATATAGATATATATATATATATATATATATATATATATATATATATATATACTATATATAGATATGTGCGCACATATCTATATATAGTATATATTATATATATATTTATATATATATATATATATATATATATCTATTGATATATATACACATATATAAATCAACACCTCAACCCGCGTGCTGTAATTGGGCCTAATGAAATATACCCATATATATATATATATATACATATATATAATTATATATATATAAGATATATATACTATAATATATTATATATATATATAATCAACGACCTCACCAGCATGGAATCGAACCCTCGACCTACTGGGTGGCCCTAGGGAACGCTTACCGGCTAGCCCACAAGGACACTAAAAGCAGTTCTAGACTCTGTTATATTTCACACAAAGCCTGTTCATCGAGCTGATGGCGCCGTGAACCTCATTGGGAAACTGCCCGTGCCTCGTATGTGGTGTCAGTAGCATTTTACCGAATCCAGCTGGTATGAAACGCGAGGTAAATGTATATACTTCATTTTTAGTCCATTTAACACGCGGACTTAACACAGAAGATTGTAGAAATGTACAGCGTATGCGGCAAGAAATGTAAAATCGAAGGGAGATAACTATACAGCCTTCGGGGGAAGAGGAGCGCATCCAGAAACACGATCAAATATAGCGTCAATGGTTCAAGAAAACAACGCTTCCATCACCGGCTCATTAATCGCCGCGTTAAACAAAGTGGAGGTGTTGACGGTACAAGCGAGGCTAGGTAACAATCAGTTATGCCTAGATATAGATACGAGGACCTGTGCCAATGTTATCTCATGAAAGTCGTTCAATGAACTCCAGCGGCGATATCCTTCAAATAAGTGGCCAATAGGACCTACAGACATTCCTCTGTCCGGTGTGTCGGGAATCCAATTAGACATAGCGGGGGTAATAACACTACCACTCCGTTTTTCTAGGTCCAGTAAAGCGTTTTTGGTGGATTTCTACACAGCTAAGGCATTTTCTTTGCCAGCGGACGGGTTACTTGGTCTGACCACTCTAAGGCAGAACAACATTAACTTTCAGCCACGAGATCAAACAATCACGCATAATTGTAAAACATATCACGCAATACAAACCTCACATCCATTGCTTACTTCGGGTGTTCGTGTAATAACTGCCTCGGCAGGCGTGAGGGAGTCATTGACACAGCAGCAATTAGTTACGGGGTCACTCTCTGAAACTCCACCTAGTTGCTCAAAAGACATTTCTGATGAAAGCGGCCAGAACTGGACTCTAACTCCTGCTGTGTTAACTGGTGTACAACGGGCACATAGCCAGGAACTAACTAAAGTCACAGTACGTTTGCCAAATGTGAGTGAAGGAACAGATGTTGTGTGTCTGAGTGAAAGCTCACGAGTGAAAGGTTTGTCACTTGAGTCTACCTTAAGCACTGTTAGAATAGGTAGTCTCACAGATGTCCTCGTTCTCAATAGAACTGGGGAACCCATAACCTTAAGAAAGGGGTGTTGTTTAGGTAATTTCCTTGTTTATGACAAATCGGTTGTCGAAGAGCCATTAGAATTACCAATAGGTAGTGTAACACAGGGTAAATCGGACGAAAAATCACATATTGTGAATAATGTAGCGTTGATAGCGCCACACGTGAAAGTAATCGATCATCCTCGAGGTAAAAGTGATCTTTTAGAATTACTCGCCGAATTCAAGGAAATCATAGCATTACCTGGAGAACCCCTAGGTAAAACAACGTTGACAAATCATCATATTCCACTCAAACCGTAACCTAACCCAATCTACATCCCATCATATAGGCTACCCCACAGCAGAAGAGTGGTAGCCCAGCAAATAGTACAAAACATGGTGGACCAAAATGTGATCCAACCTTCCTTATCACCATGGAACTCACTGACTTACTACAGTAGGGTGTGTCATAGGAGGGAAGATCAGCTAAAACTAATGGCCCATCACTTTTTTGGTAGATTTTAGTGTATATAAACAGAAAATAATTTCAGTTTCAATATTTTGCAACCTTTTGTAGGTAAATTTTAGCGTGAAATTTATCGAAAATCTAACGTACAGCTGCATTAGTGCATTACAATTAAATAGTGAACATTGCTTTCTGACTTCATTCTTTAACAACCCAACTAACAATATTTTTTTCTGTTTTAGATTCTGATGCATTTATAAGTTGATAATATTTGCGATGGCTGCTTGTGTCAGGACAAGGAACCAAAAATCCAGCCATCTCAGCCACTATCTTGGGTCTGGGAGAGAGCTCCTGAAGTCGGAGTTGCCTACATTGAGAGGTGCTTTGAGATACGGTGTTTTAATCAGGCAAATCAGTGAAAAGAACCAAAGAACTTACACAAACAAAGACATTGCCAGTGATATGACCAAAGCTGTCTTGGCACAGTACACTCTGGCTAACGCTCAGTTCAAGCCTCCAGTCATAACAAGTCAGAAGAAGATTAGTGAGAGACTGCTAGCCAGTTGGGAAAAGGCAAGAGATATCTCTCTTGGGAGAGGAAAACTTGCAGTTAAGGACAGCTTTGCCAAGCAACTGGACCAGTTATTTGACATAATTACTTGCAAGTGCCCAATTGTTCTCTGTCCTGAGTTTGGATGCGATCGTGACTGTAAATCCGAGGCCCACATCTCCTGTATTTGCAAGCGTGAACTGAAGATTTCTGTGATCGAACTGGCATTTGTCAAAGCACAGAGAGAGAAGACTGGCAGTATAGGGGCTCTCATGATTTCTAGCCAAGATATTCCGGAGTCCAAGAGACAGGAGGCTGCCACAGAGAGACAGAAGAGGAGAAGAGTTGCCGAGGAAAAGAGACTTGAGAAGGCCCAGGGTGAGGTAAAAAAGGCCGATGATTGGAGTCAAGCTCATTCAGAGTTTAATGACTTCCCCATGGCTGATCCGAGTGCTGACCAGGAGAATGGTGACTTTGTCCCTAACCCAGAAAATAATGATCCCAAACCTTCCAGGCATAAGATTCGAAATAGGAAAGATATCCCGAGCATAGCTCTGGCCAGCATGCGACACCACACTGGTCTCAGAGAAACTGCAGAGATAGCAACAGCTGCCTGGATTGACGGTGGTTTGATAACACCTGATGATGTTCACCTGGTGATAGATCATAACAAAGTAAGGAGAGCTCAGGAGAAACTTGTCAGTAACCTAGAAGAGGAGTTTGATAAGGGGATAAGAGAAAATGGAATCAATTGTTTGTTCTTTGATGGGAGAAGGGATGACACTAAAGTGGTCATGAAAGTTGGAGATTCTGACAAGCTGTTCCCTGCCATGGTGAAGGAGGAACACTACTCCTGCTGCAGTGAACCAGGAGGGAAGTATTTGTGGCATTTCACTCCAGAGAAAGATGACATCAGGAAACCAGCTGAGATAGTGGCAGATAGCATTGTGAACTGGCTCAGAGAGAGGAACGTAGACCAGACCCTGCAGGCCATTGGAGGGGACAGCACCAACACGAACACAGGGTGGCAATGGGGTGGGGTCATACAGTGGATAGAGAGGAAGATTGGGAGGAAGCTGGTCTGGATTGTTTGTGACCTCCACACCAACGAGTTGCCACTCAGACATCTGATCCAGGAGCTGGATGGCAAGACTCTTTCAAACAACAGATGGTCTGGTCCTCTTGGCAAGATGCTGGACTCTGCCACTGAGTTAGAAATAAATCTGAGCTTTGAAAAAATCACAGTTGGCCCTCCACTCGTTGAGCTTGCACATACTGTCATTGACGACCTGAGTACTGACCAGTACTATGGTTACATGATTTGCAGTGCCATCAAAACTGGGGTCATGCCTGATAGACTTGCTTACCTGCAGATAGGTCCAGTCTCACATTCTAGGTGGCTCACAACGGCTCTCAGGTTCTGCAGAATTTGGGTCGCTCATCATAAACTGAAAGGGAACCAGCTTCACAACCTGAGACTTATTGTCCAATTCATCGTGAGTGTCTACTTGCCAAATTGGTTCAACACCAAGGTCAAGTCATCGTTCTCCGAAGGTCCGAGGCATGTTCTCTTCCAGCTTGAGCTCCTGAGGAGTCAGCCAAGGAAGGTTGTTCAGATTGTGGAGCAGACTGTGAGGACATCTTCCTGGTATGCTCATCCCGAGGCAGTTCTGCAGACAATGCTCTGCAGTAAGGATGAGGAGGAGAGAAGAGTGGCAGTCAAAAAGATCTTGGATATGAGACTTATGAGAGGATCTGGGCATGACGAATCAGTTGGTGACGATTCCTTCAGTGTCAGGAAGACTCCTGAAGTCAATCTAGGTGCCAAGACCCTCACTGATCTCATAGATCTGGATAACATCCAGGCTGGCAGTAAGCCCCCTCTTACCTGCAGCCTCACCAATGTTCAAGTCAGAGCTTTCCTGGACAACCCCATGCATGTCCCTGCCTGGCCCTCGCAAACCCAGAGTATAGAGCGTTGTGTACAGCAAGTGAGCGAGGCCAGCAGTCACGTGTACAGCCAGGAGAGGAGGGAAGGCTACATCCGAGCTCAGGTGGTCAGCAGGGAGGTGACGAGTAGAAACAGAAGCAAGAAAGACATGTTCTCTACGGTGTGCAGCAACACCGGGCCGTAGTAGTAAAACCGGTTTTTGTATTTGATGATTTTGTTTTCTAAAGGAATATTAAATTTAATAAATGTGTCAAGATCATTCGTTTCACTATTCTGGATCATTTTCATCCGAATAAATTAACCTGATACATTTACTTTACTTTAAATAAGCTATTTAGTGGTGTTGGTAAAAGGGTGGGAATACTGAATTTTCATAAGATTTCAAGTTAAAATTTACCTAGCAAAAAATGAAAACTTTTCAAATCTGAAGATATCACATGATTCTGCACATAGAACTACATCATTAACACCATGGGCCGATTTTTCAAACTCAAAAAAAAAAATTCGCCTCCGTATGACACACCCTATTACTACAGTCACTAGGAAAAGACAACGCACTCTTCAGCAGCTTAGATTTACTTAGCGGGTACTGGCAAATTTCCTTACATGAGGATTCCCGCGAAATAACTGCGTTCAGCACACCTATGGGACATTTTGAGTTCTTAAGAATGCCATTTGGTCTAAGAAATGCGCCGCTAACATTCCAAAGAATGATAAACACCTTGTTTGCTGGAATGATAGGTAACACAGTCTATGCCTATCTAGATGATCTTATCATAGTAAGCAAAGACTTACAAAGTCATCGAAAGAAGCTACTAGAAGTTTTCACAAAGCTACATCTACCTGGATTGAAAGTGAAACTTTCCAAATGTGAATTTCTCAAATCCAGAATCCAATTTCTTGGTCACGTAGTGGATGGCAATTGTATACACACAATAGATTGCAAGGTAAAGGCGGTGCAACAATTCCCTTGTCCCAAGAACGTAGGTCAACTTCGTAGTTTCCTAGGTTTATCAGGATGCTACCGTTCTTTCATTGAAGGTTATTCCACGTTAGCATCACAACTCACTAAACGCCTCAAAAAGGATGTGGAGTTTACATGGACTAACGAACAAGAGGACAGTTTTAATGCCCTCAAGAGCGCCTTAACAAAAGCACCAGTGTTAGCCTTTCCGGACTACACAAAACCATTTACCATGTGTACTGATGCCTCGGGCCTAGGTTTAGGGGCGGTGCTCATGCAAACTGATTAAATTATCGAAGTAAATGGCGGGTAATAGCATACGCCAGTCGCACCCTACACGATGCAGAAACACGTTATTCAGCTACGCATTTAGAAGCATTAGCTGTAGTGTGGACTGTCAAGCATTTTCGGGATCTCATTTTGGGATATCCGATAACAGTCCACACAGATCATATAGCCGTGACAGAGCTATTTAATGGGAAGAATTTATCAGGGCGTTTAGCGCGCTGGTACCAAACCATACAGGAGTTAGCACCCGACTTCAAGTATTTGCCGGGCCGTGCGAACGCGGTAACTGATTCGCTATCTAGACACATAGCTCCTGTCACGCTACTACCTACGTTCACCCTGTCATACTTAAGGACGGAACAGTTACAGGATCCATCAGTCATCCGCAAGGTGGATAGCCCACCTGCTGTTAACCTTCTCCTCTACTTCCCACTTCTGAACTTTACCTTGTACTATACCCTTTTCCCACTCTCAGAGCTACTGCTCTCTTCTCTCCGTACAACCAACCAACCGATCCATCAGTCGCAGTCAGGAGTCAGTAGCAGTCAGTCACAGAGCGAAGTGGACGTCGGAGAAGGAACAGACACAGCTGATTGGCTAGTCATTGGACCTCTCCCACCTTCCCACGTACCCTGGAAAACACAAGCACCTGACTTCAATTCTCCAACTGACAATTCTGTTGATTCGATCGACACATTGAGCCTCTCCTACAGTATCGGACCTCCCTTAGGAACCCCGAATGCTGCTGAGGGGCTTGGTGTGAAGAGAGAGTCATCAGTGAGTTTTCAGACCTTTTTCTTCCACTCTAATCCTTCTCTTCCGTGCCGTGAAAGGACCTATTCCCCTGTCAGCTGACGTACAGAGGAGTATTCGTCTGGAAACGCCCTCTGTCCCCACACCTTGCTAGTGCGTGTTAGTGTGAAGGGTGGAGGGTCAGCACAGCCTGCCGATTCACCTGGGGACCTCTGTGATAGTGCAGGGTCTCCCCTACGTGAGGGGCGCAGGAAATCAGGGACATTGTTAGGGGAGATCTCCATAAATCTCCAAAATTTAAACAGTTAACATGCCTTCAATTAAAATTAAAGTGGACCGCACCATCCAACCGTGCACAGACCTCGCCTCACTCATTTTTCAGCTGACCTTGCTATTTCAAATCCGTTCCTTCACAAATGACGATATCATCAAAATATTTGTACAAACTGACGAAGACGCCGACCAATTCCACTCCCCAGCAATGAACAACAAACTGAAAGACAATGGCTTAACGGTCCTCAGTTCCCCTGAGTACCGTGCAAAATGCACCCTCATATGCAGGAAAGTAAGCCCTCCTATTCTTGACAACCCAAACCTTCTGAATGAATTCAACTCACACAACACCAACCAAATGACATTTGCAGCCCGGATGGGAACTCTCCCCATGTTAAAATTCACCACAGCCCATCCCCCCACAGAACTAGTGGTCAAGACCACTAGACCTAAGAGGAAGAACACCTCCCCCCTTTCTCCCTACACACATGACAGCAAAAGAATTATAAAATACACACATCCAACTAAATCTATAATCAAAGTAAATCTATTCGGCACTACCCCAAAGGAAACAGGAAACAACCCCGACACGAACCTAGCACACTCCACTCATCCTCCCGACTCCCCCACACACACAGTCACGTAACCGCCCATCCCTCACCTGCATACACCACACTCAGACCTCGCTCACAGTCACTCGACAAGTTAGACCTCATCCCTGCACCCCAGAATTTCAATCTCATATAAGTAACCAAGAACAAATTATACAACATGATCACCATTATGCAATACAACTGCAGAGCATATCACTCAAACAGACACGCCATCTCTCTCCTCCTACACGAACACAACCCAGACATCCTCCTCCTCAACTCAACATGCACAAACACCAAAATCAAGCACTTCGGCTACACAAGCAGACAATCACCCCACGAACTATTCGAGGGCGTTGCAATCCTCATCAGATCCTCCATGAAACACGAATTCATCACCAACTTTGCCTTCAAACACTTCATGGCCACCAAGATCGACACTCAACACGGACAGATAATCATCTGCACAACATACTCAAGACCTAACTCGCTTATCCCCTTCACAAACCTAAACTCCATCTTTAACAACTCACACCTACCTGTAATACTAATGGCCGACCTCAATGCACACCACACCGCATTCCAACACAACCGCAACGACCCCCATGGCCAACAACTACACGCTTTGGTCACTCACAAAAACCTTCACCACACTGGCCCTTTCTTCCCCACATTCTACGCTGCTCACGGCAAAGGCACACCAGACATTCCCATCATTCTTCACCTCTCCAACAATCCCATCCTCCTCCCAACAACCACACCTCAATACCAGTATCAACACGCAGATTGGAATGCCTTCCAAACCACACTCTCTGAACAACAATACACACTCAACCTCGAACACCAACCCACAAGGAAGATTGAGGAAACCTGGACACACCTTTTCAACACTATCACCGCCATAGCAGATACCCACATTCCTAAACACCGGTTCAAGAGAAAATTCTCCTTCACACCCTCCATAAGAACTCGACGCCTACTTCACTGCTACAGGACACGATTCGAACTAAACAAACTTAACCTAGCACCAGTTTACGCAGACATCTCCACACTAAAAACACACATCATCCACAGACTCCGTCAAGACCATGAGGTTCACTGGGCAAAACTCGTAGAGGCTCCCCAGGAACACAGAACACATAACCCCCGAGAATTTTGGCAAAGGATCGCCAAGCTGAAAGGAACAGCAAAACCCCCCTTTGATCACCTGCTAGTAAATGGTAGGAAAATCAATGAGCCAGCCGACGTAGCACAAACACTAAAACAACACTGGGAACACATTTTCCACCCACACCCCCCCCCCCCCCACACAACAAAGGTACATCTTAAACCACATAAACAACATCACCACACACATGCAAACACTTCACGACAGAACAACTCCTGACAACACAATAGATACCTCCACTCTCACACAGAACCACACCCTCACTGCTCCTTTCACCCCAACAGAAGTCAAACAAGCACTGGACAAAACCAAAAAGAAAACACCAGGTGACAGTAATATTGGTCAAGCAATCCTGAAGCACCTGCCCCCAGAAACAGTCACAGCCATTACATACCTCTACAACACCCAACTGGCTACAGGATACTTCCCAAAACTCTTTAAGACAGCCACAGCCGTCATGATACCTAAACCAAACAAAAACCCAACAGATCCTCAAAACTACAGACCGATCAGCATACTAGAAGTCTTAGGCAAAACTTTTGAAAGACTATACAACACCCGCCTCAGATACCACCTTGAAGATGAACAACTACTGTCCTACAAGCAGTTCGGCTTCAGAGCACACCACTCAACTCAAGACGCACTCAATATAATGACAAACTACCTCCACATGAACAAAGGTGCATACAAGATAGCACTCATTACAAAAGACGTACAAAAAGCCTTCGACACAGTTTGGCACGATGGATTAAAGTATAAGATATGCACCAATTTTAACCTCCCTCAAAAATCACAACAATTACTATGTAACTTCCTAACAGACAGAAAAATGAGGATAAAAGTCACACCTGCCTACTCTGACCACTTCACACTGCATGCAGGAGTCCCACAAGGATCAGTCCTGTCCCCAACACTATACATTCTTTACACAAACGACTTACCCGACCCCTTACACATCGACTCTCTGACAATACAGTACGCCGACGATGTAACCCAACTAGTCAGACACAGAACTCTTGATCACCTAACAGACAAAGCACACAGGGAACTCGAACAAGTTACACAATGGGAACTCCGATGGCGAATACAAACCAACCCGAACAAAGCACAAATCACCTACTTCGGCACCAAAAGACGACAACCACGTCACATTTACCTAAACCCCTACATCGCCTACCCTTCACCTATAACTGTCAAACGAACAAACACAATCCTAGGAGTCACATTCAACGACACCCTCACCATGACACTACACACCAATATGAAGGCTTTGATCGCAAACAAAACACTCGGGAATATATACAGATTCAGAACCGCATCAATCAAAACCAAAACACACCTATTCAAAGCCCTCATACGCCCACTATTGACTTATGCACCCAACACACTCCAGCTAGCACCACCATCAAGCGCCAAGAAACTTCAAGTCATACAAAACAAAGCACTAAGATTCATCCATAACACACACTGGTCATCCTTCACCCCAAATAGTCATCTACATGAACTCAGCTCCTCAGCTCCCTTCCCCCACTTAACATCTACTGGAGACAACTAGGTGACAAACAAATAGAATCTCTCCTCACTACTTACCCTCAATGGCAGGATTATTTCGACAACATCACACTCCCACGCAGATTCAGAGACAGAAATCCCTCCATACTAAACAGACCAAACACTCCCCTCCCACCTCCCTTATATTAATAACTTCCCTATAACCACACCCAACAATTTCCCCCCAAATTAAACCTAACCTCTCCTTAACCCTCACCCAACGATTCCCACCCAACCTAACCAAATCAACCTAACCTAATATAACCTAACCTCTCCTCAGCCCACACCCAACGATTCCCACCTAACCTAACCCAATCAACCTAACCTAACCTAACCTAACTTAATCTTAACCTAACCTCTTCTCAACCCCACACCCAATGATTCCCACCCAACCTAACCTAACCTTACCTGACTTGCCCAACTTCCCTCCTCCCCCCCCCCCCTCACTCCAAACCCCACGCCACCAACTCAAACTCAAGACCACTCCGACAAAAAAAAAAAAAAAAAAAAACTAACCCACTCAACCTGCACTAACACTCCCCCCCCCCTAAAAAAGAAAGAAAAGACCCTAACAATCCCCCCAAAATAAAAACCTAACACACCCAGCCGTTACGAGCAATCCCACACAAAATAAAAAATAACCATTCTACCATTAACTAACCACACCCTATCACTCCTCCCAAAACAAATACCTAACTTACCCATCCCATACTAACTCAGATGACGTGTACGTCTCCCTTAGCCAATAAGGTCGGGGAGAGGTGCACAGTACCTGTACGCAGGCCCTCTCCCTCATGAATGTACCAACACTGTTTTATGGGCACCTCCCTTAGCCAATATGGTCGGAGAGGTGTACCTAACAATGAACGCCTCCCTTAGCCAATAAGGTCGGGGAGGGGTGCATTGAACCTGTACCCAAGCCCTCTCCCTCAAGAATGTTACCAACACTGTTTTATGGGCACCTCCCTCAGCCAATAAGGTCGGAGAGGTGTACCTAACAAAGAATGGTACCAACAGACAGATGACATGAACGCCTCCCTTAGCCAATAAGGTCGGGGAGGGGTGCATTGTACCTGTACACAAACCCTCTCCCTCTAGAATGGGACCTGGAACTCAGAATACCTGCAAGAGCCTACAAAGCAATTGCAGAAGTCCTTTACAAGCCAAAGGAAAGAAAGAAAGCAATAATTAACCCAACTCTGCCAACCACTAACAAAACCTATAATCCTCCCGAAAGAAAAACTTAACCCACCCAACCTTACTCACAATCCCTCCTAAAAAAAAAAAAAAAAAAAAAAAAAAAAAAAAAAAGCTAACTCACTATCCAATCACTAATCAACACCTACAATCCTCCCAAAAGAAAAACTTAATATACCCGACCTTTCTAACAAGCCCCTTCGACCCTCCTAAAAAAAAAAAAAAAAAAAAAAAAAAAAAAAAAAAACCTATGACTCAATACAACTATTCATTAGCAACACAAATCTTATCACCCCTAAGAAATCCTTCCATTCTATAAATTAACCCAACAACCTCCAAAGCCCCCCTCTCCTCTCCTCGCCTCCCCTCTCCTCTCCTCTCCTCTCCTCCCCCCTCCTCCCGACAACCGAACCATACCTGACCTTATAACAATTATCCTAACCCTCCCCCTCTCCCCTTACTACATTTCCACGCAAACACATACACACTCACACAACAACCCCCCTTAAGCAATTCTAATTCACCTCAAGTCAACATACAACCTCCACCCCCGCCAATCCCCAAACACAAACTCTCCCCCTCCCACAACTAATCTCCAAACACAACACCCCCCCCCCGCCAGACAAAGCCTCTCATAACACTACAACTCTCCAAAACCAAATCAAACATACCCAACCTCTATACCAGCCACTGTCAACAAAATCGACCTAACTCAAGACTGAAACCAAACAACCTATATCTCACTCTCATCTCCGTTCACAATTTGACAAAGCTCAAATCTGTCCCCTGCTATTACTAAATAACTCTCCTACGATACACTCATCCCTCCTTACTACGAATACTTTGACATTTCAAGCTCAAAGATTCAAAACTCTTCCTCCAACTCTCTCCATTTCTCTCTGACATAGCTTAAAGACCCACAACTCTCAGAACCAAATCAAAACATACCCAACGTCTGTGACATCCAATTCTCAATAAAATCGACCTAACTCAAGACTGAAACCATTCAGCCTATATCTCATTCTCGTCTCCGTTCATAATTTGACAAAAAAGCTCAAATCTGTCTTCTGCTATTACTAAAAACTCTCCTACGATACGCTCATCCTTCCTTACTATGAATACTTTGACATTTCAAGCTCAAAGATTCAAAACCCTTCCTCCAACTCGCTCTGTTCCTCTTTGACATAGCTCAAAGACTTTACCTTCATCTTTCTCTAAACAACCCTACGACTAGCAAAATTTTCATGTTTTCACCTTCTTTGTTACTTTGATCGTGTGTGGCCTGTGCGTCCGTCCACCTGCGCTTCTCGGCTTGCGCCGCCGCCGTGGCGGGGCGGTTCTTCCTCCGCTTTGCCAACACTGCCTAAGCTAAGACGACAACCAGAGCACCCGCGTTGGCCCTTTGCTTGCCCGGACCTGCTCCCGCCCTCCCTCTGCCTCGTCCTGATTATGATTGTTGCACCCTCAGGGCATATTGCCTACCCCCTCACGCAAGCGGTGTTTAGCCACTGCATCTGTTCTCTCCTCCTAAAATTCACTTCAATCCTCACTTTATTTTTCCCTGAACCTCCTTCCCCCCTGTCACTAGCATTTTATCTATCTTATCTATCAGGATCCATTATGGTCCAACGTTATATATGCCTTAGAATCGGGAGATGAGGTAAATTTGCCCAGGTTACCTCTACCACTCTCACAGTTTGAGCTGCGGCATGAGATATTATATCGCTCAATGAAAACACAACAAGAGTCAATCTCTCAAATTGTTATTCCTACATCATTAAAGGAAAACGTTCTTACCCTCTTTTGTGATGCACCCCAAGCTGATCATCCAGGCGAGATAGATGTCTAACAAAAATTTGACAAAAATATTATTGGAAATCTATGAGGATCGACATCGAGCATCACATTGCTAAATGTTTATCTTGTGCAAAACACATGGGAACAACGATGGATCCCGCTCCAATCTTAGAATACCCGACGCCAGAACGTCCATGGGATACAGTTCCGATCGATTTATTGCAACTACCAAAAAGCCATCAAGGCTCTAGTTACGTGCTTGTCTGCGTTGACCATATTTCCAGATTTGTGGTACTCGCATCATTGCCGAACAAGTCCGCCAAATCAGTGGCTCATGCACTTGTCACTCATCTAATCTGTCCTTTCTCTGCACCTAGTGTGATACTCTCGGATAACGGGGCAGAATTTAAGAATCAACTCTTAGCTGCTATATGTCACAAACTTTCACAAACGCCTACCATCTATCTTCAAATGGGTTGGTCGAGCGTGCGAATAAAAACATTCTTGAAATTCTCGGACATGTAGTGAATCCAATGCATAGTTCGTGGGAGGACTGGCTTCCACAGGTTGCAACATCCATCAATGGATCTATAAATAGCTTTACAGGCAAATCGCCATACTACAAAATTTATGGTAAAGATAAATGCTTACCATATGATTTACTAACAGGAATTCCAAAACCTGTGTACAACATGGATGACTATGCCAAGAAACAAATCAATGTTATCACGAGCATCCATGGAAAAGTACGAAAACACTTAGCAGCCTCACGTGCTGAAATGATCTGCAAGCAACACAAAAAAGCTAAGCCTATAAAATTAGAAATAGGAGACAAAGTAATGATAAACGTGCCGGAACGCATATCAAAACTCTCGCCTAAATTTACAGGTCCGTATGTGATAAAAGCGAAAGAACATGGAAACAATTTCCAAGTTGTTGAGCCAACGTCAAGTGTTACAGATATAGTACATGTAGATAGAATGAAAAAAGTCAGCAGAGACTTAGTAGGGACTCCTAATGTCAGTCAAGTACATCCTACTTCAACTACAACAGTTGCTCAACAAAATATAATGATAGACAATACATATCGTCAAAAACTACGATCAGCAACCACAAATCGTTAATCACTACTACTGTTGGTCTGGAGTGTGGTGACAACAGCTGCCTCCCCAGCAGACGTCGTCAAACCCGAAGCCTTAGTCGACCCACTAGGCAAAGTATTTGTAGTGCAAGACGTTGTAACTATCAAATACGAGCTCCATGACTTAATGCGCATGCCAGTGCATCTGAGGTCGATAGCTGTCCACATTGAAAATAGCTATGCAAACCTTGCAAGATCTAGAACAACAATCTACATTCTCTACAACAATCCGTCATACCATCTCCCTTCAACACGACCGTATGAATAGTCTACTCAAACGAGTAAGGTATTTTGAGGGAAAGCTCCCTGTTTCTTCTGAAGACATCGGGAAAAATTACATTCTCAGCGGCGTCAAAAACGTGGTACGGCAACCGCCGAAGATGTGGCCAAACTAGGACATAAAATGAGTGCAGTTTCAGACTCAGTTAGAAACAAAATAGGGCCATTGCACAGGCCATCAACTAATTGCCGCATTGCATATATCTGAAACTAATTATCGTCTAACTCCTATCTTTCAAGAGCATGAAGTGGAATATTATTATCCCTTACTAGAAGCAACATTAACACACAGGGAAATACTAATACACATTCTACTAAAATCAATTTTTTTTTAATGCATGGCATTTGGAACCATTTCCACTAAAAGCGAACGAGGGAATATTAATTCTGAACAAACAAAGTGAACTAATAGTAGTATCAGAGGATTTTTCATTAGTGACTGTGGCTAAGCATGAAGTCCTAAATCATTGTAAATCAACATATTTGCATCTGCATGTTTGTCCGACGTATGCTTTCGCATTCACTTGGGCCGCGGAGGCTGCATGTGAATTAGCTCTGTTACAAACTAATGCCTCTACAGCTCTACAACAATGTGTATACACTTCAATGCCACAAAGGTTATTGTTTCACTTACATGTCAATAATGTGCAATATTTCTTTTTCCCGAATCAAACAAGTGTGATACTTATATGTCAGGATGTAGGCAAACATATAATGGTAGAAGGTTATCATATAGCACCAGACTATTGTGAAATTAGCAGTAATGCAATCACAACCTTGCCGACTCGCCATCATCTTGCATTTGTCACAAATATTACTTCTGAGCTGATTCCCATATCATTTCCCTTAGATATAAGTTTCAGAAATCTCCATATTGTTTCTGATAAGATTAACCTCCTGTCTTATATTAATGATACAGAGTTTCCTGACTTACAGGATTCTCTTCCTTTATACTTATCTTCCAGTATAATCCTACCTGGTTTTATTATACCTACCATCATATTTATCAGTTCCTTGTTTCTTATGATAATTTGTTATAGGAAGATTTCTTCTAGGTACACAATAGTTTCTAAGAAAACTTTTCGGAAGGAATTGCAAAAACATAAAAAGACGAAAAAGTTTAGCTAAGCACACCTTTTTGTCACAAGGTTAGGTACACCTAGGTATAAATCCGTGAGGTCATCGGTTGGAGGTGACCGAGCGGTGTAACAGCACAATTTGTATTATATAAATAATTAATTACCCAAATGTATATTACCCATATATTCACCAAGTCATTCGCCGATGTATATATATATATATATATATATATATATATATATATATATATATATATATATATATATATATATATATATATATATATATATATATGTTGAACTTCCGTACATGGAGTACAGATATTATTGGGTAATGATTTGGCTGGCGACAAGGTGGTTCCAGAGGCTATTGGGTGTGAAAATCCATTTGATGAAGAGGCTACTGTTGAGGTGAACCGTGTTGTGAAAAATGAAGATGAGTTGGAAGATTCAAAGAAGTGTAAACCTGATGGTGATGTACAGTATAATGAAATTGTGTACCCGTCTTGTGTTGTGACCAGGGCAATGTCAAAGAGAAGAGAAGAGTTTGACGATGATTTGGGAATAGGTGATATATTTGGTAAAGAGGATGTTGTGGCCACAGATAATACAGAGAGTGTACTGTAAGCAAAAATTGATGTACTATCAGATTTTGTTGTGGACAAGGAGGAATTAGTAAGGTTACAGAACAGCAACGAAAGTTTGAGGGAATGTACTGTACTGTACTGTACTGTCGCGACGGAGTACACTTGTCTCGTGAGGGGGTAAAGACGTTGTCTGCATCCCTGGAGCGTGAAAGTGTCACTCCGAAGGGGGGGGTTTCGCCAGTAGAGAGGGGTCGGGGAAAGTGGGAGTCAAAAAACAAGCAGGTCCTGGGAAGTAAAATAAGTTGCTCAGGACAAGGGGTAAAACAGGACCAGGGAAGAGTATGTTTAAATGTGTACTATACAAACAGTAGGGGCAGTTCAAAAGATATCGAAGTCTTTAAACTGCTAAGAGAACATATGGGCACGGGGGTGGAGGAGACTCCAGTGGGAGCGGGTAAACAAAGTGAAAAACTTCAGGGAAATAGTGTTAGGAATGATGACAAAACTAAATTAGACAGGGAGTTTAAAACTAAACGCGGTAAGGGGAGGACTCAGAACACGACTAACTTAAATGTATACTTCGCGAACAGTAGAAGTATGAGAAACAAAATGGATGATATTAGGGCCTTGGTATGTACCGAAAAAATCGATATAATTGCATTCACTGAAACATGGATCAACCTAGACACACGTGAGTTACCAGTCGAATACCAAATTGCGGGTTACAAACTGTTCCATACCGATAGGCAGACCAGGAAAGGAGGCGGAGTAGCAATCTATGTTAGGGATAATCTGAAGTGTGAAATAAATAAGGAAATAAAAACTGAGAGGAATACAGAAACAATTTGGATAGAATTAAGCGACGGTCCGGAAAAATTAATCACAGGAGTAATATATAGACCCCCTAATCTTGATAGCGTCAATGAGCGACTTATCTGGGACGAAATGCACAGGGCTTCCATACACAACAAAGTCTGTATAGTAGGCGACTTTAACCTTGGCCAAATTGATTGGACTGACCTTACGGGTAACTCAGTATCAGAGGATTTTCTCGAGACGATCCAGGACTGTTTCCTAAGTCAACATATAACCGAACCCACAGGGGGTAATAATATACTGGACTTAGTTCTGTCGAACAGAGAAAACCTAATTAGCAATGTCGAGGTAGGGAACGAACTTGCAAACAGCGATCACAAAGAAATTCGATTCCAGTTAGATTTTCAGGGCAGACGTAAGGAAAATTCCACTAAAGTACCAGATTTCAGAAGGGCAAACTTTGACAGTTTAAAGAGGCAGCTGAGAGAGGGGGTGTCGCGCTTGGCTGTGAACCTGACAGATGACACCGACCTGATAACGAGATCTGATATTGCCGAGTTCCACGACAATTTAAATAGTGAGTTACTAAATGCACAAAGGCAGAACATACCTTACAAAAAACTCAGATCAGACAACAATGACCCTAAATCATAAATAATTATTTAAAGAACATCATTGGCCAAAGGAAGGCTATAGGTAGAAGGATAAATCATGGCGAAATTCACCTCCGGGACTATTATAGGGTATTGGCGAGTAGGGTTAAAACCGAGATAAGGAAAGCCAAGAGGAATAATGAGGTAAGGATAGCAAGGGAGGCGAAGACAAACCCCAAAGGATTCTACCAAATGTATCAAACTAAAACACGAGAAAAGGTTGGACCAATACGGTCAGACTTCGGCGAGCTCACTGATAACGACGGAGAAATGAGCAATAATTTGAATAAATATTTTTCAACAGTTTTCACCACCGAAAATTGAAACATGATACCCGAGGCACCGACTCTATTCAGAGATAGTGAAGAAAACAAATTAAGTGAGATAGTAGTTACTAGTAACGATGTTAGTAAGCAAATAGACAAACTAAAGCCTAATAAATCACCTGCTCCCGATGAGATATTTGCCAGAGTTATAAAGGAATGTAAGGAAGAGCTTAGTATGCCCTTAGCAAAGTTGTTTAACATGTCATTAAAAACAGGTGTAGTACCAGAATCCTGGAGGATAGCGAATGTAATACCGATTTTCAAGAAGGGGGATAGATCACTATCCTCTAACTACCGCCCAATCAGTCTAACATCAATAGTAGGCAAATTATTGGAAGCAATCATTTAAAACTCTATTCGAAATCACCTGGAGAAGCACCGATTGATCAATGATTCCCAGCATGGCTTCACAAGCAGACGTTCTTGCCTAACTAATCTATTAACATTCTTTTCATCAGTTTTCGAATCGGTGGACGAGGGGCACAATTATGATGTGGGATACCTCGACTTTAACAAAGCCTTCGACAGAGTCCCCCACGAAAGACTAATTAGAAAGGTAGAAGCTCATGGCATCAAAGGTGACATCCTTAAATGGATTAGGGCGTGGTTACAGGACAGGAAACAGCGAGTGAGCATTAATGGCACTAAGTCCCATTGGAGCAACGTCAAAAGTGGAGTTCCCCAAGGCTCAGTACTTGGATCATTATTATTTATTATATACATAAACGACATAGATATCGGCATTGACAGCAACATAAGTAAATTTGCTGATGACACTAAAATAGGACGTGTTATCAAATCTGACGAGTTCTCGGCAAAACTACAGGAAAATCTAAACAAATTTTTCGAATGGTCTGAAAAATGGCAGATGAAATTCAACGTCGACAAATGTAAAGTACTCAGTATAGGAGATGTAAACAGGGAAACCAGATACCAGAATAACAACGATGCCATAGAGAAATCCGACTGCGAGAGAGATTTAGGAGTAATGATAAGTAGGAACCTTAAGCCAAGTAAACAATGTGTTTTTGCTCGTAACAAGGCTAATAAAGTACTTGGGTTCATACAAAGGAGTGTTAGTTACAAGACTAGCGAGGTCATCCTAAAACTGTATCTTGCTCTTGTGAGATCACACCTGGATTACGCAGTTCAGTTCTGGTCACCTTATTACAGAATGGATATAGAATCCTTGGAAAGAATTCAGAGGAGAATAACAAGACTAATCCCGGGCATTAGGAACCTTGAGTATAGAGACAGGTTAAAGCATCTTAATTTGCACTCCCTTGAGAGACGTAGAGCGAGGGGCGACCTGATAGAGGTGTATAAGTGGAAGGCAGGGCTAAACAAAGGGGACATTACAAAGGTACTCAAACTATCCAACCAGGAGCGAATTCGTAACAATGGTTTTAAATTAGACAAATTTAGATTTAGGCGTGAAATAGGTAGACACTGGTTTGGAAACAGAGTAGTGGATGAATGGAACAAGTTACCAAATATCATCATTAACTCGAATACGCTGAATTGCTTCAAACATAGGTTGGATGCTCATATGAGCAATAGGGGTTGGGTGTAAACGGGACTGCCCAGTATGGGCCAATAGGCCCGCTGCAGTTTCCTCCATTCTTATATTCTTATGTTCTTATGAATCAAAGAGAAATGTGGGTGAGAGTATTGCATCAATTGGATTTTGTGTACAAAGTGGTGTGTTAATGATAAAGTGGAGGCATGCTGATATTCCAGTATCGGATCATTGGGAGGTTAGGATGCAGATTGTTATTCCAAAAGAATATAAGAATATAGGGAACATGTAATTGCTTTATCCCATGATTCTTGTTTGTCTGGACATTTGGGAGTCAGGAAGACAACTGACAGGCTACTAACTCATTTTTATTGGACTAGTATAAATAAAAATGCACCTGAGTACTGTAAAACATGTGAGATATGTCAGCAAGTGGGCAAGCCCAACTAGATTATACAACCGGCACCACTGAAGCCAATTCCTGCATTTTGTAAACCTTTTAGCAGAAATGTAGTTGATGATGTAAGCCCTTTGCCTAAAACACGGAAGGGAAATATTTATCTGTTGACAATAATGTGTGTGTCTACCAGATTTCCAGAAGCTGTACCATTACGTAGCATACATTCTAAAAATATTGTAAGAGAGTTAGTGAGATATTTCTTCTGGGTAGGCCTATCTGAAATTATTCAGTCAGACCAGGGAAGTAAATGCACTTTAGGAATGTTAAAAAAAAAGTGTTTATCACCCGCAAAGCCAAGGAGTTGTGGAGAGGTTCCACCAGACTTTAAAAGATACTTAAAGACTCTATTGTGAGGAATTGTCTGTAGATTGGGATGAAGGTGTGCCTTTAGCGTTGTTTACCAATAGAGATGCTGTACAGGAGTCTACAGGTTTTAGCCCATTTGAGTTGGTATATGGACATGAAGTGAGAGGTCCATTGAGTATGCTGAAGGAGAAGTGGATTGGGAAAATGATTTTCATGGGTTATTGAAGTATGTATCAGATTTCAAAAACAGATTGTTTAGGGCGAGAGAGATTGCTGCAGAAATTTTGAAAGAGAGTCAGGAAGATATGAAAAGGTGGTATGACAAGAAGTCTAGGAGCAGAGAGTTCAAACCTGATGACCAAGTGTTGGTATTATTGCCACAAGCAGGAAATCCATTGAAAGCCAGATTTTGTGGTCCCTGGTTGATTGAAAAAAGAGTGGGAGAATTAAAGTATATTATAAATACTCCAGGAAGACGCAAGTCAAACCAACTGTGTCATGTAAACATGATATAACCATATTATGATAGAAAATCTACAGAAAATTATGTGAATAACAAGGTGAATTGTCTATGTGTCAGGTCTGATGATGAAAAGAGATAAATGAAAGTGAAGACATGAAGTTGGGGAAATGTGAAAATGAACTGTTAAATAATTCAGATGTGTTGAATAATTTAGAAAAGAAACTTGATCATTTAGGAACTGAGAAGAGAAATTAAATCATACAAATTGTACATGAGTTTAGGCTTTTGTTTTCTGATGTTCCTCGGAGAACTGAGGTATTACAGCATGATGTTGAGGTTCAAAATACAACACCCATTAAGCAAGACCCATATAGAGTGAATCCTAAGATGAAAGACATTATGAGAAAAGCAGTACAATTTATGCTTGATAATGACATGAGTGAAAGAAGTAACAGTCTTTGGAGTTCACCGTGTGTATTGATGACTAAACCTTGTGGTATTTCATATAGATTTTGTACTGAATACAGAAAAGTAAATAATGTAACCAAAGCTGACTCATATCCTATTCCAAGAGTGGATGATTGTATTGACCAGATAGGAGATGTTAAATTTGTAACTAAGATGGATTTGTTGAAAGGATATTGGGAAGTATCACTGGCTGAAAGAGCAAAAGAAATTTCTGTATTTGTGACTATGGATGGTTTATATCAGTATAAAGTGTTACCCTTTGGTATTAAAAACAGCGGTAGTACTTTCCAAAGATTGTATTGTATTGTATTCAAAGACTTGAGAAGATAATTTGTATTTAATCAGAGAAGTACTTAACAGATTGCATCAAGCAAACTTGATTGTAAACCTTGTGAAGAGTGAATTTGCTGAAGCAACTGTAGAATATCTTGGATATGTTGTTGGTCAGGGAAGTGTCAGACCAATTAATGCTAAGGTGGAAAGTATTGTGAAATTTCTTGCACCTACAAATAGAAGAGAATTATTAAGATTTCTGGGTATGAGTGGATATTATCGTAGGTTCTATAAGAACTTTTCAAACATTGCTTTACCATTAACCAATCTGTTGTCAAAGAAAGTAAAATTTGTGTGAAGTGTAGATTGTGATGAAGCTTTTAAAGAATTGAAACAGATACACCCAAGTTATGATAAACCATTTAAATTGCATGTAGATGCTAGTGATTATGGAGCTGGTGGAGTTTTAATGCAAGAGAAAGATGATGTTGAGTAACCTATTTATTATTTTTCAAAGAAGTTTCTTTTGTATCAGAAAAACTATAGTACAATTAAGAAAGAAACATTAGCATTGATTTTAAGTTTGAACCATTTTGAAATTTATTTGAGGGGGTCAGGCATATCGATCCAAGTGTTCACTGATCACAAACCCCTTGTATTTTCTGCACAAGATGAAAAATGTAAACAAACGTTTGACAAGGTGGAATCTATTGCTACAAGATTATGATTTGATTATCAAACATGTGAAAGGAAAATTGAATGTCGTGGCTGATTCACTGTCCCATATTCCAGTTAGTCACGAATCCTACGGCTGACTTATTCTTCGTTTGGGAGGGGGGTGTTACGGTCGTCTCCCCTTTCCCTCAATATTTGTTTCAGTTACCCATTGTATTTACTTTCTGTTGTTCCCGTTTTTCTTTAGAATCGAATTTCCAAGCTTATGGTTAAGACTTTGAAAAAATATCTTGATTATTTTATATAAGTATGCATACTAGTATTTGCTTCATTATGTAAACTTTGTAGAATGTATTCTTATTTTTATACAGTTATGAAAGACTGTAAGAAGCAGGCGTGAAGTGTAAAAAGAATTAGAAATTATATGTTGATGAAACAAGAAAGTATTGAAACTTTGTTTTGGTTTTGGCGGGTCTCTCGGTAGCTAGGTTGAGGAGGATAGAAGGGCCAAGCTTGTGTGGTGCACATTTATCTATCATTATCTGGGCACTCATGGATAATTGTGGTATTAACTAAAGAGTAATATGTTCAGTATAGCCTAAAGAATATTATAGTGGTGAGAGAGCATTGTATTTGGTAGAGATAACATTATTCTGAGTGAATTGATTTGTGCCCTTTTGTATGGACATATTTATTATATTTTGTTGTTGAATATATTTTGTTATAATTTTAAAGCTGTGTTGATTAAACCGCTTTTAATGGAAACAGTGGTATTGAAATAAACACCAGTCAGCTGTCAGGAGGGTGTTAGCCAGAAATAAGGTAAGGGTCTGTGTTTAACATTTAACCTCTCTGTTAACAGAAGCTGTTATTTCAGAGTCTCCTCTGATATAATGGGCCTATGGACTGACTATACATCCTTTAGTGAGTCTAAGCAGATATTGGAAACAAGTAGTAGGTAGTGCGCAGCTACCAAACAGGGAGGTACTGCTGCCAGGGAAGATATTGGAAGCATAATGTGTTATCTAATGGTAGACCCTGCTCCCATATGGCATTACGAAAATTGAGACAAGTCCCAGGTTGCTGATCTGACTTTCTGCCTCATTTACACACACTTGCAGGGTCTCAATTGTTTCAATTACTATTGACGACACAACTTACAAACTGTATATTGTTTCTCACTTTTGATTTTTTTTTTCATTTATGGTTCTATTTTTTTACTACTACTATTACTACAGAATTATTATTAATATTATCATTATTATTTTATTTTTTATTAATAATTTTATTTACTATGAATTATTATTATTTATTAAATTATTATTATTATTGCATTTTCGCCCCCCAGGCCCCGATGTGGGTCAGTGACCTGTGCCCGAGTGGGCTAATCCCCGTAAAAAAAAATAAAAAATAAATAAAATATAGCATCACGAAAATTTTAACTAAGTCCCAGGTTGCCTACTCCGTTTCTCCCTATGGTTCCCTGCCATTTCTGGCATTGAAGCCACCTACTGTAGGAGCACCAACTTATTTTATCTGGGATAGAGGTTAGCACTCTGTGAAGGTCAGCATAAAAGGCCTCCTTGGTGTCAACCTCTTCATCCAGTGATGAAGAAGGCATGGCGTGAGTGATTCAGTAGGACTCGGAGCGTCATGAGGCGCTCGTGGACCCGAACGGGCATTTCATTTAGCCTATGTAGGATGGATTGGCGAATGGCAAAGCACACTCCATAAATGCAGTTTCTCTCCACGGCCGGCTTACCCTTCCAGAAGAAGTTCTGGGAGCCGAGACTCACTAATGACTGCTCTCTTGATGTTATACCTAGACAGCTCTTTTGCCAAAAGGGTGGTTCTTCTTTCAGGACTCTAATTTGTGCCAGTATCCAGAACGGTCCTGACATTCCATGCAGTGACCAAAAAAGGTTGTTTAGTTTGTATTTTTTGTATCTGTGATTGTGATTATGTTTTTGACAGCATAAGAATAACTTTACTGGATTCGGGTGCCCAATCAGGTTTGTTCTTTTGGCAGGCTATGTTTAGGGCATCTTTTCTAGACCCTTCAGATGTGGTGTGAGCAGAGTTGGTCTTTGAAAGGGCTGCTAAGTCACAAAGACAGTACTAGATTCCACTGCTGCCTAGATTCCAGTGCATAAACGACCACCTTATATATGCTGCCCATGTGCAGAGTTGTGACTAAGGACTCCTGGCAGTCATCTCTGCCTGTCCCCGTCGCCATTCTTCTGTCGCCATAGGACTTTTTGGGGGGATAGGGGGTTTGATGAGGATTATTTTTTTTACCGGGGTTAGCCCACCCGGGCACAGGTCACTGACCAAAATCGGGGCCTGGGGGGCGAAAATAAAATAATAATAATAATAATAATAATAAATTATTAAATCTTATATAAAACATACAAAATTAAAAATTACATTAAATTATAATAATAATAAAGACCAAGAGTGAGAAACGATATTCTGTATGTATGTTGGCTTGTCAATGTGACAGAAACAATTGAGACCCTGCAATTGTGTGTAAATCAGGCAAAAAATCAGATAAGCAACCTGGGACTTTGTCAAAATTTTTATGATGCCATATGGCAGCAGGGTCTACCATTAAACAACACATTATGCTTTTAATATCTTCCCAGGTGGTAGTACCTCCCTGTTTGATAGCTGCCTAACACCTACTACCTAAGAAGTATGATCGGCTGGATGATAGCTGCGTATGAGTTGATTTATGAGGTGACGGCAGGAGCACAGGCTGCACCCACACATGTTGGCTCTCCTTTTTCCTGATCCAGTGGCGCAAGTAGCTGAAACGACTGGGTAGAGAGAGAGAGGTACAATGGACTGTTGATAGCCCAATTTGTTGGGTTTCGCCTTAGTAGCCTGTCCATCATGCATTGCCTTCATCCGCCGGTGTAGTCATTGAGTTCCCATGTTGGTCACTTCTTCCGCCTATACTGCCGTTGGGTTCTTTTTGGAACTCTGTAAGCATGCTGCCTGATATGGTGCTCCACTTCAGATTTTTCGTTTGGGGTTTACTCAAGTAGCCTTATTCCTACCGAGGTTATTCTGCAAGGTAGCGGGGCAGTAGTTAGTCGGCACCAGGACGTGTTCACATGCCAGTGGGCCTATGTGTCGCTTTTCTGGGGCCCACTTCTGCTCCAAGATCCCCTACTGGTCTAGCCTGGGCCCACGAGGCATCCAGTTATTTGTGTGTTGCGACGAGAAGACACAGCTGGAGTCTTGGTGGTGAAGAGGCTGTATACTGGCTGTGAAGACTTAGGCAAGGGTGCTTCCCTATTCATCACGAGGGCCAGCTAGCGGTGATAGCTGAAAGCGAGAGGAAGAAAGCAGTGCCTGCACCTTAACGCATTACACTACCCTGAAAACGCACGCACACACACACATACACACACACATTGTCAACAATTCTGCTCCCGACTATACTTCCCTTCAGGATTTATTGAACAGTCTCCAAAACTGGGCCACCAACAACCACGTCACCATCAACCATACCACTACCATGGTTATGCACATCAACCTCTCCTTCGACGTTTTCCTACCCCCTTCCATTACTTTAGGTCCCAACACACTCTAGGTTGTAGATTCCACTAAGCTCCTCGGCGTCACTATAGACAACAAACTAAATTGGAAATCACACATCAGTTAAGTTGTCAAATCCTCCAGTTACCTTCTTCACCTCCTCCGCCGACTCAAGTCCCTCGGAGTTCCTGCGCCTGAGCTCCTCAGTGTTTACTCAACATTTTTACTTCGCAAGCTCACCTATTCCTCCCCTACCTGGTCTTCCTCCCTAAATGCCACACAATGTAAACACCTAGAAAAAGTGCAAAAGAGGGCATGCAAGATTATTCTCTCCCCTTCCTACTCCACATATCAAGAAGCGCTCGACACACTGACCCTCTCGGCTCTTTCTGACTATCACCACGACCTCATCTGCAAATTTGGTGAGAAGCTTCTGTACCATCCTCGACACCGGCTCCTAATACGACCCGAGATCCCACGTCCGAGAATTGCTGTTCGACACCACAACCGCATCCAGCCCATACGAGCACAAATTGATCGCTATAAGAACAGCCCAGTCCCAACCATTGTAAAAATTATCAATAACTTGTAATCAACCAGTGTATTCACTCCCAGCCAATCTTACTTTTTGCACTGTCATATGTTGAAATGCCCTGTAGTTTGAGCTTCTCCCCACCTAGCTATTATATATCATATTTGTATCACTTTTCTTACTTGCATATTATTTGTAAATCAAGAGACCAATTCCCCAATTATGTAACTGTATATTTTCGGCCTTCCGGCTACCATACTTTTTCCATACACCGTAAATTATTATTATTATTATTATTATTATTATTATTGTTATTATTATTATTGTTATTATTATTATTGTTATTATTGTTATTGTTATTGTTATTATTGTTATTGTTATAATTGTTATTGTTATTATAGTTATTGTTATTATTTTTATTGTTATTAGTTATTATTGTTATTGTTATTGTTATTATTGTTATTGTTATTATTGTTGTTATTGTTGTTGTTACACTATAAATAATGGCCTTACAGACTGGGGTCTGGACTCGACTATAAAAATTATTAATTGTTATGTTCTTTTCATCACTTATGTTAATATCAAAACAAACTGGTGTATATCAAGAAAAGGAGCATGTGTGGAAGGTTATATTATAGAAGAAAGCAAAATTTACTTTATTAATACCCTCCGCTTTTATAACAACACAAATGTATCAATTCACCCCCTCCCCTAGAAAAAAAGGATTATGGCATGTAAAATAAAACAGTATATGTATAGTTGTAATGACAAGTGATCGTGGGCCCTTCGTGCCCAGTGGCGAGTCCGGGGGTACAGTTTACCTAGGCGAGAAAGTTAGATTGCTCGTGCTTGGCTAGTGCGCAACTGCCGTCCGCCTGACTGCGTACAGCTATATAATTTTCCAGATGGGCGTGGTTGTTATAATCATGGTAGTGGTTGTTATAATCATGGTCATGGTTGTTATAATCATAGTCGTGGTTGTTATAATCGTAGTCGTGGTTGTTATAATAATGGTCGTGGTTTTTATAATCATGGTCGTGGTTGTTATAATCATGGTCGTGCTTGTTATAATCATGGTCGTGGTTGTTATAATCATGGTCGTGGTTGTTATTATCATATTCGTGGTTGTTATAATCATGGTCGTCGTTGTTATAATCATAGTCGTGGTTGTTATAATCATCTTCGTGGTTGTTATGATTATAGTCGTGGTTGTTATGATCATAGTCGTGGTTGTTATAATCATGGTCGTGGTTGTTATAATCATGGTCGTGGTTGTTATAATCATGGTCGTGGTTGAATTAATCATGGTCGTGGTTATTATAATCATGGTCGTGGTTATTATAATCATGGTCGTGGTTGTTATAATCATGGTCGTGGTTGTTATAATCATGGTCCTTGTTGATATAATCATGGTCGTGGTTATTATAATCATGGTCGTGGTTATTATAATCATGGTCGTTGTTGTTATAATCATGGTCCTGGTTGCTATAATCATGGTCGTGGTTGCTATAATCATGTTCCTGGTTGTTATAATCATGGTCGTTGTTATTATACTCATGGTCCTGGTTGTTATAATGATGGTCGTTATAATCATGATTGTTACAATAAGGGTCATACCTGAGACTAACACAAGTAGAATAAACCCCACACCTTATCATTAATCTCAATAAACCCAGATTATCCTCACCAAATCAACAGGATTAGAGACCATTAGGATTGTACCACCAATACCAATACATTTCACACTGGATTAATAACAAAACATTTAATCACATTTCCAATAGCTAATGTCTTACGGATATCTTTTCAAGTTGTGAGTCATATATGTCTATATAATTATGTTTTATTCTTACAAATATTTATAGTTCGTTGTGTATTGTATAGTATTGTATGGTATTATACTGTATTGTATCCGGCTGACAATGTACAGTGAATGAGGGTGCGCCAAGTCCGTAGACTTGCATGATTAATTAGGGTGCGCCAAGTCCGTAGACTTGCATCGTTTTCCATCGTAAATAAAATAGTTAATTAATGCCTTCCTAAAGAAACCATCGACCAGGTTTGTTCCACTCTACGATTTTTCCACCAAGTTTGATGAAAAACGATTGTGCCGTTTTGGCTGCCCAGAACAGACAGACAGACAGACAGCTAGTCCTATAGTATATAAGATTATACAGAATATTGAATAACTAAATTAATAAAATCAATTAACGTTATTTATTTTATTTTATTTTATTTTATTTTATTTTATTAGCAATGAACAGCTTCCCTGGAGTAGTAGAGCTTCAGCCTGTTCATATGAACCAATTACTCTGACTCCCGCTTTCCTGGGGTTGCTATGACATAGTTTAGGGGGCTTTGTTTCTTAACTATTGTATATGGGCCTTCAAACTTTGCTTGCAAGGGATTTCTGTAGGTTAGTATTAATGCTAGTACTTGGTCACCAGGGCTAAGCTCTACACATTTGCACTTCTGGTCATACTGACCCTTCATTTTCAACTGAGCCTGGGACAAGTTCTCTCGAGCAATCTCCCCAACCCTCTTCAGTCTAGCCTTGAATTTGTCCACATACACTGAAAGTGTAATTTTTACCTTGTTATTCACCCAACTCTCCTTCAAAATTGTCAAAGGACCCATTACATCATGTCAGAAAAATAAGTGAAAGGGACTAAAACAAAGAGCATCCTGACAACTATCTCTAATGGCGAATAACACGAGTGGCACTCCTTCATCCCACTCCTCATTCTCCTACAGTATTTGTTTAACATGGATTTGAATGTCTGATGGAACCGTTCAGTGGCACCCTGAGATTCACAGATATTGCTGAATGCCCAACTCATTCATGACTTGTTGGAAAATAGACGACGTGAAATTACTTTCCCTGTCGGACTGTACAATCTTTGGAATACCATATTGGGTGAAAAAGTGAATCCGAGCCTTTACCACATTTTTATCAGTGATTCGCCTAAGTGGTATAGCCTTTGGTTATCTAGTCATTGCACACATGATAGTTAACAGGAATTGGTTGCCACTACGACTTTTTGGGAGAAGACCAACACAGTCTATTATTACTTCATTGAAGTGTTCTTCTATTGCTGGAATAGGCTGTACAGGGGCTGGTTTGATCGGCTGATTAGGTTTACCTGTCATCTGGCATTCGTGACAAGTCTTGCAGTGCTTTGCCACATCTCTCTTCAAGCCAGACCAATAAAAATGAGGTAATATCTTATGGTTGGTTTTACTAACCCCTAAGTGTACTCCAAGAAAATCGTGTGCCAGTCTCAAGATCTCTCCCCTATGACATTTTGGGGGACAACAATTGCCTAACCACATACCAGTCTTCCCCAGCAGGCACCGAGGGTGGTCTAAATTTTCCCATCAGGAGGCCAGAGTCCTAATAGTAACAAACAGGCAAGTCACCAGCTTCCTCCTTGCTTACAGCACTCTTACAAAACTTGTTCTTTAGGGATTATGTCATTATTCAAAGTTGAATCAACGCTAGATGAGAGTGAGTTGTCAAATACATCACCAGTGACTTCAGGGGGATTATTGTCGCTGTCTCCACTGGCTTCCGTCAAATACGACTCACTGGCATTAACAGAATTGTCTTGCGACACATATAGGTCCCTACATCCAAAGTCACTTACATCACAAACTGCACCACTTGTGTTAGTTACATTAGGAACAGGGTCAACACGAGTATTCTGCTCTTCTCTAAGCGACATACTTCTGGTAACAACACAGGCAGGGGATAAACCAGGATACTGATCTTAAAGCAATTTAGTGTTATTATCCACCGTAGGAGTCGTGGTCACTACAGGATCAGGGACAACACGATTACCGGCAATGTCATTAGCTAGCAAGAAGGTAACACCAGATACAGGGAGATAGTCTTGGACACCAACAGTCACCCACTGAGAAACCATGTCGCTCCTCAAGAACATCCTACATAAAGGAACACTTGTTACACTACCGACACCCTTCAATAACACATACTCACCAGTATAAGCGCTTTCCACACAGGGAAAAGCACCTTTCAACATAATACTATGGTTAGCAGAGGTGTCTCTCAAAATCCGAACAGGGAACCGAACATCACTGGACTCATCACTTGAGACAGTCCCATCAAACATAAAGGGCTCAAGTAAATCTTCCTTCGAGTAAGAACTAACTGAAAGAGCAGAATCTTCCTTTTTTTTCTTGAGCTTAAGGTGATTAGCAATAACGTGACCTATCTGTTTACATTTGAAACAGATCATTTGACTCGTACGCTGAAACCTCGGATATTTTTGTTCCGAGCCACTACGGCCTTACTTGAGGCAGATGTATTTGCATCTTAAAATTATCCTGCTTACCACCCTTGTTCCTAGTTACATGTCTTTGAAATCCAACATTCTTTTGAGTCAACGCATAGCTGTCTGCCAGAGCTGCTGCTCGTTGCACTTCTGTAACCTCTCTCCCAAATATAATTGAATGTCTCGTGGGAGGACTCTCTTAAATTCCTCTAAAATGATCAACTCAATCAACTTTTCATAGGAGCTTACCCCACTACTTTTTATCCATCTTCCAAAAATCTTATGAAGACGGTACATAAATTCAATATATGCCTGTGACTCTAGTTTCCTTTCATTCCCAAATTTCACTCTGTAGTGTTCCGGAATCAACTCATAAACCTTCAAAATAGCCTATTTAACCTCTTCATAATTTTCAAATTTTCACCCGATAAAGACAAAAAGACTAACCTAGCTGCACCTTTAAACACAGTCCGAATCCCTGCCACCCAGGATGTTTCAGGCAACTTGAATGATATATCTACCTTCTCGAACTGCTGGAAAAATTTTTCTGGGTCATCCTTGTCAAACTCAGGTACTAGTCGCAAATGTTTAGTGACGTCAAACATTGACTGATAACGGTCCTGAACACTCTTATTGTTGCTAGGCCTTGATACTCCTACTCTACCTTGCACCTCAAGGGTTTTTCTCTTTTCCTCCTCCATGGCTAACTCATGAGCTCTCTCCTTATCTCTTTCCTCATGTAACTTTAACTCGTGGTCCATCTCCAGCTTACGTAATTCTAAGCTATTCCCAGTGTTCACACTAGTTCCACTGTCAACTATACGTAACTGAAGGGCTCCTTCCGAAATAGTTTCTTCCCGCACCAGCTCTGTAAGCACAGCATTTTGTATTGCTGATTTACGCTGACCCTTTTTGGACGTTAATACCATAATGGTTAGCGATGCGAATCCAGTCTGTTTTACGTAACTGATCTGGGCAAAGAGTTTCTAGTGAGGGATCAAAAATGAATCTTTCCAGGGAAAACATGATGACTGGCCAAATCAAATGACACGTCACTAGGTTACACGCAAACAATCACAATAGCAAAACAACAGAACACTAGATTAATATCAGTCATAGTCATAACACTTTGCACAGCAATGTCATACAATAATGCTGTTTGTTTCCAACCTGTAACTTGACAAATTACCCATAGGATCCCTGGTTAGGCCCCCATTATTTATGTTACGACCCGAGGGTAGATCGTTACACAAAACCAAATAACTTAAGTCCTTCAAATATATCAATTTATTATTACATTCTTAAATCCAAGTTCCCCCAACAAAGGTCAAGTTAACAGGTCAAACCCTGAACAAATCAATAAAAATATGAACATTGACGGTGGTAGAAGCGGTGCCGTTCTTGCCTCGCAAGCGAGAGGTCACGGGTTCGATTCCCGGGCCGGTGGAAGTTGTTTGGACTTACTTCCTAGCCCCCCATTAGTCCCTGTTCACCTAGCAGTAAAGTAGGTACCTGGTGTAAGTCGAAAGTTGCGAATTCGTATTCAGGGAAAGTTGTTGGAGCTTCCAATAACTTGATGACATAAACCACTGACTCCTCAGGCTTCTACGCCCTTGACTCTTCAGGCTTCTACGCCCTTAACTCATGAGACATAAAGGCAAGCATGAACTTAGCATGCTTCCCTGTTGGGCCCTGTAAACGCTTCTGCGCTTCACCTTGCACAAGGATGTAGGGGAGTGCCCAACAAAAAAAAAAAAAATTATGAACATTTATTAACTTATTCTCACCACCACATACTGTATGTACAGTCTCGTTCAAGATTCTTCGAACACTGCTGGAGACAGCTGGTAACTCAACGCCGTTTGTTTACTATAGTATGTACTATAATATAATACGAAACATAAAATAAAATAAATAATAATAATACGTCAAGATGTTTGGAAGTGGCTGCGTAAGGACTGAAGATTCATCAAGATCACACAAAATAATTATCAAGCAAACAAATTTCAATAGTCAAATGCCAACTCCCAAAACGCCAGAGAGAGGATGTACTATTTAACTTAAGACCGCTGTGCCTAGACTAACTACCGACTACCAGCCTGTCACCGACATCACCTTTCTACCGCCAAATACTGATGTAACATATCCTGATTGGCCAAAACATAAACTTTATATAAATTACCCTACTGACATTAATCCCACTTATCTAACCTATATGCAAACCTAATACAATAAATGCACAATATAATAAACAAATTTAATACTTAAATGATGACTCAGTCAGTGTGGGCGAGTATTGAGCGAAATTGCTCCAGCCAACCACACACCATCCGAACCAATGTATTTCATACCAAGGTCAGAAACTTATGGTGGACACTCGTAACAGTATGTTTAATAATTACATTATGTTGTAAATTTGTTTCGTTATATTCTGATATAAACTACCGTACGAAACCATAGTAAACTAAATTGGGTCGTAATGCTACGTCACAGCGAGTGGGGGTAGCTGAGAGTGGGGAGCGCAGCTGGGGGTTCACCTGTGCGTAATTTCATCGCGTAATTTCATCACCATATTTACTGTTTTACTTCTTTCAGACTCAGACAGCAGACCTACCCATTACATTAAACTTTTACCCCCAATGCATATCGAAGTGCTGTAGCTAAACTACATTAATTAGGTATTACCAAGAAAATATTTTTGTCAAAATGTAAGGAGTGCATTTCACTCATATACGTACTGAGTCATTTAAAACTTGCATGACAATGTTGCCATCAACATTCCCAATTCCAGACGTTGGTGGAATGGTACTGGCACTTGGCTCAGGGCCAGCACTGCTGTCTTCTTTCCCAGTAATATGTGAAGCGTTGAGCCGTTCTTTAGTTTTTTTGGGGGAAAGGCCACTGATAGTTTGTTATGAATGCTTCATGATTAAATTTATACACTCAGTAATACAGTATATCAGAGGCACAACAAAATCAGAGAAACAAAGAGAGCGTGCAGCGCCACACACCAAGACCTCAGCCTCACAACTGCTCATGTTGTTTTTAGTTTTGGGTGGTGCCGCTGGATGGTGCTGTAACAGACGGAACACGTTCCAACACGTTTTATATTGTCAATTTGCATCTGCTCGGTGTGGACCATGTGGCTGCTAGCAACATGACTTACAGGTACTTCCTTGCTGCTATTCAGTTTATATATGATAGGCAATGGGAACGATGAAAATAGATGAATACTTATCAGTTTGTTTAAATAAGCATAGTAAAAATACCATTGAGATGCTCTCACCAAATCCAAATTAGTCTATATGAAAAAGAAATATAATTACAATTTCCTTGGAGAGCAAGACAGCCCTTGGGAGGGCAAGCAGGTCTTGGGGGAGGTGGGGCGGGTGCCTCCCAACAGCTCCAAAATGATGCCCCTGCCATGACGTCCCCCACTATAAATTCATCATATTTCTGCTCAGGCCAAGCTAGCATTTCATCCAGCTCTAACATTGCATTATAATATTCGAACAGAGTTTTATCATTTTGCGGTTTCCTGTTTCTTATATTCTAGGTCCTTTAACTCATCTACTGTTTCCCACTCCGTGTGTGCATTGTATACACGATCCGCCGCAGGTCCCACAAGATTCCGTACTATGAACTGTATTTGGCCCACTTCGTCCTCATCTATCAGCTCGAGGGCTGGGTCGACCTCTCGTAACCACTTACCTACCTCTGGCCCTGTCTTATCGTCGAACTTAGTAATGGTCAACCCGGTCCCGCAACTAAGTCCCGTTCTAGTATTGTGTTTCCGAATTTCACCCATCGTCTCTTCGAGCTGTGTTTGATACCCTGTCTAGTGCATCTCCCAACTGAGCTAGGTGTTGTTGTTGTTCCCTCTCCAACCTTTCCACTTGGGCCTGGTTACAGGACAGGAAACAGCGAGTGAGCATTAACGGCACTAAGTCACATTCGAGCAACGTCACAAGTGGAGTTCCCCAAGGCTCAGTACTTGGACCATTATTATTTATTATATACATAAACGACATAGATATCGGCATAGACAGCAACATAAGTAAATTTGCTGATGACACTAAAATAGGACGTATTATCAAATCGGACGAGGACTCGGCAAAACTACAGGAAGATCTAAACAAATTTTTCGAATGGTCTGAAAAATGGCAGATGAAATTCAACGTCGACAAATGTAAAGTACTCAGTATAGGAGATGTAAACAGGGAAACCAGATGAACAACGATGCCATAGAGAAATCCGACTGCGAGAGAGATTTAGGAGTAATGATAAGTAGGAACCTTAAGCCAAGTAAACAATGTGTTTTTGCTCGTAACAAGGCTAATAAAGTACTTGGGTTCATACAAAGGAGTGTTAGTTACAAGACTAGCGAGGTCATCCAAAACTGTATCTTGTTCTTGTGAGACCACACCTGGATTACGCAGTTCAGTTCTGGTCACCGTATTACAGAATGGATATAGAATCCTTGGAAAGAATTCAGAGGAGAATGACAAGACTAATCCCGGGCATTAGGAACCTTGAGTATAGAGACAGGTTAAAGCATCTTAATTTGCACTCCCTTGAGAGACGTAGAGCGAGGGGCGACCTGATAGAGGTGTATAAGTGGAAGGCAGGGCTAAACAAAGGGGACATTACAAAGGTACTGTTACGAGTTGGGGATTTAGAATATAGTTAAAAGTCTACCCAGATCCCAACAGGCAACAACAAAAAAACAAAACAAAGACAATCGGACTATAAAAGGGTAGACAAAGGATGCGAGTTTTTGTTGTGTATAATAAAGTACCATAAATTCCTTAACAAAATATTCAGCTATCTATAATTTACCCTTAACCATACTTAACCTAAACATTAACAGTATATACATATTTATACAACATACAATAATTTGAAGCAAGTGGACGTGGGGGAGGCAATATAAGATTACAAATACTTAAGTGCGGAGCTGAGAGTAAGGCTGAGTATTGTAGAAGACGGTAGGTAGTCACTGTGCCGTAGGTTTCCAGGATAGGTGATCCTGTGGTCACTTCCCAGAGTGAAGTGCTCTCTCCTCGAATTGGAGCTGACAAAGAAGACTTTGAGGAGGTGACGCAACAACCAGGATATGGAGAAGGGAAACCCGGAGTGGTAACTAAGACGAGTCATACTCGTGTTTCGTCCCTAGATGGCGTTGCTCGTGGTGCTGGGTAGGTAGATCAAGACAATAGAGGGCGTGGTTCGTAGTGCTGGGTAGGTAGATCATGACAATTGGTGGCGGGGTTCGTAACAGTACTCAAACTATCCAACCAGGAGCGAACTCGTAACAATGGTTTTAAATTAGACAAATTTAGATTTAGGCGTGAAATAGGTAAACACTGGTTTGGAAACAGAGTAGTGGATGAATGGAACAAGTTACCAAATATCATCATTAACTCGAATACGCTGAATTGCTTCAAACATAGGTTGGATGCCTATATGAGCAATAGGGGTTGGGTGTAAACGGGACTACCCAGTATGGGCCAATAGGCCCGCTGCAGTTTCCTCCATTCTTATGTTCTTATGTTCTTATGTTCTTTAATTCCTCCCTTAACTGATGCAAATGTGTCTGATACTTCCCCCCTTAATTCCTCCTTTAACTGTTGCAAATGTGTCTGATACTCCCCCTTAACTGTTGAACATGTGTTTGATACTCCCCCCTTGTTTCTTCCCTTAGCTGTTGAACAAATGTCTGAAATCCCCCCCCCCCCCCCATTGTTTCCTCCCTTAACTGTTGAAAATGTGTCTGATACTCCCCTATGAAATGTTTTACCCGTGTTTCATACTTCCTCCTTAGATTCCCGAAATCCTCTCTCAGCTGTTGCACCTGTACCCCCAGCTGCACAATCTCTTGTCTGTCTCTCTTCCTCCCCAGATACATCCCTACTGTCAAACACAAAAAGCCCATTCTTGTTGCCATCATGAGTAGAACTGAGATTTGGGTTAAAGAGACGCACTGGTAATGATATGACGCTTGTATACTCCACAGTACCACCCTTATAGGGGAGGGATCCCGATAGTATGTGGTGTCTTGCCTAGAAGAGGGGTTGGTCGTGAATGGCTGTCCAGGGCAATTGCTATAAATTGCGGACTGGAAAAACATTGTGCAAACAATGGTTGGGCATTCATTGATAGCTGGCAACGATTCTATGGCAACGACTACCTGTACAGTCATGACGGAGTGGTGGCCGGTAATAAAGTCACAGGAAAAAAAGTCACAGAAAAAAAGTCACAATTTTGGCTAGGAAAAAAAGTCACAGGAAAAAAAGTCACAATTAATTTATGGTGGCCGGTAATAAAGGCACAAGAAAAAAAGTCACAAAAAAAGTCACAATTTTGGTTAAGAAAGAAATTCAGGTAATCAAAAAAAATATTCAAGTCAGTCGCAGTTTATTTAAGTACCATAAAAAATTTAAGTGATAAAACTGAAAATATTTTAATTCAGTTATTAACTGGCAATACATTGACAACACTATTTATATATGATGGCATTACATGTTTGTGAAAACAAATCACGTTTTGTTCAATATCTTAAGCACAGTAAGGTAATCAAACAAAAATATTTAAGTCAGTCATTTATTGACAGTACATGACATGCACAGATTGAAAACAGCTTACAGAATATCATGGCATTACATGTATATTCAGTGTTTTTAATGCTGATGATTAAGACGAATATTCCAGCCGACGCCACGAAGAAACTCTGCCACAGTCTTGTGGTCCTCCCGTCGACCAACACACAAGTTGCGAATGCGTTCTTGTATCTGTACATAGCGTCGACGAACTCTTCTTCGAGGGGGGTTGCCAACACCATCCTGCTGGATAATGGTGCTCACCGTCGCTTCTTCACGTTGAAACCATTCGATGACACGCCAGACTGAAGGATGGTAGTGACCAACGAGGTTGAAGAATTTATTATTCCACCCTTCGCAGATGTTGTTGGTACGAGCATTGTTGTTCATGGTGGCGTCATGCACATTCCATAGGTGAGGGGCAAACATAGGTGGAATACGACGCATTCTCAGAGGCATCAGGGCATCACTGGACATGGCAACTGGCTGCTGAATCGGTCGAAAGGAGCCACTAACATAAGTACAATCGAAATACATGAGCAACTCCTCGGCTTCAGGTGGATCTTGTGGAATGACAGTTTTGAGGTATCTCATACCTTCATCAACGTTGTCTAGGGGCAAAAAAGCTAGAGCATCAATAATGCCACAAAACAAACGAAACTCAGCATTGGTATTATAATGTGTTCCCAAACCCAGTTCCTGGATCTTACGCCAAGTGGACTGCGTAAGATGATAGAAACAACCTTTGCTCTCTACATCGCGGCCAAACACTGCAAGAACAGCTCTCAGTACACCATCTTCAAAGTCAGTCACCAAGGTTTTCACAGTAATAGAATAGTTTAGGTCTGCACACTTATCAACTATAGCCTGAAGGAGTTCTTCGTAGGTGACACGAGTCTTAAGAGCATAAGAACATAAGAAAATAAGGAGTCTGCAATAGGCCGGTTGGCGTGTGCATGGCAGCTCCTGTCGAGAGTTACTACCACTCTCTATCATCCATGAATCTATCTAGCCTCCTTTTGAAACTTTCCAGAGTTCCCGCACTTCCTACAAAGTTGCTAAGCTTGTTCCACTCGTCCACCACCCTATTTGTGAACCAGTTTCTTCCTATCTCCCTCCTAAACCTAAACTTATCCAACTTGAATCCGTTGCTCCGAGTCCTATCCTGCTCGGATATTATAAGAACTTTATCTATATCCCCTTTATTGATTCCTTTCACCCACTTAAATACTTCTATCTTATCTACCCGCAATCTTCGTCTTTCTAGGGAATGCAAGTTTAGTTTCTTTAACCTATCCTGATATGGAAGGTTTCTAAGTCCCTGAATCATTTTTGTCATTCTTCGCTGCACCGACTCTAGTGAATTTATATCCATTCTATAATAGGGGCACCAGAACTGAACCGCATAATCGAGGTGCGGCCTCGATTGGAAGAAGAGCGTACTCTGAAGTAACAGCTGTATCACCGAAAGGCACACGGATGACATAAATCTGTTTGAAAATATTTGGAGCCATAGAAAAGTTGCCATCCATATATAGAGTATCAGCACAAGCAAGGAGTCTGAGGCCATCATTGGTACCAAACACTAGAAGGCGGTTGTTTGCATTTGGTCCGTTATCATAGAGTAAAAACTCCTCGGGATTAGGGCCAACTGTCTGAGAATTCTCAGTAGGAAGTTCACCTAGATCTTTTAGCAGACGTGGTATAGGAGGAGTAGGCCGTTGGTTACGCAGAGTTCGTTTGCAAATGTCAGCAGAGGGTATAAGTGAGCGTACGTCATCATCACACTGGCTCACACAATGACTAAAAATCTGAGCTGGCTTGTCTCGAGTGTTGGTAGCTTGGTCTTTCATCCAGTTGCGTACTTTGGCAAGACGGATTTGGGTCTCATCTGGGGCATGGTTGTGAGGCTGACCTATCGCTGGATTTTCTCTCTGTAGGTCTGTTGTCATACTGCCCCGACAGTGACCACTGGATCTTTTGACACACTTCCACCACAACTTGCTTT